>JAZFNS010082430.1:37841-51987 GCA_037127165.1 Alloteropsis angusta | reverse complement strand
GGTTTAGAAATCCACTGTAGCAAAATAAACTAAAAAATTCCATAGGGGGTTATCCGGACTTTCGCAAAAACACAGTATAGTAAAGTGGACTTTTTCCTTTAATTATCAGTCAACAATTCCTAATTTTTACTTCCTACTAGCTTAAATGTGATGGCGCCGGGCTGCCGGAGTCCACAGCTCGATGGCGAAGCGCAGGAATGTTTAAAGCGCGTCGTGCCTGTCTAAAGTGCAGGAATGTTTCATGCGAAGCGTGGCGAAGGAGCTGTCTAGCCGCACCGTGAACGCAGCATGGTTCTGGCCTTTACACCATTCGTCAAATGCAGCAGCTAGCTAACTTAGAAATGTAAACATGAGCATGCAATACTTACTATTTACATCATGATCCAAGTATGCACGGGAATGTGCTTAACATTTTTTTTTGAGAAAATTGTGCTCAACATTTCACCCCCTAATCCGGCTGCACCTCGACTACTCCCAGTTGCTGACGAAGCTCCACAAACCTGACGCACGCAAGAGCCGTTGTCAGGATGTCGATCTCTCCCATGTCCACACTGTCTCGAACAAAATGATACAATGTGTCGATATGCTTACTGCGGTCATGGTGTATTGGATTCTTGCTTAAAGCAATGGCTGATTTGTTGTCCACCAGGAGCCTCACCTTTGGCGTCTGAAGGTTCAGCAATTCACACAGGAGCCGGTTGAGCCATATGCCCTGACAGGCTGCACTTGAACTTGCAATATACTCAGCTTCACATGATGATAAAGCTACCACCTTTTGCTTCTGAGACACCCATGTCACTAAGTTAGTAAGAACACCGATCCACTTGTGCTCTTCCAGTCATCAACATCCCCAGCTAAATCACTGTCACTGAACCCAACAAGTTCAGGTTCAGAATTGCTCTGCTTGTTCTGCTTTTTGTACATGCACCATCTAGATACCTCAAAATCTGTTTGACTGCTACCCAGTGACTTGTCCTTGGTTTTTCCATGAATCTGCTGACAATCCCCACAGCAAAAGCTATGTCTGGCCTGGTGTTAACTAGATATCTCAAGCTTCCAATAATACCCATGTATTTTGTTTTATCAACAGGTGGTGGGTGACTTGTCATTTCTGCTCAACTTCAGTCTGTTCTCCATTGGCACATGACAGCAATTAAATTCCTTTATGCCTGCCTGCTCCAGGATCTTCAGAGTATATGAGCTCTGACACAAGGTTGACACGCTCTCTAGGTTGTCACGCCCTCTCTCTGGTTCGCTTGAATACCCAGATAATAAGTGAGTAGCCCCAAATCACTCATACTGAAACTTCTCGTCATCTCTCTCTTGGGCATCAATGGTTGCCTTGCTTGGTCTAGTGATAATCAAATCATCAACATAGACACTCACTAGAAGATGACCATTATTTTTCTAATCTCCTGTAAACATTATGTTCTAGGGGATTTCTGACAAATCCAAGCTTCAGTAATTCACTGTCAAGCCTTGCATTGCATGCTTTTGGAGCCTGACGTAGCCCATACAAAGCCTTCTTCAGTATGAGTACTTTTCCACTGCTACCCTCGACAACAAATCCAGGAGGTTGCTGGACATTCACCTCCTCCAACAAATAACCATTCAGAAAGGCCAACTTCACAACCATATGATGCATTTCCCAACTCCTTTGTGCAGCCAAAGCAATTAATAGCCTCACTGTTTCTTCTATTATTGCTACTGGGGCAAAAACTTCATCAAAGTCCACCCCCTCACGCTGCGCATACCCCTTTGACACCGAGCCTTGTGCTTGATTATGTTACCAGCTGGATCTTTGTTCACCTTGAAAACCCATTTAAGCCCAATTTCACGGTGATCTGCAGGTAATGCGAACAGCTCCCAAGTTCTATTGCCCTGGATTGAATCCATTTGCGGTATCATAGCTTCTCTCCAACAGTGTTCACTCAGTATTGCATCAACACTCCTTGGTTCTTCTGCAGCAATGTAGCACACTCCACTATACTCAAAATCATCAACATCATCAGTTGTGTCATAGATATTATCCACTGTTCTGACTCTGATTTGCCTTCTGAATTCACTGATTCTCCAGTTGGTGGTGTTGCAAACTCAACTGCCTGTGCATAAGGACTCGCTGGAGATGTTGAATGATCTGGTGCAGCACTCGAGTCGGTGTTGATCTGCCACTGATCTTGGGAAGGTGATCCTTGACTTGGAACCATAGGATTTGCTGAATCTGCCGCTGCTTCTCCTTCATTTTCAGTTACTGTCCCCTGTCTGGCAACTGAATAATACTTAACATTAAACACTGATTAGACAGGTAAAACTCGAGCTTCCTAATTCCAGTCCCAAGCTCTACTTTCTTCAAAGATGACATCACGTGATATGTGGAGTTTCTTGGCTACAGGATCATAAACCCGACAGCCCTTTGTTCCAGCCTCATAGCTGATGAACACCATTTTTTGTGGATCTGTGACAATTTTGAAATGCCAGGTCCCATCTTCTTGACATGATTAACACAAGAAATGTACTCAGATGATGTACCTTGGGTTCTATGTTGTGCCATGCTTCACACGGTGTTCTGCCTTGGAGACTCTTGGTTGGGGTTGGGGCACACTGGCGCGGTATAGCAAGTACCACAGCCGTGGACACCGCTTCTCCTAAGTATTCTCCCAGCACGTTCTTGCTTTTCAGCACACATCTCACCATCTCCACCACGGTACGATTGCGCCGCCCGACAACACCGTTTTGTTGAGGTGTGTACGGCATGGTGGTGAAGTGCTTGACGCCGTGCTCGTTGCAGTACTCCTTGAACTCNAATGGAGTTAAACTCTCCGCCTCGATCACTACGGAACGCGCAAAGCTTGCCACCATGCTCAGTCTCGGCGAGAACCTTCACCTGTTTGAAGCACTTGAAAGCTTCATCTTTCGTCACCAAGAGCTCCACCCACATATACTGTCTGTGATCATCAACAATGAGCAAGANAATGGAGTTAAACTCTCCGCCTCGATCACTACGGAACGCGCAAAGCTTGCCACCATGCTCAGTCTTGGCGAGAACCTTCACCTGTTTGAAGCACTTGAAAGCTTCATCTTTCGTCACCAAGAGCTCCACCCACATATACTGTCTGTGATCATCAACAATGAGCAAGNAAAAAACTCTTACCCCCTGGTGTCTTCAGCCTGATTTGCCCACAGAGGTCTGCTTGGAACAGATCCAGGGGTTTGTCACCTCTGTAGTTCGCCACCTATGGGAACGGGTGTCGATGCTGTTTCCCCAACGCGCAGCCATCACAGAACTCTTCCACCCGGTCCAGCAGTGGCATGCCTTCCACCATTCCCTTCATGCCAAGCTCCCGTAGCACCCGGAAGTTGAGATGGCCATAGCGACCATGCCACAACCAGGCTTGATCATCTGCCTTCGCCACCAGGCAGACTGGAGCAGCTAGCTGCATCTTTAACAGGTATAGCCAATTTTTGAGATTGGGCGCTCGTGCCAGTAGGGAGCGCCCTGTGTCGAACACGTTGCAGAACCACTCCTATACCAGTCTCTTGCAGCCACCCTCCTCCAATTTGCCTAGACTCATAATACTGATTTTCATTTTGGGAATGAAGTAGACTTCAGTAACTACCTTGTGCCCCTTTTCTCTAGTCTGGAACATCACTGATCTGATGCCCTTGATCTCGATGACCGACCCATCACCGAAGCATATATATAGTGTCGTGCACGGACATGTCCAACGATGCGAGTGCCTCACGACGCTCCATAATGTGGTTGTTGGCCCCCATGTCGAGGACCCATACATCATTGTCATCGTCATGATAGGTAAGATAAACCTTCGTCTCATTGAGGTGCACAACTTGCCGTGTCGCGCGAGTCTTTGATGGCTCGACGCTGATTGACCTCTTTTGGATGTGCACGGCGTCCACCATGCCAGCGGAAGTGCTGGGTGCTCCGGCTCTACCTGCACATTGTGTGCCTACTCCTTGCGCCCCTTTTTGGGCCGCTTGCAGTCCTCCTTCCAATGACTATAGATGCCACAGTTCCAACAACGCCCCTTGCGTCTTGGAATGCCCTTGAAAGTCAGCTTGACGACGGGCACTTTCTTCTCACCGTGTCTGTCGCCCTTTGGCTTGACTGCATTGAACCCGGTTTCCTTCTCGCCCCTGCCTGACGATCCGTCAATCTGGAACTTTCGCTTCCAGTTACGAGACAATCTTCCTCTAGCATCATCAGATGGCCAGAGTTGTCACAAACATCCTTGCCTTCATCCTCTTGGTGCTCCGTCACCCGGAACCATCCCACAAGTTCTTCAATCGACAATGTGCTCAGATCAAGCAATGCCTTGATTGAGTACGCCATTTGCCGATAGCATGGTGGCACGATGTGAAGGATCACCTCATTGAGCTGCTCGCGGTAGGTGCAGATGTCACTGGCGAGCGCGGAGATCCGCATGGCGAACTCTTCAACGGCCTTGCCATCCTTGAAGATGGTCTCGAACTACTTCATGAGCTTATGAACATTTGATCCCTGAATCCTTGGATCACCCATACGCATGGTCTTGATGGAGTCCCACGCCTCCTTGGTTGTACTCTTCCGCACCATTGTCGAGTGCATCTCTCGGCTGGCACCGTCCGTAGCAGTGCCGCCAGAGCCAGCCGGTCTTCGCGCCGACCTGTGGTGCCGTGCTTGATGTCATCGCACAAACCTTGTACTTCTAGGTCTCCGTAGTTGGAACGTGTCAGCTCGGGGTATACAAGTTCAAAAATCGTCGTCGTATCCTTGACGACACACTCCATGAACATCTTCCGAACAATACTGTCATCATCGCCGGTCACTCCACTAGTGTCACCGATGGGTGTCCTCCTTGGCGAGCCGACGAGGGTCCTCTGTGGCGAGGCAATGAGGGTCTCGTTGTCACTCCCATGTCGACATGGCTCTGATACCACTTGACGCCGAGCTACTGAAGTGCACAGCTCGACGGTGACAGCGCTCATGCTCTCGCACACACGAACACGACAGAAACCCAGGTTAGTTTTGCATCGCCAATGTTGCGACATTTTTTGTGGTTCTTTTCTTTATTCATAATGCTACCGATCGAAGATTCGAGATCCGTACCACGTCCGTTCATGCTGCATAGTGCCCGCCAAAAGCGCCAGAACGTTTCATGCATAGGTGTGGCGAAGGAGCTGTTGAACCACACCGTGAACGCAACACGGTTCTGGCCTTTACACCGTTCATCAATTGCAGCAGGTAGCTAACTTAGAAATGTAAACATGAGCATGCAACCACTAACTATTCAGATCACGATCCAAGTATGCATGGGATTGTGTTCAACAAGATGCACGTGCGGCACACACATTGTTATAAAAACATTAAGTACTCTATGCGATTCCTTAGATAATAAAATGCTCCTTAAAAATGGCATTAGCCTTAAAAATAGGTTTGGGGGAGTAGTTATCAACTATTTTGGGTGGTTATTTGCTGTTAAAAATATTCATGGTCCATGATTGTTGTTTATGGTGATGCAACCACCTCTACACTCAAAATTTAATCTATATGGATGATCCACTTATTAATTGTACTTATTACAATAATTAATTTGGAATACTAAATTCCTGATAAATTCTACAAAAGAAGACGCATATTAAACGTACATACGATTTGATGGGATCTAGAATCAAACCATTCTCGGTAAACAAATAATATTCTTTGAATGAAGATGGTTACGAGGTTGAGTGCTTTATTCATAGTTTTCATACAGCAACATGTGCATATTAACATGGGCATACAAAAACCATAAGTTCAAGAAGTAAAACAGCCAAAGATCCAACATGATTGCAAATCTATACTATAAAGAAACAAAACAATTAAAAATGTTTCTCACCAAGTTTAGGCCCACCATGCCACTCAAGACGGACCCACCTGTTAGGTTTGAGGGAGGTGGGAAGGGGTTGAGAACCATAAAAGTTGCGAGTTAAAAATTATTGTGCCAGAAAAGATACTATTTTTTAACCGAGCCATCTCCTTACCCGCCAACTCATACCCATGGGTCACCCAAGGAGGAAAAAATCCTCCACGGCGCTGCCGCTTTGACCTCGCGCTGTCCACGCCTCCTGCCTCATCGCTTCCTCAATGGTTTCCACACAACACTAATTCGCCATGGTGTCTGGATGTGTGCCGGGATTCAGGTGCAGTCCGGTCAGATAAACTACCTCGACTTCCACCACAAAGAGGATTTCCTCGTCATATCCAGCGAGAACATAACTCATATGCCTCTTGTAATGACCCAATTGTAGTGAACATGTTAAGAATTGCATCATGAGCATACGTATTGGTAGCTTTGTTTAAATTCATTTGAATTTGAGTTCAAATTAGTAAGTACAATATAAACTTGTGCCTCATGAAGCGACTTGAACTTTCAATATACAACTCATGTTTGGAATTACCTTGGTAGAATACTAGTTTCAAAAAATAGGATTTTAGGTGTCTTTTTCCAGATTTTAGGAAAACATGTTAAGGCCAAGCAGCTCATCCAAAATCTCAAAATTAGCATTCTAGAAGGAATTTTCATTTAAAAACTAAAATAGCTTTTCTACAAATTCCATGCAAAATGGCTTGCTTTTGAGTTCTAGTATCAACGCAAAAATTGGTGGATTTTTTGGAGGCTTGGAAGACAAACTTTAGAAGACAGAGAAAAGAGCAATTTTCTATACATAACAACAATGTTACGTGAATTTCTTCGTCGGACGGTCCGCCCCTTATCGCGGACGTTCTGCATGAAGCATTTTCGTGCATGTCAAGCCCGCGGAGAATCTACGCCATGTGCCCCTGCTGGCCCCCACCTCGGCCTCCACCTCACCCATCGCTCCTCCTGTCTCCTTGTGCATCCCCTCCACACAGAAGCCCCTTCTCACTCTCTTGTTCTCTTCCCCAACAAGGCCATGGAGGAGAACTCATAATTCCCCACCAAATCCATCACCCCTCACCGGAGTTGGCCGTAGGAGCACATCAGCAATCTTCTCCACCACCTCATCCACCACTTCCTCGCTAGAGACCAAGGAGAAGCCATCCCCAAGCTTCTTCTTCTTCAACTTCATCTTCTCCAAATTTTCATGGATGAACTCAAGTCGATCTACTCCAATGCGGCCCTACGCCAAACAAGCGGCCCATCGGTGAGTTCCCCTCGCCGCTCACCCTCTCTCTTTTGCCTTCAATCAAGCTCAATAACCATGCAAGGCATATCTCCATTGTTGACCCCGAGCTCCAATACCAATTCATTCAAATCCACCATTAAAATAAGTTCTCCATAACCTAAGGAAGCTATAGGAACAAACCGCTCTCAAAATGGAAGCCGGAGCCGCCGTCGGCGAGCCTCGGCCACCACGCAGACGGTCCACGACATGGGGTCAAACAGTACGGGAGCCGCAGCCCCAACGACATAGAAACTCTTCACGAAGTCACAATTTTTGGTTTTATATGGCGGACGGTCCGCGGTTCATTTCCAAACTCCACACAGCACCCATTTGACAATTCACGTCTCCAGGATTTTTAACATCGAACAGTCTGCCCTTCACTAGCAGACGGTACGCTATTGAATTTCCATGCACCACACAGATTTAAATTGTTTCTATACCTCATTCTACACTTGTACGGAGGACGGTCTGCCTCCAAAGGGAGGACGGTCTGCAGGTACAGTAGGTACAGCCCAGTCAGCCTTTTCATTTTATCGCATAAACATATAGCATCTTGCAAAAATCATATAAACTTGAATATAACTCTGATTGATGCAAAATAAATTGTGTTGATTGAATAATGATATGACATGTT
The DNA here is from genome assembly GCA_037127165.1 of Alloteropsis angusta. Taxonomy (NCBI): domain Eukaryota; kingdom Viridiplantae; phylum Streptophyta; class Magnoliopsida; order Poales; family Poaceae; genus Alloteropsis; species Alloteropsis angusta. The sequence goes on along the minus strand of JAZFNS010082430.1, from coordinate 44,171 downwards.
TGTTAAAAGTATGTTTTCTCCAAAAATAATTATATTAAATTCCAAACTATTTAAATATACATTTATCTTGTTAATTACATAGTTAATTCTGTATTAGTCCAAAAAATGTTAACTCTATTTTGCTAGCTTCCTTATGACATGTGCTATCAAGTTAATATGTGCTTTTTCATGATTACTGTGCAAATTAGTATAGTTTAATCATCTTGGTTAAAACCTAGTTAACGTGTTATATTCACAATAAATTCATTTGAGCTCCTAAAGTTATGAAACTAATTTTGTTAGACTTTTGTAGCCATGATGTACTTTTTGGAATGGAATCATGACATGATGATAGATTGGTGCATATTATATTAGTACACCTTGCTAGGACTAGCAACTTGAATAATACATATTAAAACTCATGTGTACCTTAAGCTTATGGATCTAGTTTTACTCTTATGTTATCCTCATCTATAGTTTCACAATAATGAATTAGGAGTATCTTTAGTGCATTGTTTGAGTGTATGTTAACTTAACAATGGTATGATCATTTTAATTGTGTTCCTATGGTTTATAGCTTCATGTTGCTAGTTATTAAATAAATGTGCTATTATGACTAGAGTTAGACACCATGAAATAAATTAGAATGATCATGCTTGTCTTGTTAATTAATGTTGATATCAAATATCTCACATGTTTGACCTAGGTTGTGACTATGTTAAATTACCATTAGTGTTTATGACAACTAAAGTAGCAACACTAAGTTGGGATGGCAACCTTAGGTTCTAAGTAAAGTTATGTCCACATAAATTAGTATTTTTTTGGTATTTTCATCTATGATATGCTTGAGTGGCATAATTCCAGTTCTTGCATGCTTGCTTGATGATCTTTAATCATGTTATTCTTATTTATCTCATGAGTCATTACATCTCATATACATATGCATCCATGTTATCCTCTCTAATTCATGCATTTGCTTAATTATTAGAGCATGACATTCTGGAGTGTCGTGATCGTGGAGCATCAACTCAGGTAGGCACCAATTTCTCTCAACTCTACTTTTTGAATGTGAAATTCTATTATTTATTAATGGTTGTGCATGTACTTAGCTCTATCCACTACCACACAAAATGTTTGTAGGACCAGACATTTTAAATTTGTAGGCATGGGTCGAAGGCCCGCTCCTGGTTTTCGCAGCTAAAAATGTTGTGTTGTTAGGAGCGAGTGAGCACCCGCACCTGTAAATCTATTTCTAGGGGCTGGCCATGGCACGGCCCGCTCCTAGAAATTGATTTCCAGAAGCGTGCTGTGCCATGGTCTGTCCCTGGAAATGACATTTGCAGGGGCAAACTTCACTCTCAACCGCTCCTACAAATTGATTTGTAGGTGCGGTTGAGGGTGTACTCTGTCCCTGCAAATGTATTTTATGCTTCTTTTTTGAAAAATATGTATGCTCACTTTCCATCAAATTACTTCAAAAGTAAATTCAATAACCTTTTGAAACAATAGACTCTGCTGAAACTATAGGTCTAGTAGGAAAATAAGAAACTAAAGATTTCAGACTGTACCGGCTGATCGAGTTACGGGCCGCAGAGGTGCCGTCAAGTTCATCAGCGAGGTGGGGCTGGTCGGCGCCATCGGGGCGTCGCAGCCAAAGGTGGGGCAGGGCAGCGTCGTAGAGGTCATCGGCGAGGTGGGGCGGCGGGTGGTGACGTCGGGCTCGTTGGCGATGTGGGGGCAAGGCGGCCGGGTCCGTGCCGTCGAGGAGAATTTCTCAGATTTCTCCCACTAGAAGGGCGAGGTTGTGGTGCGCGCCATGGACAAGCTTGTGGACCAGGACCATCCCATGGCATGTACAATCCTTGGGCGTGCGATGAGTACGTGACGTTCCTTGTTCAGGTCAAGTGTTGAAGTTGCGCCATCCATTGAAGGCTTTCTGAGCGTGAAGAATGACCACTCACCCACCAACTTTCATAAACTTTCTCAAAGCTTTCCGCAGCCACTCATATTGATACCTAATAACACACCTCATGGAAAGATATCTTTGCAAGTCCACCACCTTATGTAATCCTTCTCTCTCTCTCTTGGAAGATGTATAAGCCTTTTTTATGTTGTCTTTACCGCCCCAGCTATGTCGAATAATGTACACCTGAACGATGAGTGGATTGTATTTGTATGAAAAACATCTTTAATTAAGTGTACTGGCTGTGTTTGGCGTCTTTTCTTTAATTACTGAAAAGTACAGACTACATATCAATCACTGTTGCATTTTTGAAATGGAGTCTACTCGAAAGAAATCGATGCTAGTGATATCCTAAGAGAGAAAAGGGGTGAATTAGGCTTTATAAAACCTTAACCTACTTTTACCTTGGTTCACCATAGAAAAACCATTCCGAGGTCGTGAACCAGTGCTTCTTGAGGATCATGTACATATTCATTTTTGGAACAGAAACAACATTTCTTATCTCCTGGCTAGCCATTTTGTTCTGACCAAATTATCTTTGGTCAGAATCACATTCTCCTGAGTCAGCCACATAAAAACATTGATCTTTACACTATACCACAACCCTATTATAGCGTCGGACGTCTGTCGCTATAAGTAGCAGAATACTGATAAATGGTCCGTCGGTAAAAGTGGGAGTCAAACCATCCGTCGGCAATTAAAGTTATGTCGACAGACTGTCTGTGCTGTCGGTATAAAAATTTGCATATAGCATCTAACCATCAGTCGGTAATACTTTTTATATCCATCAGACCGTCCGTCGCTATATCTAGTTGGCCCATTCCTGCATTGGGCCGAAACTCACGCGCGCAAATAGGCCCATTTAGTAGTAAAAAACCCTAGCTTCGCCTCTGCCCAAGTCACGCAGTCGCCTCTACCCCGACTCACGCAGCCTCTTCCGCGCCTCTCCCCCATCCCCCAACTCCCGCCGCCTGCTCCAAATCTCGCCGCACCACGCCTCCCCCTACGCCACGCCGTGCTGCCCCCTTTCCAAATCACGCCGCGCTGCACCTCCCCCAACGCCGTGCCGCGCCGCGCCGCCCCCCTCTCCAAAATTCCGCAGGATGCGTGTCACGAACACTTGTGATTTGGGAGAGCACCACCTCTCCAAAATCCCCAATCCATCGCTGCGAATCCCGTCGTGGCCACCCCATCCCCTCCCGCCGCCGGCGCCACACCATCCGCCCCATTGCTTCCCACCGTCGCGGTAATCCAAGTACAGGCGCAAGCACCGCCGCCTGGCCACTCCGTCACACCTGTCACCACCGCCGCCGACCTGACAGGAACCGGCATCTGTGCCCAAGGAAGAGCAGGACGCCATGGCTTCCCCTCCCAGTTCAGAAAGAGTTCGACGAGGACTTCTCCGTCTGCCCCCCCTACCCCCCCGGTGCTGTACTGCTGTCCCTCCCCCTCCCCGGCGCATCGTACTGCTGCCCACAACAGGATCTACAAGGTATCAGTAGCAAGCACATGTATATATGTTGCAATAATTCATTTACTTGCTAGTCATATTTCTGACATGTTTCTATCTTCTGAATTTGTGGGTATGTTGCAGTAGTGAAAGAACAGTTGGCACTTGCAGAGTTCAGAGAAATCTTGTATCTTCTCTTCTGATAGATTTGGTGATATATGTGGTTCTTTTTTATATAAAAATATCTGTCCATAATGACTAGGTTGTACTACTAAAAAAATTAAATGACATTTGTATTGAGAGAGACCAACCATCCAAGACCAATAGAGTCATGGGTCATAATATAGATAACTCCAGCTTCAGACAAAGCTGAGATCCTTATAGCACCTCTAATGTAATCAGTGAAGACAAAGAAAGTAGCACAGTATGGAACAAACCCTGGGTTGTCCTCTTTTTGAACTCGCTCCGTTTTTGTAAGTTGCTTTTGTGTTTATGGCAGTTTCCTGCATATCAAGTCCCAATAGTGCAGCAGCGATGCTTTGCACTAAATAATAGGGTATCAGTTCCAATAGGCATGTGAGCAGTACATTATTAGATTTACAACATTTGTGTGTGCTTCTTTTTGCGATCTGTGACTTATCATTATTGATTGGTGAATTTACACGCTAGTCAAATCTCTGACATATTTCTATCTTCTGATTTTGTGGTTGCAGTACTAAAAGCACAGTTGGCACTTACAGAGTTCAGAGAAATCATGTATCTTCTCTTCTGATAGATAGGTAATGTATGTGGTGCTTTTTTAATATATTTATCTGTCCATAATGACTAGGATGTACTGCTAAACAAAATTAAATGACATTTGTGGATGGGTGGTACATGGTATTTGACAAAAATGCATCTATTTGATTCCTTATGATATGCTTTGTATTTGTTTGTCCATTTTTGAAATTAGAGCTCATTGACTGCCCATATAATGAGAGATGGATAAAGCGTGGATTGATATTGATGCTAGGTACAGAACAATTATTTCACAAGAGTAATACCCTTGTCTTGTTTCTTTCTTTTCTGTTGATGACAGTGAGCAAAGTTTCTGACTATTGACATTTTTGGTAGTTAAAGGTTACCAAAGCATCACAGTCTTCCCAAGGAACTACAGGTATGATTCTGAATTTATGTTTCAGCACACAATGGTACCTGCTCAAGAGACATGCTGCTGCCATTTTCTATACAATGTACAACTGGTTGTGCTCATCATATAAATAAAATGCTTCACCTCACTAGTGTTATCTCATATCTAGCTTTTTTCGAATACCTCAGCCTGCATTGCTTTTACCTTGAATTCATGTTCTTGAGAACCAAACATGGCTTAGAAATGTTACAACATTGAGCTATGTGTTTTTTTTGGTATGATTGTTCCAAGTTTCTAGCATATGAAATCCAGATTTACTGCATGCTTCACTTGTTTGATTATGATGTGTGCTTGACTTTGCAGGTGTCCCAAGCAAGAGGAGAAATTTGGCACCCNCTGCTGCACACATGCATGGAAGCTCAATCATGTTCACACACCAGGAAGATTAATGTGTCTTGGATGCTTTTTGTTTTGATCTGATCCAAGAGATGAACCATTCTGTGAGCCAAACATGTGATTAGTGGCTGCGAAAGCTAATAGCTGAACTTGTAACATGCGCAAGACAATTTGTTGAATTTTATCAACTAGTAACCTGTGCATGCAAGGCCAACTGTGATCTAGCTGGCTAGTTAGCTGTTGGTCATTTTTTTAGAACTGTGCATTTACAGAAGTTTGATGGCTTGAATGAAAATTGTGAGCTGCCATGTCAATCTGTGTTCGATATCAATGAGTTTATGGTTAATGACTATGAAATAATATAGTAAATTGAGATACAATATATGTATCTGTGTTGGAAAGTTAGTTGGAAAATAATNTTGTCTTCGGATTGTCCAGCTCAATAATGTGTTGGTTGGTAGATTGTAATAAGCGACCGACGATCAGTCGGTATAAACCTGTCCGTCGGTATAGCTANCTTATAACGTCAGATATGTGGCGTCGGTATAACTCTATACCGACGGATGGTCTGTCGGTATAGCGACTTATACCGACAGATGGTATGTCGGCAAACTGGGGCTGTGGTATAGTGTTAATGGAATTTTCGCTTTCTGTATATAATTTTATTAGGCATGTTGTAGTCATCATCAAAGAAAAGATTATATAACAATTCACGGAGAATTTCTCAGATTTCTCCGACCGCAAGGGTGAGGCCGTGATGGGGACCATCCCGTGGTGTAAATCCTTGCGTGTGCGAGGAATACAGGATGTTCCTTTACTCTGGCCAAGGGTTCATGTTGCGCGGTCCACTGAACGTTTTCTGCGGCGTGAGGAAAGATGGATCCATGGATTGATGTGACCACTCTCCCACCAAGATTCGTAAACTTTGTCAAAGCTGTCTGCAGCCATTCGTATCGATACCTAATAACACATCTCAAGGAAAGATATGTTCGCAAGCCCACCAGCTTAGTCTCTCTCTCTTTCTTTTTTTGGGAAGGTATGTAAGCCTTTTCATGTTGTCTCTACCACCCCTCTCTATGTCAAATAATACTGCTTAACGATGAGTTGGTTGTAGTTGTATGAAAAACGTTTTTTTGTTAATTGCACCTGTTTTTTAGTGTTCCCAAAAAATAGTCTTTGCCGAGTGTCCGTAAAAAATACTCGGCAAAGAGCTTTCAACTACAAAGTTCCGTAACTTTTCGAAATCTACAACTTATATTTAGAGAGTGTTTCAATCCGAGGTCGTTTATGAAATTTGAATTTTAAATTTGAGATATTCAAATTGTGTTTTTCATTGACAAGATGATTTCAATTTAAAAAGTTGTCAACTATAAAGTTTCATAACTTTTCGAAACTACAAATTATATTTTGGTA
>JAZFNS010073175.1:6242-17449 GCA_037127165.1 Alloteropsis angusta | reverse complement strand
ATCAAGGGAATCAGTAGGACGTCTTATCATAAAGGCCTAATACCCACTCCCGTACGTAGAGGATTACAAAGGACGAACAGAGCTGTCACCACCTACCGCCTACCTCTACTAATCCATGGGGAAGCGGTACCCTCAACAATATCTTGTATTCTAAGCATCATGCTTACAATACGGAATACAACTCTATCTACCACGTTAATAGACACAGCAACTAAGAAGCATGTCCAGTCAATATCATATCCTATCTTCACTTGGTTAAGGCATACAACATAAGCAATATATTCCAAGTAGATAAGGTATAACTTAAGTATACAACATAAGTATGAAGGTATTTCCATTAAGACCAGATTATACAAGTAAGTAAAAGAATACAAAAGCTGAACTCTAAAACTTACCAGAAACTCACCCGGAAACCCTTCAGAAGCTCTACTACTAAGACTATCACCTCTAAGACTATTCTAAGCTTGAAGCGCGAGAGCTCTTCTTCTAGTATGTGTTTGAGTACGGCGTCACTTTCAAGGATTTATAGTGCCCAAGAGTCGGTAGGAACCAGCTAGCGGTGGTTGTGGCCGTTAGGGGCCACCTCTAGGTCGGTCAAATATGGTGAGGGTCGGCCGACCCTTGGATGCACCACCTTGACTTGTGCACGGCCTGGATGCCGTCCTATAGTTGGCCACGCAGGGAGGTCAGACGACCTTTCCTTGCCGCATCTCGGATCCATCTTCCTCTGGGTGTCTTCCTAGTGGGTCCTAAGGTCGGTAGCAGGTGGGTTGCGTCAATTTGGGTGAATGAAGCTCTAGTTTAGGGCCCTTAAATTCACAACCGTCATTGAATCAACGCTCCTGATAATCCCCAAGTGTGCTTCTGTTGCATGGACAAAGATGGGTCAAATTGGGCTAGAGCCCAGGTCGGCCGACCTGGCTAGGTTGGGTGACCTAGCCCTGGGCCCATATTGGTCCCTCTTTTGTAATGTTGTCCCTGCTCTCACATACATACCAAAACTCTTGGAATTTATTATAGATTAATACTATACCTATGTGATTTGTGTCTATTTTGACAGTGAAATGTAGTACTTAAGAGCCGCCAACAGGACGTCAAGGTTAATGAGACGAAGGTAGCCACGTACCCCCAGCTTGGCTACATTCAATCTATTTTGTTCACGTCGTNGGCTTGCTCGGCCTCCATACCACAGGGTGAAGGTTTTGAGCAATGTTTCAAGGCCTTTGAAGACTGCGCCTCTAGGCNATACTTCTCGAGACATCTTTGAGGAGATCCTTTCTTAGGGTAAAAATTGTCTTTCTTCTTGGAGATCATCAACCATTTAAAGACGAGATCATGATGGGATTTCTAGGGTTGCATTCCCCGTGTTTAAAGTTAGCTTTCCTCAAGAACAAACAACGTCATATTTTTTTGTCTTTTGTTGAAGGACTGGCTAATGCCACGCTAGGCGCGTATAACTTGAAGGAGCACACCGCCACGCTAACTGTTTGTGATGCTAAGCGGTTTAACCGTGTCATTGATGTAATGGGTTTAGAGCACCCTAAGCTCCCTGTTCGAGTCAAAGGCCACAAAAAGATGGACCTGAAGCCGGTGAGGGGTGGTCGCTCGAAGACGGCCAGCCGTGGCGGTGGCCAGGGTTTGAGAGGTGGGAGGACGGGTGGCTGTAAATCTCCGGCCAATGTGTTGCATTTGAAAAGGTCAAGCACTACTCAGGCGGAGGCCTCAATGAAAAAGCTTCGGAAAGAGGTGACGCCGAAGGCAACTACGGTCCAGCCCCTTGCTTTTGCTCCACCTGCGCCTGTTCCATGGCCTCCTCATGCTCTGTCGGCCCCTACTGCGCCAGCTCCCACAGTTGAGATCATTTCTGACGAAGGGGACGACCAATTCATGCTCCTTCCCCTCCAGTTGAGATTTATTTTCTTTTATTGTTTGAATGTCTTTTGCTCTTGTGTGCTGCAGTGTTTGTTGCTCCTCCGCTCATTGTGATCCAAAGGTGGGTCACCTCTGCTTTTGATGATGATATTGAAATGGGGTTATTTGATGATGCTCCCAAAGGAAATTAGTTAGGTGGTGTTGCTTTCAAGGCTAAGGAATATTTGAAGGAGAAAAGGACTTCCCTGGAGAAGATTCCTTCTCTGGTTCCTTTGACCCAAGATGCTGGCGCTTTTGCCTATCTTAGCTGCGGCCACTCAAGCTTCATCCACTTCACGGACCGAACCAAATTTGATTGAGAAAGATATTGTTGTTCAAGAAGAGAGAGTAGTGCAAAGCCCCCAAGTGGTTGATGTCGATATCATCGGTGGGGTGGCACGTCTGCTTCCGAAGGTAGTTCCAACAGTTCTTCTACTTCCTCTGAGTCGAGTGAGAGCAGCGTCCAAGTGCCTGCTGGTGTTGGTGGTGAAAAGATTGATGAGCCAAGTGTTGTAGGCGCTCGTGGATTACGCACTGGTCAACCCGAAGCCATTTTGCCGGCCCGACATGGTTTTGTCTTTCCTGATATTCACCTGCGGCAGATTTTGGGTCTCGAAGGTAATTTTCTGACTTCCTTGCTTTTCCTTTGCTTCTTCCTTTCGGGAAATTCTTTCTTACTTGTTTATTTGAATTAGAGTTTGGTGCATGTAAAGAAAACTGCTGAAACATGAACCTAGAGAAACTCAGTACTCTCGTCTTGACTTAGAATGTTATGGTGAAAGTTGATGCCTCATCTTTGATTAAACTTGTATTTCCTTTGTGAGGTGAAGTAAGATACGTTTTTGTTTTGCAGCCATTACTTGGCGTTAGAGAGTTATATGGTCGGCTTCCCGGATGTATGAACAACATCGAAGCTGAGCATGCTAAACTTATTCGCCTTCAGGTGGAAAATGAGAGGGTGAAAGGCACTGAAGCTAAGATGGCTGAACTTCAGAAGCAAACTAGAGAGAACCAAGAGAAACTTAAGCAGATTCAGGCACTTTCTGCCGAGCAAGTTAAAAGTTTTGAGGACAAGATTACAACCTTAGAGAAAAGTTTTGTCAGTGAAGATGAAGTCATTGAAGGCCTTTGGACCAGGACCTCAGATGATACTACTCTTGTCGGTGACTTAAAAAAGGAGGTTCAGCCTCTTAATGCTGATAAAAAGAACCTTTCCGATAGTGTTGATCGATTTCATGGTTTGAGGGACAAGGCTACCTCTAATGCCGAAAAGTTTCATGGAGCCATGCAGGATGCCTAGAAGGTACATGAATACATGAAAGGCTCAGCATACGAAGGCGATTTGAGGCTGTTTTACATATACTGAGAGGTTCTGTCACAATATGGTGCTCAACCGATGGATTCCCTCACAACAAGATGAACCTTCCAAGGTTCTTCGCGTGGATGGAATCTGAATTCAAGTCTCTTTCGGATATCTTCGAAGCTGTTGGTGACTTCACCGCTTCGGTTTGTTCTTGTAACTTGGCCAAAATATAAGAAGACCAAGGGTGCGATCACTACAAGGCTATTCTTCAACGTGGCTTTCAACCCATATGAGACAGACAAATTCAGTCGAGGAGTTGACTATGTGAAGAGTCTCTTTTGCAAGAACGCATGGGTTCCCTTCGGCCGCGAAGCTTGCAAGAAATTTTATGGCGATAGACTGACAAAGGTTTTTCTTCATTTTTAGCTTTTCTTTGCATTTTTGAGATATAACTTGTTTTCATGATTGTTTTCTTGATAGATTTTCTATTCTTGGGCGAAGGAGCTTCATGCACAAAAGGCAAAGGAGAAAGCTGACGCCGAAGCTAGCGCCTCCATAGCCCCAGCTGCTGAGGAAGAAACTACTGCGGTGGGATCTGCTTCGGCATCTAATGCTCCAGCACCCCCGGATCTACTAATCCTCAGGTCTAGGTCTAGATGTAACTTGAACATTGTGAGGAATGGGAGGCATTTTGGTGTAACGTAAGTTTTAAAACTTGTATCATTTGTACATATTCAGATTCCTGCAAACGAAGTACTTAATGCAGTGCCAGTTTCCATGCGCGATGCCTTTTTGTGTGCCTCTCATTTTGCTTGCGAAGAATTTTGTCGTCGCCATCCTGGATCATGCTATGATGTTTTTTGGATTTTTTTGCCAAGACTTTTACCGCCGTAAGGAGTTTGAGATATTTGAATTTTTTTACAAATTTCATAGCTAAAGACTCGGAAAGGGAAGGCTAGAGCCAGAAATGAAGTTGTTGTTCCTCTGCTCACTCAGAAGGAGGAGGTGTTCGAAGGAGAATTTGTAGAGTTTGCATATGTGACCAATGTTCCCCGCTTCCAAAGAGAGGGTCGTCAATTTCATGGTTATGTTTTTGAAGTTTCTCCTAAGGAGATGTAATGATATACTTTGATAAGATTTGTAGATGAAATCTACTTCCATATGCGATGTGTCGTGAAGCATTGCCTCCACTCGCTTTTGTAAAGTTGTTTCAAAAACGCCTCCTCCCCCGAAAGTGAGTTGAGGCACTGTTTTACGCATAAATGCTCTTATTGTAAATGGACTAAGGTTTTTAGCGGGTGGTTCTTGTTATTCCTTCGACTAATTGTTGCTCGATCTCCTAGCTCTTTTTTCTTGGATAAGTGTTGTTCGTGCTCTCGATTAATTTTACTCCTTTGGAGTAAGCATTGCTTGAGCTTTTGGTTCATTTTACTCCTTAGAGTAAGCGTTTTGGGATATCTGAATAGGCTTTTAATTTTGAAGGTTATTCAGTTCTGTCTTTAGTTGTCTAATACATGTAATTCTTTGAGGATTGCTTTCGACTAAGAATAACACCTTGTTTTTGGGAAGCTTTGCTCATAATTTGCAAAGTTAATTACATAGCACTGCCTCATTAAAAACCTCATCCCTGCGAAGGGGCTTCCTATGAGGAAAAGAGTGTGATGAAATAAAGAAAAGGAAAAAAGAAGACTTAAACCTGCTTCATTTATATTTTCACAAAGCTGGTTATTACATTTTTTTAGAGGTAGTATCTACGTAGACTATCCGCATTCCATGAATGCGGGAGTTCATTGCCTTCTTCGTCGTCCAAACGAAATGACCCCGGTTCGTTGCTACTTACCACTAGGTATGGACCTTCCCATCTTTTCTGTAGCTTGCCTGAAGGTGCACTTGGGTTTTTCCTGAGCACCCAGTCGCCTACTTTGATATCTTTTCTGATCACTTTTTTATTCTCTCCACTTCTTGGTTTCTACCTGGTACTTGGTCAGGTTTTACTTGGCTTGTAGCCTATGGATTTCTACCACATATTTGTCTATAGCTTCACTGTCGCTTTGGTTTTCATGCTGAGCTCGAAGCCCACTATGTGAAATTTCTTCTAGGCACATAGCTTCTTCCCCGTACAACAATGTGAAAGGTGTGAACTTTGTTGCTCTTGATATTGTAATACTATGAACCCAAATCACCTTCGGCTTGAAATTTGCTTTTCTCTTCCCCGTACCACCCATTTTCCTTTTCTCTTGCAATTTGCTAAGCACTTTCTAATTGCTGAGAATATCAGCCCATTTGCCTTTTCGACAGCTCCATTGGATTGTGGATGATATACGAAGGCAAACTTTGCCTTCATTCCGATGGTCATGCAATACTCCTGAAACTCATCGCAGCCAAATTGTTTTCCGTTGTCCACTATGATTTTCCTCGGTACACGAATCTGCATACAATTTGCTGCCAGAAGAACTTGGTGATTGTCTTTGCTGTTATGTTGCTTAGTGGCTTAGCCTCTATCCACTTCGAGAAGTACTCTACTGTCACAATTGCATATTTCAGGTTTCCTTGTGCAGTTGGGAGGGGTCCAACCAAATCAATGCCCAACCTTTGTAATGGCCATGTTGGTAAGATAAGCTGAGAGAGTTCCCAAGGTGAATTTCTAACATTTGCAAACTTCTGGCATTCATCACAGGTTCTTACTATCTTGGCCGAATCCTCTATGATCATTGGCCAATAAAATCCTTGCCTTAAGGCCTTTCCCACCAGTGCTCTGGCTCCAAAATGAGCCTCGCATAAGGCGTTGTGTATTTCTTTTATCAACTCGATGTCTAGAGGGATATGCAACGAAGCCAAGGTGTCACTTGCTTGTACAACACATCTTAAACAATTTGATAGTTTCTTGCCCTCTGTTGCATGTATTTCAAATCGTTTTCATCTTCTGGCTCGTAAGAACACCGAAGGTATGCTAGGATAGGCGATCTCCAGTCTTCAGATTCCATTGCAATAACTAGCTTCATTGTGTCGCTTGATTTTCGAATAGAAGGTGTTGTTATTGTTTGGAAGAAAACATCTGGTGGGAGCTTATCCCCTCTTGCTGCTGCTTTCGCTAAGAAATCAGCTTCGTCGTTTTGAGCTATTGGAATGTATTCAATAGTGAATCCTTTGGACTTAGCTTCCATGGATCTCACTGTTTCTAGATATCTTATCAATTCTAGGTGCTTGGTCATGCTTTCTTTTTGATATGGTCCGCCATGACTTTAGAATCAGTTTTGACAATAAAACGATGCACCCCAAACGCCTTTGCTTTTTTGAGTCCCAGCAGGAGGGCTTCATATTCAGTTATGTTATTTGTGCTTCTGTCATTGTCCTTGCAAAATGCTAGGTTTGTTGTGTGCCTCCATTTAGTTCCTGAAGCAGATGTTAAGACTGTTGCAATTCCAACTCCTTTGTCACCCCAAGCTCCATCGGAGTGTATGACCCATGATTCCTCTGGTTGAGCTCTTATCACTGAGGGAGATGTCCAGTCAACTATGAAGTCTGCTAGGATTTGTGATATGATTGCAGATCGCCTTTCAAAATCGACTACATATTCGGACAGTTCAGCAGCCCATTGGTGGATTCAGATGAAAACTTCTTTATTGGTCAGCAACTTCGTCAGTGGATGATCAGTCAAGACCTTTATGTTGTGGGCCTCGAAGTAGTGTCGGAGTTTGCGTGCCATTACAACTGCAAAAATTATCTTTTCTAATTCTGAGTAAAGTAGTTTGGAGCCAGCCAATGCTTCTGATACAAAGTATATTGGATGCTGTGCCAATTTGGTTTCGTACTGTTTTTCGCAAACCAGAGCCGCGCCCCCAGCGGAATTTGATGTTGCGACACAATAGTAGGACTTGCTTTGGATCCGGAGTTGCCAGCTTCGTCATGGACTGGAGATAGTCTTTCACTGCTTGAAATGCTTCTTGTTGCTTTGTACCCTATTTAAAATTTGCAGTGTTTCTGAGGGTTGCGAAGAAAGAGCAAACTTCGTTCTGCGGATTTTGCAATGAATCTATTTGGCGCAGCGATTCTGCATGTGAGCTTTTGCACATCTCTAATGGATTTTAGCTCTTCCATATTCATGATGGTGTTGACTTTGTCGGGGTTGGCTTCAATTTCATGTGTTGAGACCAAGCAGCCCAGAATTTTGCCTCTTATCGCTCCAAGGACACATTTTCCGGATTGAGGTTGAGGCATGCGTCTCTCATTCTTCCAAAGGTGATTAATAAGTCTAATACAGGGTCTTGTCTTCTGACACTTTTTACTAGTATGTCGTCGACGTAGGCCAGTATTGTATCGAACAACTCATCCTTGAATATTGTACTAGACATATGGCAAAATGTTGTGCCGGCATTCCAAAGCCCTTTAGGCATTCACACGAAGCAATATGTGCCTACAGGTGTCATAAAACTTGTTTTCTCCTCATCTTCCTTCTTCATCCAGATTTTGTGATAACCAAAGAAACAGTCTAGCAATGGCAGCATTTCGCTTGAAGCGGCTTGGTTGACAATTTTGTTAATTCTAGGCAAAGGGTAATCGTCTTTGGGGAAGGCCTTGCTCAAATCGGTAAAATGGATGCACGTTCTCCATTTACCATTCTTCTGCTGAACTGGCACTGTGTTTGCCACACACCGAGGGTACTTTACCTCTCATATCACCTTAGCATCAAGAAGTCGTTGTAGTTAGGGTTTGATTGGTTGGAAGCCAAACTATGCCCTACCAAAATTGGGGCATGCCAAATTTTCTTGCCAAAGTCTAGGAAAAAGTTGCCAAAATTTGGGTCAAAATGTGGGAGCCAAATTTTTGGCCTCCAATTGGTTTGATCCCGAAATACATTAGCCAAATTTTTTGGACATGCCTGATTTCGGTTGGCACATTTGGTAGCCAACCAATCAGGCCCTTAGACTTTCACTGCAGCTTCCTTTTCTTCTAACATATTCCTTAGTTTTTGCTTTTTGGCCTTATCAAAGGACTTAACGAGAGTTTATGCTCAATGATGTTTCGATCAACTCCACCAAGGTCATTACTTGACCAGGCAAAAACATCTTTGTTGTTTCTAAGGAACTTCATGAGCCTTTCTTCCTTGACTGGGTCCAGGTCAGCCCATATTGTTACCATACGATCAAAGGCATCAGGCTGCAGCTGCACTGATTTTGTTTTGGATGCTCTTTCCATATTTCTCTTCTCCTTATCGCACTTGGGCGATTCTTTTGAATCGCTTTGCACAGTTTCTTCAAGCAGGTGCACATTGCGCTGACCTGGTGTGACAATGTGTTGAATATGCCTTGCTGATTTCTGGAGATGGTTCTGACTCCTTTTAGAGATGGCATTTTCATACACAAAAAGGCGTGTCTTATTGTGATATCGAAGCTGTTGATAACTCCTCTTCCGAAGATCATATTGTAGTCGGAGACCATGTCAACGACATCGAAGGTGATATACTCTGTGCGAGCATTTGAGGTGTCACCGAAGGAAACTAGCAACGTGATTTTGCCCAGTGTTTCTGTTCTCTTCCCCCGAAGCCTACCAAAGGTGTATCAAATGGTTCAAGGCTGTCTGGTTCATGTCTTCATTGATCTAAGGGTTCTTGCTAAGATGATGTCGGTGGAGCTACCAGTATCCATAAGGATTTTTCCAATCGTCCAGCCAGCAATGTTGGCTTCGATTGTCATGGAATCATTATGTGGAAAGTTGCAGAGCTTGAGATCTTCGGTTAAAGTGATAGAGATGTGAGACCATTTTGATTTCTTGTATGGGCCATCAACGTAGATGGTGTTGACTTGGCGAAAGTAGTCTTTTATTTGCTTCGTCATTTCGAAGCCAAGTGTTGATCCTCTAGTTATGGGCAGGATGTGGTCGTAGCTTGGTAATGGTGCTGGAGCATTGGGTTCTTGCTTTGGTTGTGGTTGTGGTGGGGGAGGCTATTCTTCTATTTTTAGAGGAGCTGTTGCGACTTGGTGGTGAGCTTGGCTGTATAGCTTAGGGTAGAGGTTTTATGGGTAGTATTGTTGATAGGTTTGTGGTGGTGGAGTATATTGAGCTGCCAAAGTTTCTGGGTGCATAACATTGGAGTTCAGGGATGGGTAGACTGGGAAGTATTGCTGAGTAGAAGTTTGGTTGTTCTGCTGGTTTGGCTTCATGATGGTGTTCTGGATCTTATCCGCCTTCATTTTGTAAATGGCCTCCTTGATGTCACGACATTGCTCGGTGGCGTGCGTGTGATATCTGCCAGGGAATGAGCAGTAATATTCTTGCCCTGAAGGCATTCCTCTCCCTCCTCCTCGGTCTTTGAGGCCATCTCTTATCTCAGAGTCGGTTCTTCCCCCTCTCTGTGTGGGTTCTCCCCTTGGTTGCAATGGCGTTCAGAAGGGTTGCAAAGAAGTTCGGAAAGGTGGTGTTTCTTGGTTTGGGTTGTTCCCTACATTCATGATGTATTGGGAGGTAT
The DNA here is from genome assembly GCA_037127165.1 of Alloteropsis angusta. Taxonomy (NCBI): domain Eukaryota; kingdom Viridiplantae; phylum Streptophyta; class Magnoliopsida; order Poales; family Poaceae; genus Alloteropsis; species Alloteropsis angusta. The sequence goes on along the minus strand of JAZFNS010073175.1, from coordinate 7,769 downwards.
ATCTTTGGTAGTGGGTAGGCCTGTCCTGTCTTTGTTTGTTTTGTGCTTCGTGTTCGTTTTTTGAGAATAGCTCCACTTGCTAGTCTCATTTTGTTGCCATTGTCGGATCGACAGTATTTCTTAAATTCTTCGTAGAGTTCAGCTAAGGTGTTTGGCCTCTTGCAATGTGTTAGGAAAATGGGTCTATGCGCAACCCTTGAATTGCCTCAAACTTTGCAGCTTCGTCAGTAATGGGGGGAGCCTGTGCGGAAAGTGTCACAAATCTTTGGAAGTATTCTTCCAAAGATCCCTTCGGTTGCCGATGTACGGTCAGCTCTGCATATAATAGGGTTTGATCACTCATGACACCGAAGTTCTTGATCAACTCCCTCCTCAACTCTTGCCAGCTGTTGATTGACAAGCCAGGTAGCCTCATGTACCAGCTCATTTTAGCTGCATCGCAAACGACAATGGAGGACTTTGCCAAGACGACATCGTCTCCACCTGCCGAAGCTATTGCAGCTCCATAGCTCATGAGGAATTGCTTAGGTCAGTGTAGCCATTGTATCTTGGGAGTGAGATAGGTTTGTATGAAGGCAGCCATACCCCCAAATGAAGTGCTTCAGAAACAGGACATGTGTGATCAATTGAGCGGGTATGCAGAGTTTAGAAGCCAGTTCCCGACGTAAATATGTAATGTGCCACTACTTCATCGATGGTTGGGTCTACCAATTGAGCTTGTAGTTCATCCATTTGCTTTTTAGCTTTTTCTAGCTCTTGATCGCATTTGGGGTGTTGATTCTCCTTAGCTTTGCTTACCTTAGCTCCAGCAGACGTTGCTAGATTTGCAATAGCTCTTGTTGTTGTAGTTCATCTTGTTCTTGAAGCTCACATTGAAGTTCTCTCTGAGCGGTTTCCAATGCCCTTTGCTTTTCTTCATGCCTTTGGCGCAGCCTCTCTTCAACTTAGCATAGCTTTTCCTCCATGGTGAGGTTGGCATCTTGATCTCCTTCGTCGGCTATTATGCATTGGTTTTCGAGTCCTTGGTTCTCATTGGTAATAAGCTGTGTTGCTGTAGTTTCCCCTAGGACAGCCTCTTCACTTACTTCTTCAGTAGCTCCCGCATTAGTCCTCTTGAAAGCTCTTCTTGGCGGCATAGTGGGCTTCGTGGGTTTGCTTCGTGCCAAGACACGCGGTGGGTGCCAACTATTGTGATACGGGAAAAGGTAAACATAGATAGTAGCAGAGACAGGAAAAGTATGCGGAAAGTAGTTCGGTAAAGTCACCTTCAATAGTCTTCTCCAGGAATCAGCCCCTTACATGTGGCTGGTGGCTCCCCTTTTATAGGCAGGCCAAAGGGCACTTTTACAACCTGCTTTTACCCGTGAAAAGTAGCATCATCCCCCCAGACTGAACAGTACAAACATATTAGGGGTAAAAAGGTAATCATACAACACTCAGTGTGAATGCGTATACTTATGTGTACATGTTTGTCTCATCTCATTACGGCTTTGTTGAGATGTTTGTGCAGGAATTGCCTTCGGTGAG
>JAZFNS010081270.1:1940-12565 GCA_037127165.1 Alloteropsis angusta | reverse complement strand
GCTTTCTTCTTGTCGTTTAGCCCAGAGGGCTTGTACCAGCTACGCTTCTATTATAAACCTTGTAAGATTGTACTCTGATTCGAAGTATGGAAATGATACTATGCTGAAAAGTGTTCTGTACGTGATAGCAATTGATCCTCGGACTATCACTATTGTACAGGGAGCCGGATTCTCAGAAATGGGAATCCGGGTCGTTTCACCACCACGGCAGCCCCTTCACCCTTCACAGCCTCAGAGTGAGCTCAAATCGGCCAGGCATTGTTGGGGAGACACCGAATTAGTGGCAAACGGCGGATTGCAGGCAGCTCCCGCGCAGGATGGGCGCCGTGGTGCAGTAGGCACTGGCCGCGGCGGCGGCAGCAGCGCGATAGGCCATGGCCCTGGCCGGGCGGCGCGGCCACGCGCAGGTGACCCCGCTGCACGTTGCCAGCGTCATGCTCTCGGTGGCGGGGCTCCTCCACGCCGCCTGCCTCCGCTCCCGCTCCCACCACCACCACGGCGGGCACCACCACTCGCCCGTGCTGTCCAACGCGCTCGTCGCCGCGTTCAAGCGGGCGCAAACACACTAGCGCCGGGCGTCGCTGAGGGCCGCCAGCCGCAGTCGCACGCGTCCCGCGGAGCCGCGCCTCCCCCGCCGTATGCCGGGCTGCGTCGCTGCCTGCCGAAGTCTAGGTGGAAAACACGCTCGTTGCCAACAATCTCAAGTACAGAGACGAATGAGAAGGAAGAGGCAGAGGAGACGGAAGGGAGAAAGGAGAAGGGGAGGAGATAGATAGGTGGGGCCCACGTAGGGGTATAATGGTCATTTCACATGTTTGTTTGACACCGTTAACTGAGAACATGGACGGAATGGCACAGAGGACAAAAGAGTTAAAGTGGATGGCACACAGGCGGGAGCGAACTTTATAGTGGCACACAGGTTACAAGTAACTTTTTTAATGGCATACAGGTAAAAGGCTCTCATTTTTTCGTGCATAGTGTTACTAAACTCCAAGGTAGACTCGAACTTGATTTGGTCCATCCACCCTAACGACTCGAACCAGATAAGCTTTGGGCCTCTTGAAAACCCATACTATCTATCTATGGGGGCCAAGCCCACATAAATCCGACCTGCACAGTATCACCATACCACGCCGAAAAAAACAGTATCACATAAGCAATAATAGAAATTGGAGTTCACAAGTCACATGCATAACAATGCAAGCTGGGGTTAACAGGGCAATGAAAAAATCTCCTTGATCAGGATGGGCGTTACATAAATCGGAGATCACAAGCCAAACAATCAAACAGAGCAGATGCCAAGAAGCGTAGGAAGCAACAAGTCCTTACGGTATATATGTAGTACATATATATAACATATGTTTTTCATCAGTCTGCTGCACACAGTTGCAACAAATTAAGTAAAGGTGATGCACTGCAGATCGATCCCCTGACTATGCAGCTGGAATATATATTTGGTTATACTATCATACGCAGTCTGCAGGCACAGCAACCTGGTGGTGATGGTCCTCCCTATCGACGATGCCGGCGTGATATAGCAGAGCCCACAAATGGGTGATGAATTCACCGCCTTGGGCGAGCTGCTCAATGTGCCCCCTGGTGTTGTACGACGGCGCGACGTAGAGCAGCATCTCCGACCAGAAATCAGCAAGCACCTTCCAGCGCCGGTTGACATCTGCTATCTCCTCCACAAGCTGCTTCCCCAGCTTGATGCCGCTCCCAAAGATGGTTTGCTGGTCTGTTTCCATGCGCCTCATAGCTTCGTACCTGTCTTCTTCTTCCTTATCCTTGCCCTCGAGGAAGGTCGCAACTTCACGTGCAACAGCACTGGAAAGGCAAAGTGTATCGTACTCGTGCCCCGGAAGTAGCTGCGGCACATTGATAATCAAGTAAGCACAGTATTGGGACAGTGTCATGGCAACTTGTACATGTGGCTCTTCATTATCACCATCACCACCGTTGTGCCAAACAAGTTGCATTTTGCAGTAATATGTTGCAATGTGCCAGGTCAAGATAACCCGTGTCTGCGAGCCCTTGTCTTGTGCCGAAGTGCGGATAGCAGGCTGCATGCACGCCCACAAAAGGCCGCTGGCTCGGTTGGACACCAACGACGAAGTCCCATTCGTCAGATGGCCGTCGGTCCGTTCCAGAGAGCTGAGAACTGACTGCCGCACGTCCGAGGGCACCTTGACATGCCACACTGCAAGGACGGCCTGTGGAATAAGGAAGACGCGTGGCAGCCCTACAGCTTCCAGAATCCCGCAACACTTGTTCACTGTGAGCGCGAATCTGCTAAGGCACGCGTTAGGGCGGATGGTTGTCTGAAACTGAAACAAGCAGACTTGCCCCAGCTGCTGTCTCCAGTAGTACCTTGGAGAGCTAAATAGCTTAACCCCACCAAGGAAAGCTTTCAACCTCATCCAACAGCAGCTTGATGGTCGATGCTGGTGCCGCCGGATGTACTGGCAAACAAAGGCGACTCTGCCCCAGTCGGAGGTCCAATAAAATACCATCTGAAGCAGCTCTAGCGAAGCCAGGGCTGCCAGTATGGTCACCGTGACAATATTGTCTGATCCTGTAGCTTTGACGACAACGGCAGCAGATGCTTGGGAGGGGGACGGCAATGCCCCCCCGGCTGCGCGGGCGACTGTGAGTGCCATGACACATAGCAAGCTAACCACCGAAGCAAGGCCCCAGACCACAGTGCCCCTTGAATTGAGAGAGGAGTACTTGGTGAAGAAGAAGTCGTAGAGAAAAGCCAACTCAGCCTCAACCACCTGGAAGACCCTCTCGTAGTCCTCATCGCTCCTACGGCCAAGCAGGTTCTTGAAAACAAAGTCCCTGCCTTTTGACTTTGCGGCTTCACCATGGCCAATAATACTGTACCCAAAGAAGCGAAACACCAATAGCTGACACAAAGAGTAGGATAGGGTGATGTCCTTCAAGGCATGGAGACTTGGCTGCAGCAGCGGTGGCCATTTGTCTTCGCTGCACTCTCGCCATACCTTGCCTATGGTGATCACCTCAAAATCTTCTGGTGCATGTTTCACTGCATAGTTGGGGGCTTCGAATTTCAGTACAGGTGCCCCAGAATAAGTTCTACTCTTGGTCCTGATCCGGACCACGTAGGGGCAGCGCTTCATGCTTTCTTCTGGCTCTTGTGCCATACTACTCTCTGTGAAGAACTCTTCTAAAAATTCTTCTGGCAGCTTGTCTTCTGCTTCTGATGAAATCAAGTCTGTAGCCTGTCTGCTATAAAGCCACAAGCTGGTCGCTCTAAAAAATGATCCTGTCCGAATGTATACCTTGGCCAGAGCAATGATCACCATCGGAAAAACTACAATGAAGGTAATGCCATCGGCGACGCTGAACAGGATCAACAGCACATATATGGTGTAGAGAATGCACTGAAAGACCTGTGGCCAGATGTGGTAGTTTTCGTCGAGGCTGTAGGCTGAGATGGAGTTGGTGCAACCAAAGACTGTGAGGAAGCAAGCAGCCCAGATGGGGTACACCTCGACCTTCACCGTTGCCGACTGCATTAGGCCAATGGTGTAGGTCACCAGCATGAAGGACAGAAGGTATGCAGCCATCACGCCTTTCTGGATGAACCAGTGCGTACACCACCTTCGCCAGGACCCAAAGATGACGAGGAAGGACATGACGACAGCAACCAGTGCTGAGAGTGCCTCGATGCGGATCGCAGACACCCGCGTCTCCAACACATTGTTGAAACGGTGAAATAGTACTCCCACATGCCCCATCTTGATTAACTAGCCCTGCGACAAATAATTGATTCCATGTAAGTATGGCATGGTCACCTATATAATTTTGTCAGTCCAAGATCTAAATTAAAACAAAACGTGCGTAAATAAATTTTTCCTGGCCCCCAAAAGCAGTAAGGTTTGTACTTTTAATATAAAAACAAAATTGCGGCTCCCTTTATTTCTCTCTATAGGCAAAGAAGAATAGAGAAAATAAATTCTGCAATTAACAAAGCACAAGTGGTTAGATGCTACTTACAGGAAAGTAACGCCGCACCACTAGCAATTTCTAGGTACAGATTAAATTGCTAGGTCTAGAAATTGCAAAACCGAACGAGATAGTGTACCAGCAATCTACCTCTGCAATGGAGTATTGTTTCTCCTACTTCCAGAGAGATGGTCGAGATGGAAACAACAGGGATACCTAGCTATCATCGTCTCCTGTTGGGAAAAAGCCTAAAGAGAGTTGCTTAAGCTATGGTTTTGGAATACTGGTGAAGTAGGGACAAGTGTCTGATTTACACTCTCTTTATATAAAAAAAAAAGGAAAAGAAAAAAGGACACGAACGTATACTCAATGCTTGATTTTCTGAAAAATTACATCTCCGGGTCAATCTTACTATTACTAATTATGTTTCGAACGCTTCATGTTAATCTTCACAAGATTCTAGGAAAAAGAGAAAACTCCTAGAAAAGCAAAACACCTTGTCTCCACATTAATCATCATGAGAAATACTAGAAGAAGAAAAGTGAAATCCTAGACATTCTTAGTTAAAAAAACATATTGCCATCTGTTTGGTGGACTCCAATCATAATCGACAAGCCATGAGATCTAATATGTTTTTAGATTACCCATCTTTTACTGTTACAAAGAGTTACACTTATACCTTTCATTTTTCTAACTTATCGATTAAATATAACAAAACATACTATGAAAAGAAGGAAACTCTAGACATCCTTAAAAAAAGGGCTTACCGTTACAAGTTGGGTCTGGGAAAGGGAAGCCCTAGACAAAAAAAAAACCATACAAAATTCTTTTAAAATTCTGCAAATAGATGGTTTGAAGCCAGAAGTGGACACATCCTTAAAAAAATGTCTGGCAGCTGATCAACCAAACGAAATTTTGGACCATGTCTATCTCTGGAATGGAGTCCTGTTCCTCCTACTTTCAGAGATATGATCGAGATGGAAACCACATTACCGAGAGACTTACCTATCATCTCCTGTGGGAAAAAGGCATAAAAGAGAGTTTCTTGGCATATTATTTTGGAATACTGGTAATGTAGAGACAGGTATCTTACACCTCGCTTCCAGAAAAGGAAAAGTCTTAAAGAGAGTTTCTTGGGATATGGTTTTGGAATACTGGTAATGTAGAGACAGTATCTTGCATTCTCGCTTCCAGAAAAGGGGAAAAAAAAAGAAAAAGCAGTGCATGATATACTTCTCCTATATCTGATGCAACCAAATAAATAATTTTTAGATCCGGTCAAAAACAACACTTTTAGGATCAGTCGCACCATTCATTTTTGGTTTTCGCAGCTAGAAATGAGACATTTATAGGTAGGGTTAAGAAACTGCCCCTGAAATGCATTTTGCCTATAGAGATGTAAATCTGAAGGAACCGTGCAAACAATGCAAGATGTGCATATAAATCATTGTTGGAAGCCTCGGTCCCACTATTTAATAAAATCAGATCACAACTCAGAAGATAGGTCTCCTATTTGTTGTAATTCCACCTGTGAAATTGACATGGCTTCTCTGGAGTATGACATAAATGAGAACTAAGCATGTCTGTGATCCTCAGTCCATTAGAACCAATGATCCGGTGTTTTCGAATTGGGAAGTCGAGTCTACTTTTCTTAGTACCGACAAATCGTGAATAATCAACCGTTTTTCCAACTAATCGTGGTTAAAATCAAGTCACCTCATTACCGACTAGGATAACTAATAATCATGACTAATCATGATTAAACAAATGATCTGATAACAGTTTAGACACAAACAAGCTCAGAGCTTTTTTCAGTGCCTGAAGTGAACCTGACCAGGGGTTGCACCACCCTGAATCAAAAGCTTATCCAGGACATTGCGGTCACCCTCTGAGCATACGATTTCAATCACCTTAATGTGTCGACGAGTGAACCATCCTTCTTCCAGCTCACCAATGATGGTTTGATTATAATTCCCCTACATCACGACATACATAAAAAAATTTATCATCACTATAAACGCAGGAACCTTCGTAAAAGGCTCAATAAACATGCGGAGAGAAGCATGTACCTCCTTAGGTTTCATAGTTAGCTTCACTAGATTAGGACAGTTCAGAAGGAGGACTTTAAGTGCATAGCAGTCTGCAGGCAGGCACCATTCACCAAGTGTCAAGGTTGTAAGATTGTTTCGGGCACCATGAAAATTCTTTGCCATCTTCAGCTGCACAAGGTCCAAATGATTAGGACATGAGAATGAAAATTATTTTCTGACCCAGCCATAAATGTGAAATGGACTGCGAAGGCGCAAAAATCATGTGCAGGAACTATTGAATAATTATCAAGTTACTTTCAGTCTATGTATAGCTTCAGAACGCAGTGTATGATAAAAGGCACAACAAAAGTAGGAATTGTGCTTAACAAATGGTACACATCAGAGAATACCATGCTTGATTTTTGCAGGAGAGAGCCAATGTGTATGATGTATTTTCAGCTGTTGCCACCTTATATATACAATAGAGAAAGCAGGTTTAACTGAATGTGAAATTCCTTAGTTGCATCCTGTATCAAACTAGCAAGTACACTGTTGGATGAACTATTTTAGCGAGTCAGATCCCACAAACACAAATTTACAGAATACAGTGCATTAAGATGGAAAACTTAAGAAAGCGGCAACCATCCTCTAGGTACTGGTTTGCGTCACAACACATTATCACACACTTAGTTTTACACATACGGAACAAAGAGCAAATACCATGTTGAGGTCACATATTTGACTAGTATATATTTGTATGGACATGTATTGTCAACTCAAGAATCATACCGTTCCACCTTTACAGTTAAAGTCCAAATTCGTGACTCCAGATAGGCTCCTGAGAAACTGACGGATATCATCAACCTGAGTACCTAAACCAACTGAAACTGATGCTGTCACGAGTGATCCCATGTTCTTTAGTAAAGGTATTCTTGCAGAAGCAGAGAAGCCAAGATAAATGAGGCTTGGAATAGAAATAGAGGGCTGTTCATCGGAAGTGAAGTCGGAGTAATCAACAATGGTCAAAACCTTTAGTGTCTGGGAGGAAATCTCAACATCCTCAATAGCACAGTCACTTTTTTGCGGGTACAATAGCGCAGTCACTTAAGAGCGGACGTTCCAATCCTGTGCATCCAGTTTGTAGGTTCCTAAAGAAACCATGGAACAACATAACGCAGGAAAGCAGAAGGCTTGTCAAGAAGCATTTTGAAGCAAATACTGCAGGGTCGAGATGCAACCTATCGTCCCATATCTCAACCTTGACAGACCGAGCATTGCTTTGTAAAGCATGGCGGATCCACAGGTTAGCATCTTCCAAGTCTGCATCAGGGTCCACTGACTCTTCATGGTCAGGCATGTAGCAGGAAAGCCGGAAATCATCCAAGGGAACAGAGTCACAGAGCATGAGGAAGCCGTTGGTCAACTTCTTGAATAGCACATCACGCTCCTCTTCAGTGTCAGCCATTTCGTACTCACGGCGCATGGCATTGACGCGAGGCACGGAGCGCCAGAGGTTGTGCCACCGCCACGACAGCATGCAAGTCTGCACGGCCTGGCAGGCGTTCAGGAAGGAGATGAAACGGAGGAGGACGCCGTTGATCCTGCACTCCGTTCCCTGGCGCCATGCGCGCGTCACCAGTCATGTCGGCAATGAGTTTGGCGCCACAGGGGCATTTCGTCGAGCAGGTGGTGTTCAGACAAGCTGCAAGGCGGAGAAATTGCGCGTCAGGAATCCATGAATCCGCAGATCGGATTGATGTGGTTGGTGAAATCAGCAATCGAACAGATATTCTCCGTTAGAAACGGTAGCTCTCAATTACTCTGTTTCTTACATCTTCTCAAGTGGGTTAGAAGAGAACTTGTGGCTGCACCACGTTTGGCAGCCATCAGAGTATCACAATGTTTACACCTCCCTTGCACAACCACCCCATCTTCAATGATTGGTTCAAATTCTTTCCAGCATTGAGATCTGAAATTTTTTGTTGCCCTATCAATCTCTGCTTGGACAGATGGATTAATCCCCCCAGATTGGCGATGGCTATTGTCAACCTCAATATCAAACATGTCAATATCTTCCTCAAAACCTATTAGCAAAAGAGGAAAGATATTTGTTTATATGTCATCTTTTGGAACAAGGAAAAACACATACATTTGCAGATCACAATATCACACTTTAGCAATATCACAATATCACAATACCACATACTTTAGCAAGATTGGGGCTTCCACAAAGAACAACTTTTAAAATATAGACTAGTTGTAGATATAATAATCTGGAAGTTAATAGGAAACAAGTAATACAAAATAGGTTTTTGGAGGAATGGCTCATTGCTGACTGAACTGACATGCAAATTCAAGAATGGGGGATCCTTTTTTTCAGCCGTTATGCAGTCAAATAGCACAGCCGATTTCTGTGTTTTGCATTTCCTAGTCTAGAATCATAGAAGAACATGTGGTTCTATATTACTGCCCAATTTCTGCTGCTGGCTGAAGGAATAACTGCAAGATTACAGTTGGCATCTATTTCCCACGAAGAAATTAACAAAAAGCAGCAATGTGCAACAGCAGATAGAGGGCCTAGTGGATTAGGCCGTGCCGTGCGCTCCTCCAAACACCCCCAGCCAACAACTCAACCTGACGAAAATCAAGAAAAAAGGAAAAGAAGTCGTTGCGGCATCTCACAATGCATCAAGATGTGGGCCCGGGAGGGACTATCCCTTGACTTTCATGGAGCTCGCCGTGGTGTCGAGGTCGTGTGGCCGAAGCTGATGAGTAGGCAGGAGGCAAGACAAGGAGGGGATCCAGCCATCGACATCTGCCGCAGGTGTAGTTGGAGATAAATTTGACCAGCTGAGGGCTGGCGGGGAGAAGCCAACTCCGGACTTCCTGATCTGGTGGATGGGTACAAGCGAAGGCGGCGCCAGGGGGGAGGAGCGACGAGGGATGCGGCGGAAGGAGGGAGGAGCGACGAGGAACAGCGGCGGGTCGACCCGAGTGTCGACTGTCGATGGGGGTCGGACGGGTCTCAAACCAAACCTGTCGCTCTTTTTTTCTTTTTTTTTTCTGGTTCGAACCACTTCGGCCCATAGGCCAAAATCAAGGCTGGTACACCGGCTGGCTGGCTGGCTGTTTTCGGCTGCTCATTACCAGCCCAGCACTGTTGGCTGGCTGCAGCTGACCAGCCCTTGCACCAGCCGTTGCAATGGTCAGCAGCCATTTTCAAACCACAAGAGGACCATGCAAATTTTCAAATTATGGCACCGAATAAATTACTGATAACAACACTTCAACATCACATCATTTACCAATCTCACCATATAACACATGAACATAACAACCACTAGTGATTGCCGCGCGCCCATACGCGCAGAATGTTAATCGGTACATAATGAACTGTTTATTTACAGCATAGACCATTGATGGTTCATAGGACTTGCAATCTGCAAATATAGAGACAGTATTTGAGCTTGTTCTGGCTTCAAATTCAGAGTCCAGGTACATCATGTATGCAAATATGTACATAGCTAAAGGGCTAAGCCTCCAAATGAGGAGTTCTTAGATATCCTGGATAGTTGCTGCAAGTGATTGGATGGGACTCCGCCTTCATCGCAAAAGGAGCCAAAGCAGGCAAGATGCGCCAGGATACTTGATTTAGGCACTGCAAGGAGTTATATGAAATAAAAACTGGTGATAAATCGTGTAACATAGTAATAATAGGTACAACATTTTTTTATTTTGGTTGAGACATCATTATTTGTAAGCACATTCATTCTATTATGTATTGAGATACAATTATTAAAATATGGACTGCTTTAGTTCTATCCACTTTTTTCATGCAAGTACGATGTGTTAGAAGAGAAAATTAAAGGTGTGGTGTTTAAAATCAGGAGCATGTACATTTATGAACTGACCTTTTTGGCGAGGTAGGATCTATGGAATCAGGTTCTATGTTAGCATAAGGTTCATTGAGCTTTTATTTCTTTGCAGGATCATCAGTGGTTTCTTTATCAGCATGTGTTGCTGACTTTTTTGCTTTTTAGTCCTTTTTATAAAAGAATTTTACAAATAGACTCCTAACAGAAAGAATTACAAAAATAGACCCTGAGCTCGGCGCCATGACCTATGGCGCCGAGGTCTAGACAGTCCGGTACACGTTGGTGCTGACATGTCGCGACCTCGGCGCCATGCATCTTGGCGCCGAGCTGCGCTTAGTGAAAATGCATGGCCTGCAGCCGTGCCCTCCTGCCTCAGCCCTGATGCTCCTGCTGCACACAGCACCTGCCCTGCTCCTGTCTGAAGCCTGCTGCTCCTCCTGCCACCCGCCTGGATGCACTCGAGTGCGCATGCTTCCCACTCGAGTGCACATGCATGCATGTGGCCTGCACACCGCTCACTCCTCAATGCATGATTAAAAAGATTGATTTAGAGTGCTAAGCCAATTAAATAGAGCTCTTTTACAGTCCATTCTACTTTATACTAGTGTCCAAAAAACACTAGTATATAAAGATCGTACGGATGAGATTAATTGTATACTATTTAAGATATTGACAGCAGTATAATAATATAGAGTGAGTAGTATAATAATATATGGATATTTCGGGATAAACATAATGGTGTAATTGG
>JAZFNS010012969.1:198-13202 GCA_037127165.1 Alloteropsis angusta | reverse complement strand
TTTTTTGCAACAACAGATTGGATCTTTCTTCTCCATGGCACATGACGACATGCCTAGTGAGCCTCCCAAGAAGCCTCGATCCAGAGGACCAAGTGGGTAGGACCGCCAAGAGGATCCGCGCAACAATCGTGAAATCCGCGACACCACATTGCGTCATGACGATGATGGCACTGGGGCTAAATTGATGACCGAACACAAGAAGGAAGACAGCGGTCCCTCCAAGGGGCGGGCCTGCGACTAGGGCCACCCGGGCCGTGGCCCTAGTCGTGGCCCAAAAGACTCCACTAGCCCCTCCTCATATTGGGCCAAAAAAAGGCCCAGTTGCTGTTTTTTTTTGCAGGTAAAAAGAGAGCTTTATTAACTAGAAGAATGAGTACAATCCCCTTGGATTAGATGGGCTACACACGCAGGTGCTCCATCTAACCAGAAATCAGACAGATTTGACCTCCTAGCTAATTGTGATAACTCATGAGCAAGTTTATTCCCCTCTCTTTTTACTTGGCTGACAGCCCAGCCCTCGAACAACTTCACAGTCTCCCTAGCCTCTGCATAGATGAAACCCAGGGCCGACTTATTCATGGGTTGGCGCAAAGCATGCACCACAGACAGACAGTCTGATTCCAGCTGGATCCGGGTCCCCGCCCATCGCAAAGCAAGCCGAATGCCTTCCAGAGCCGCCCCGGCTTCAGCTTCTTCTGCATTGTTGCATCGTTCCAAAGCAAAGGTAGCCGAGAAGCGAATTACCCCATTACAATCGCGGGCTACCACCCCAAGCCCCGTAGCCCCAGACTCTGCAATGTATGATGCATCGACATTAACCTTCATCCATCCCGGCGCCGGAGGGCACCAGGCAATCGGCGAAACCTGTTTGCCCGCTGCTTTGTCGGATGGTGAACAGTACATCGGTTTTTTTCCTTTCCCATCGCCAGGCCGGAGTTCCGACAGAACGTTCTGCATTGATAGCAATACCTGAACAGAATCAGCAAGTGTTGTGTGTCCTGCTTGATGTGTAATGTTGTTGTGTACTGTCCATGTTCGCCATAGGAGCAGTTTCAGCAAGTTTCTTTGCTCCATTGAGCAGCTGTGCAAAAGCAGAAGCAGCCAATCCGGCCCTGAGAACCTGAACAGATGCTCGGCCGGTAATGCCCAGTGGGTACGCATCACCTTACGCAAAGCCACGGCCTGTGGGCACACCACCATAGCATGAAAGCCCGTTTCCTCCTCTCTATTGCAGATCGGGCAGCTATCATCAGTTACCATGCCCCTCCTAAACTTGTTGCGCTGTGTGGGGAGGACGTCTGGGCATAGCTTCCAGATAAACACATTTACCTTTGGCGGAACTTGACCAGTCCAGACCAGTGACCATAGTTTCCGGTCACCGTCTGGGTTAGAGCTAGACGCCTGCTGATCGGCTGTTTCTTTCAGCTTCAGAGCCATATTATAAGCACTCCTGACAGTGAAAACACTGCTCTTCTCCGGGTTCCAGGCTAAGAAATCCTCCATCGGTCTGTCAGGAAGCCGTATACTTGCAATAACCTCAGCATCATGGGGGTTAAATATATTAGCAACAGTATCATAATCCCAATCTCGTCCTGATGGGTCTAACAAATCCGAGACCCATTTTATTCGGCATCTTCCTTTTCTGGTTGTCACCCTGTGAGTCAGACCTCTAGGTAGCCAAGGATCCCTCCATATACGAACCTTTGAACCATTCCCAATCCTCCACACAATGCCCTTCTTCAATAGATCTAATCCGTAGACCGCAGCTTGCCAAGTAGGAGATGAATTAGCCGAGAAAGCAGTGTCAATCAGATTTCCCCGAGGGTAGTATTTGGCTTTCAGTAGTGTAGCACATGGACTATCTGGCTTGTCCAGTAACCTCCATGCTTGTCGAGCTAGCATGGCCTGATTAAAAAGCCTCAGGTCCTTAAATCCTAAACCCCCACAACATTTCTTCTGAATCAACTTATCCCATGCGACCCAAGCTGTCTTCTGTTTTCCTTGCTCGGTGCCCCACCAAAAATTACGGATGATACTGGTGAGATCATCACAGAAAGCCAAGGGAAGCTTAAACACACTCATAGCATAGGTCGGGAGGGCCTGTGCTACAGCCTTGATCAACACTTCTTTAGCAGCAGCCGACATATGTTTCTCAGAATAGTCTTTTAGACGTTTTCCCAACCACTCCTTCATTGGAACCGTTCCCCTTTCATTCGGCCTCTGGGCGTTGGAAGCCCCAAGTACTTCTCATCCAACACAGTACGCCCGACCCCCAATGTGGCAATCACCTGAGCTTGGTCCGGAGTACGCTCCTCCCCCTTAAACATTATAGAGCATTTGGCTTGATTCACAAGCTGCCCTGTACATGCTGCAAAAATATCTAGAGTCTCCTTGATTGTGCTTGCTTGTTCAGCATTAGCTTTACAGAACATTAACGTATCATCAGCAAACTGCAAGTGGGATATCCACGGCGCACCTCTGCATATCTTGAGCTTCTCAAGACTTCCATCCTGTACTCTTGCCTTAATCAAAGTAGATAATCCATCAGCAATAAAAAGGAACAAATAACGCGACAGCGGATCACCTTGGCGAAGACCCCGAGTTGGAGTGATAGGTGCCGAGAGAGCACCATTGAAGCGAACCGTATAGCGGACCAATGACACGCACGTCATTATTCTGTCCACCCATATACTATGAAAGCCCAGCTTCAATAAAGCATGTTTTAAGAACCTCCAATCGACGCGACCATAAGCCTTGGATAAATCCAGTTTGTACGCACAAAATCGACTCCTTTCATCTGCATTTGAATTAATAGCATGCAAGCATTCGAACGCTATAAGAGCATTATCTGTAATCAGCCTTCCCGGTATAAAGGCGCTCTGGTATGGGGCAATAATATCATCCAACAACGGCCTAAATCTATTAACCATGCATTTTGAAACAACCTTATAAATAACGTTGCCCAGGCTAATTGGTCTGAAATCTTTCAGGGACTCGGGGTATGGGATCTTTGGAATAAGCACAATGCATGTATCATTAACACCCGGAGGCATAGTACCAGACGAAAAGAATTCCTGAACGCCTTTAATCACATCTTCTTTTAAAATTAACCAATTCCGCTGGAAAAACCTACCAGGGAAGCCATCCGGTCCCGGGGCTTTTAAAGGACCGATCTGAAACAAAGCATCACTAATCTCCTGTTCACTATAAGGTTTAATTAGGTTTTCATTAATTTCCGACGAAATGACAGGCTGCATAAGTTCAACCACAGAACTTGGATCTACCAGCTCATCAATAGCAAAGAGATTATTGAAATAATTTGTAGCCATACCTTGCAACTCACACGGATCGGACGTCCATGTACCATCATCCCGTTTGAGTCGTTTGATGTGGTTCTTTCTTGCTCGCCATCGCGCTCGCTGATGAAAATACTTTGTATTTCGATCTCCCTCGCGAAGCCAGGAGATGCGCGACCGTTGAAGACACATCATTTCCTCCCTATATAGCATCTCATCCATTTCTTTTTTTGCTGCGTAAATAGCCGGCCGGTTTATTACAGGGTCATCAACCTCTAGCCGGTCCAGCTCACCCCAGAGTTCCTCCAGACGCCTCCCCACATGGCCGAAGGAATTCCTGCTCCACTCCTTTAGCTCGACAGTCAGCATACGCAGTGACTCGGCCAGGGCAACGAGGTCACTTCCCGGATTCTTTTTCTGCCAAGCTTTCTCAATCACTACACTCAGATCCTCCGCTCGTTCCCACATAATTTCTTAACGAAAAATCTTTCTCGGTCTCACCACCGACGCAGCCGCATGCACATGGAGCAGCAGGGCCTTATGGTCAGATTGACGGGAGGACAGATGTTGTACCCCCGCGTCCGGCCATCTCGACAACCACTCCGAGTTCGCTACTCCTCTATCTAGTCTTACCCGGACATTGCGCGCCCCACCCTGGTTATTATCATACGTCCATGGCAAACCCGAGAATCCTATATCCTGTAAATCACAATGACTTAGAACCTCCCGGAAATACATCATTTGACGCTCCGGTCGTGGCGTATCTGAAAAATGTTCATATTGCCACATAGCTTCTTGAAATCGCCCATGACCAGCCAGGGGCCGGCCCATGCACCACACAAATTTCGCAAAACACTCCACATCTCCTTCCTGTGTTCAACTCGCGGCTCACCATACACAAAGGTGGCACGCCACGGGTCTGTATCTGGCCCTTCATGAATAAGAACATCGATATAACGAACACCCTGGGACAGCAGGGTTACCTTTATTGAATCATCCCAAAATAATGCAAGACCTCCACTAAGACCAATACTACTAACAGCTAAACAGTTCTTCATGCCAATCCGCCAACGCAGATTACTACTTCTACTTGCACACATTCTAGTTTCTGACAAAAATAAAACCTTGGGGTGATGCAACCTGACAAAGTTGCAGACTTCTTGAACTGTACGGGAGTTCCCCAGACCCCGACAGTTCCACGCTATAGCATTCATTTCTCCTGACGGGACTCACCATGAGTTCCCGTCAGGGTTTGACGAACATATGGTACTACCTTGCAACGCTTTGCTGGTGAGGCGCCAGTTTGCACGTGCGCTCTGTCATCCTCCCCGCCAGCTGCTAGCATTGGCGCGTCTCCACGTGGCGCCCGATCAGCTTCCCCCTCCTGGCGTCCTCCATCAATCTCCATCTGAACCCTCGCCTGTTGCAACAGCGGCGGATCTTCCCGTCCAGGCTCACCTGACAGCAGTTCGGGCGGCATGGTTCACCCCTTCCCCTTCACCTTCCAGGTTGCGCGTGGGTCACCCACCTCGCTGCCTGTGTGATAACTGGAGTCCACAAAAGAGTCAAGACCAATGACCCGATCGTGGTGGCCCTCATGCCCATGTGCGTCTTCAGTATGTGGTGGATTGTCAACCAGCATGCTTGCAACTCCCTTTGCTAGCTCATCCGGCGTTGCCGCCGTATCAGTTTCCCTGCCATGTCCCGTCGCCTGCTGCCCATTGTCACCCGGGATACTGCCCTCCTCCTCTCGGCTCCTTCGCACCCCACTCCTGGATTTAACAGTAGCTGCTTTGGAGATCGAATAGCTAGCAGCAGACACCACTTTTTCTTTTTGGAGTCCACTGAAGTTAAGGCCACGCTTAGCACTGTTCTCGGCAGCTGGGATCATAATGCTCCTCCCTACTTCACGATTCTGGGGCGAACAGCGCAGCGTAGTACCAAAGCGCACGCCCCCCTCCTGCCCCTCTTCCTCCGGGCATTCTCGCTGCGCATGACCAATACGCCCGCAGCCAAAACAGAAGTGTGGAACATTTTCATAGCGAACAACAAACTCCATACTCCCTCGTCCACGTATCTTAATTTGAACCATCTGCAGCAGGGCCTTATCCAGTGGAAACTCTACTTTCACCCGCTTGTAATCCATCCTAGCTTCCCCAATCTCCAGCACGGTCCCCACCTTGGAACCCAAAGCTTTCACAAAAGAATCTGTTTGCATGGCCACCGGGATATCATATATACGGATCCACAAACCGATGGAATCAATGGACACCTCCGAAAGACGCTTCAAGCCATCATGAGCCACAAATATCACAGCATCCCCCTTGTGTTTCCATGGGCCACCATGGATGGCCTTGTTCCACAAACCCTCCACGTCAAACTCGACCAGGAAACGGTTGTCACCTAGCTCCCGAGCTGGAATTGCATGCTGTCTACCCCAAGCTTTGGCGAGCTCGCTGAACAGAAACCAGGTTTTGAAGGGCTGGCCAGAGTAGAAACGGGCGATCGCCAGCCAGCGCTTTGTTGGAGCCTGTTGCCCTTCCGTGTCGAACACGAACTCCTCCTCCTCCTCAACATCACCAGCAGCTTGTGTGTTGTTCACCACCACCATCCTCCGATCAGCACCTTCGACCCCCTCAGTAGGGATCGCATCTTCCATGCTCTTCATCGGCTTCTCCCTGATCTCCACACTCTCCTTGGTCCCCATCTGGTTCCCTGTGGCCGCATGTATGCCGCCGCGTGATTCCGAGGAACCCTGGCCCGAACTCGCCATGACCCCGATCCACAAACCAAAACACCACGTACCGCAGGCTCGACTTTGGGTGGGCAACTTCCTCACCGGAAGTCCCGTATCACCCCCACCGGAGCCGGCAGTAAGCGTAGAGAGAAGGTTGGGGATTAGGGTTTTCTTGTAGGCGCCTAGGGAAACAGCGTCAGCCACCGCAAACCCTAGAAGGGGTTTAGGTTTTAAGATGGCGGCGTCCGATCGCCGCAGGAAGCCCACGGTAGAGTCCCGATCCATCCCGTGTCCATGCAGATTAGGACTCCGTTTCCAAATGCCGTCGTAACGAGCACCACAAAACCAAGTAAAACTCTCCCACAGAGTCCCGCGAACGCGAGATCCCCAGGGAAAACTTCCGGCGACCGCAGTCCCGGTGCGCTGCCCGGCGTAGACGCCGGCAGACATGCCTCGCCCGGCGGCGGGGCTCAGTAATTACGGTGGGTCGGTGCTAGGCCGCCGCCATCGCCCCGAGTCGCCTCAATCGCCTGCTCCTTGATTTCGGCCCAGTTGCTGGTTTAGGGCACGGTCCAACCAAGCCACACGCAGCAGTAGTAGGATCACGATGTCCGTGACGTAATCTTCGCATCAGTGCTCGCCGCTTGGCGGCTCGTCCTCGCTACCGTCGTTTTTGGGTCCTTGCGCCTCTCGTAGTCTCACCCTTCTCCTGCGGTTTGCGACTCCGCACGGGCGGAAGTTGCCAGTGACGGCTGGGCAGGCAGACGGTGTCGCCACCGTGCATCCTCCAGACACTGCGGCATGCCGGCTCCCCCGCGCGGCTGCTGCCGCTCTTGCCTGCAGGTGTGGCCGTGGGCCGTGGCTCGTTACTGCTTGCCGAGCGCCGGTGTCTGCTCGCTTCGCCAATTAGCAGAGGCACTAGAAATATAGCACTACCGCAGGGCTGGAGTTGCAATTGCAACTTGCAAAGGTGCTTTTGTACTCCAAACTTCTCAAAACATTGCACTTTCTAAAATTCTAGTTTCCATTTAATGCATCAATTGGAATCTTAGATTGAAAGTTAAATCATTTATAGTTTGTACTGAAATTGCATAATAGACGGTGGATGTGTGGTTGAATCATAGGATTGAGAATGAATGGTTAAATCATATAAATTGAGAGGAGTATTCTCAAACATACATAATGATGACATCTTATACCATTTGCAAAACCCGGTTTAAAGAAGTTGTCTAAACGAACTAGCGGAGGTGTATGTTACATTCAAACCGTGTACGGTCAAGAAAAATCTTAGGTGATTTTTCATCTTTTTTATTTACCTTTTGTTGTAGCCCACAACCAAATGCTGAGGGGAAATTGAAGATGCGATTGGCTGAATCCATTAAACTTGGTTTTTTACTTTTGTGTGATCCATTATAATTTTAAATTTTATTTCTACTTTTGCTATTTCTTTCTGGTGTACTATTGCTATTCCTCTATATACAGCTATATTTTTTAAATAAAATATATAACTATATATGTGGTAAACTATTTGACCACCAAATTATTTTGAAGCCTAAGGGAAGATTGCCTGCAAACCAGCCTGCGGAGAGAGCTCCAAAGAGGCAAACCTGCAGTCGAGGAGGTGGTTGCAATTCCGACTGCGGCAACGAAACTTTCTCCAGCACCTTATAAGCTGTCCAGATTGTAACCCTGATTTGCATGATTACTGATCTATACAAGAGCACATGAATAACGTGCATCTTCTTATGTCTTTTCAATCATCTCCTTCTAGGATCAGACTGTTCCAATAGAAAAACTAAGTGGGCTTGACTTGACAGACCTCGCCATCCCGGCCGAGTCATATTGGCGACAAGGTACATATACTGCTTGTCTCTTTTTCTTCTATGCAGCTTGATAATGATGCCTCCTCATGATTTCCTCAAAGTGGATTGAAGACGGCATGGATGACATCTCATCAAGTGACTCCCTACTGAATCAGGCTGTTGGAACCATGGGGGATGAAATTGGAACATCGAGCACCCATGGTGCTACTACAGGCGACGCAGTTTTGGCCTTACCAGCTCCGAAGGCTTCGGCCTCTTCGATGGACACTGCGGTCTCGACAGGCACGAATGGCTGCGTGCTTCCATCGAAAGGCAAAGCTACTGCAGAACCTGTGCACGCAAAAAACAAGGCCGAAGATCGTGAAGGTTAGCAGGTCAAATAATCCCCTTTTCACTTCTCTCATTTTTTAGTTCACATATCTGACTAGTGCCAAGTTTGCTCATCTTTTTTTTTTGCTGAACAAAACCTCAAGACTTGCCCACATTCTCTTTCTGAACTGGAGAAACATAAAGAAGCAAATGTGCCTTCACTTTTGGAGCAAGCGCAGCGGCTTGCGGATAAAGCAGAAGCGCGGGTCGCAAACCTTGTTACGCTCAGGGAGCGTCCACGTCTGGCTGAACTCACTCCCCCATCGAATGGGCTCATGCTAGACCTGCCAACATGGACAGCAGCCGAGCTCCTTCACGCCCGCGGCATTTATCGCGACTTGCAACACATTCAAGCCCTGCTAAAGGAAGTCCCCTTCGATCATGACATGGTGGTGCGTTATATCCGACTGTATACAAATGATTAGCAACGAAGGCGCCTAGAAGGAATCGCATTCCCCAAGGGCCTGATCGAGCTTCAAAGCCGTTTGACGAGGCTCGCAATCCGTTTAGAGCACAGACTTGACACACCCATTGGAGATGCGACCGATGCGAGAAAAGGGGTGTGCTTTTATCTCGAGGAGCTGGAAGGTGCCTTGTCGGAAACCCGCGCCGAACTAGAGCAGGCGCAAGAAGGCCGTGAGAGTATAAACTCTTGCCGCCTATGTATTGCCTCTGAAGCACATCAAGCGACAAGACAAGCTATAAATTATGAGGAGTTGGCGAAAGCTGCGAGCAAGCGAGCTTCCGAACTTTTAGAGAAAGAAAGGAAGTTTCCTGACCACCTTTCCATCCGTGACGTGGCCATCAAATCGCAGCGTGCCTGTGCTGGGAATTTCGTGCCTGTGCTGGGAATTTGGAAAAGCATCAGGACGAGATGGCAGCTCATTTCGACGAGGCTGCAACAAGGAGTGCATCCCCTTACACCGCACCAGACATAGCTTTCATACTTTCGTATCAGATCAAGGACTTTTCAGGGAAAAGTCCGCTGAAAGACAAATCAACCAAGCCGTCGGGCTACACCGTAGTGACTCCGTAGTGTGTTAATCCTTCTGTGAAAGGATTTCAGTTTAGCTTTGTTAGGGAGACTAAAACTTAAAAATTTATAACGCTTGTTTTTTTTAATAAGGGGCACCATACGGCTCCCTGCAGACTGTGTTAGGAACAACTTGTATATGCTCCTTAATAAATACATGCTTTGCCATTCCACACTTGCTTCTGAATATTTGCATGTATGCATTTTGTTTATGTACCCGTTGCTATGGCAATGCACAATATCATCACCTGAAGGTACACAGGGGCTGCTATGCCCGCCCAACGGCCGGATGATCGTTTCTTCGTGACGGTCGTGGATATGACCCTGCTGAGCTCGCTGAGCGACCCTGCTAAGCTCGCTGAGCGATTGCAGCAAGATCAATCAACGCCACCATACTTGTTCTGTCGGGCCAGAGATCCTAGTTGCTAGTTGCAATGCTTCTACGAGGTGGCCACCGCACGCTTGACTTCTCGCCGCGTCTGGCACGCCTTAGCACCGCGCTCGACCTCTCACCGCGTCCGGATGAGGATTACTCGCGCCCGCCGTCACCGCACTCGCCGCCGGGCTAGGTATACAACGCAACTTCTCCTGGGCACGGGTACGACGTCCTGAGCGCACCGACCCGAGGTACTCCTGCCCACGTTAGCACAGGGAAAAGGAAGGAAGGGAAAAGAACCCATAGAAAAAAAAGAAAGCCAAATAAAGTACGTAAATAAAATTAAAAAAAAGATAGATGAAACCTGGAAAGATCTCATCTTGATGCGCCCAGCGAACGCTCGTGCCGAGGTTGGATGGAGTACAAGGGCTACCTCGTGTTGCCCCAGCTTGCGGCGAAGAACTCATGCCACTCATAAAGGAATTTATCGACTCAGTCGCGACTACATGGTAGTGCCAGCCAACCGGATCGAAGGGTTTCACAGCTTGGCGCCATCCCGCGTTGGCGTGCCGTACTGCTCCCATGGAAGCGAAGCGAATAATCTGCCATGCTTTGACGATAACACAATCTTTTGCTTGTGCATATCAGTTAGGATAGAAGTGCTATATGAAGAAAACAAAATGCAAGGCCAAAAAGCAAGAACACTTTGTTTGATTTTATGGAGAAAATGTTGGCTTTCCCATCGAGTGTTAGCTATAAAAGCAGCTTAGGATGGAACAGCCAGAGGACGGAGCTGTTGTCGGGTACCGCTGAATGACCATAGTAGTAGTAAATCACCAACTTTGCCTCCTTAAGGTCTGTGAGTGTGGATTACATGCTTCCACGACTCTAACAAGCGGAGCTGGAAATTATCGTCTGAGACTCCTTAGCGCTGAGCAGCACCACGGCTTGCCTGTACGCTGCCTGGTATGAAGACTAGGTGTGGCTGAAATTGGTGAATGGTTATGGGATAACGACTGCGGAATCTGCCATTATTTTTGCTGAGGATGGTGAACAATTGCCCTCCTCCTTCCAGTTGCTTGGAATTTGACGTGGCCATTTTTTTTGACCAACCGGAGATTTTTCATTCTTTTTCTCCTTTTTTTGACTTGATATTCAAGGAACTCAGAGGGTAGTCATTCAACTATGTGTTTCTAGGTAAATCCTCACAGGCATTTCTTGGTCCCTTGTTGTCATCTTCCAGGGATGGCAAGTGGCTGCACACTGAATGGACCTTGTGTTGCACCAGGTAGTCCTTTTCTTGCTCTTATCCCTATAATCTTCCGTGAAAGATGTCGTCTACACCCAGTGAGCATGGTTGCCTCGCTGCTTAGGAGAAACACAGGCTTTCTTCCCACTGCCGCTGGTAGAGCATGTTTGGCATGCGCTGTGTACAGTGCATGAAGGGGCATCGGTTGTGATCTTCGCCCAGGAATCAGCAGGGTCCTATCCAGACACGGTCTTAAGGTAATCCCATCCCATATCGCAGCTGAACATCTGGTGAGGGAAAGCCATTTTTTATGGGACACAGAGGTCCGTTTTCAAGAGTCAAAAGAAAAACAAACAAAAGGGGAAAAGGAGAGAAAGAAAAAAAAGAAACAAAATAAACAAAAAAAGAAAAGAGAGAAAAAACTAAAGAAAGAAGAGAGGGATGGAAAAAACGCAATATGAGAGAAGAGACGAGAAGGGCAATCAACTAGCACAAATGAACAGGCAAAGAAAAAGCTAAGCAAAGTACTTTTTCGAGAACGTTGATGGCTGGCATCAGTCGGATCCCTTGATGGTCAACGTGCTGATAGGCGCCTCCATAGTAAGCCTGCTCGACGACGTATGGCCCTTCCCACTTGGGTTCGAACTTGCCCTTCGTCTTGTGCGTGACGATGATGGGGCGCCGGAGTACAAGTACAAGCTCGCCTCTCCTGAAGACACACTGCTTGACAAGCTTGTCGTAGGCCCTCGTCATGTTCTGGCGGTACAACTCCAAGTCCTATGCTGCATTTAGATGCCCCTCTTCGAGGGCATCGAGTTCCTGAAATCGAAGACGAATCTGTTCATCTTGAGTAAGCTTATCATGGATGGTCACTCGTAGCGACGGCAGTTGTACTTCCAGCGGCAAAACAGCCTCGCACCCATAAACAAGGGAATACGAGGTCTCCTGAGTTAGGGTACCAACTGTGACACGTACGCCCATAAAGCTTCTTAGAGACGGTCATGCCAATCTCTTCTGTACCTTGCCGAGTGTCTTGTTGAACGCTTCAATCGCGCCATTCGCTTGGGGGACCATTACCGGCGACATTGAAGGAATACCACGACATGGTTGAGGACCTAATGAACAAGAAGCTGAGGCGGATGACGCATGAGCAAACGCCTCGACAAACAGAAAATGAACTAGAGAAGCCATACAAAGCCTGGCACGATCTTGTGCCCTTCCCGTCAGGATGGCATCCGCCTAAGTTCTGCCAGTTTGATGGAACAGGTGACGCACGGGAGCACTTGGCGTACTTCGAAGCTGCGTGCGGCGACATGGCCAACAGTTCATTGTTGCTTCTTCGCCAATTCTCCGGGTCCCTAACCAGTGCAACATTTCATTGGTATAGCCGTTTGCCGGTTGGCTCCATCAGCGGTTGGGGTGCCATGAAGGACGCCTTCAGGAAACACTTTGTCGGCATGAAGAAAGATTTTTTCGTGGTTGAATTATCTCACGTGAAGAAACAGCGTGATGAAGCCATTGACAATTACGTCATCCGCTTCCGCAACAGCTTTGTGCGTCTCACTAGAGAGATGCATATTGAAGATGCGATCGGAATGTGCATCAATGGAATGATGCAACATTGGTCGCTTGAGGTGTCTAGGCGAGAGCCGAAGACCTTCAGTGATTTGAGATCAGCGGTGGCCGCCACCAAAATTGAGTTCGAGAAGTCACCTCAGATCATGGAGCTCTACAAGAATGCCAGCACCTTCGACTCAAGCAGGCACCTTGCTCCAGCAGCAAAGCCGAATAACAATGGAGGTAAAGGAAAGGCGCAAGCAGAGGCGAATGCGACTGGAGTCTTCTCCAACACGCCCCAAGCCCAGGTGCCTGTTTTAGGCGCCAGAAGTGAACAAGCTGGGGGCAGGTCGCACCCCTCCATACAAGAGCTCCTTAAGAAGAGTATATCTTCAAGAGAGAGCTCGTGAAGGGAATGTTTGAGCAGCTCATAGAGCACCAAGTGCTCAAGTTGCCTGAACCACGGAGGCCCAACCAGATAAATATGACTAACAATCCTCCGTACTATATGTTTACACCAAATTTTCACACCAGGATATTGATGATGTGGCAGTACTGACGCTA
>JAZFNS010085452.1:9483-24258 GCA_037127165.1 Alloteropsis angusta | reverse complement strand
GTCACAACGGGAGCACCGCAGACGGTGAGACTGGAGAAGAAGCCGAAAGCAAGAGCTTACTAACAGAGAGAGTGTCGAGGCACCGATAGCCCTTACGGTTAGGGGAATAATCAAGAAAGACACACAGCGACGAGCGTGGAGCAAGCTTGTGGCTGGCGGTGAGAGGTTGGGATAACATGTGCAACCGAACACGCGAAGATGGTCATAAGACGAGGACACACCAAACAGGGCAGCGTGAGGCTTGGAGAACTGCAATGTCTTGGTCGGGAGGATGTTGAGGAAAATGGTGGCGGTGTGAAGAGCCTCGACCCACTAGGAGAGTGGCATGCTAGCCTGGAATAAAAGTGAGCGGACAACATTATTATTGGAGCGAATGATGCGCTCAGTTTTACCATTCTGTGGGGAGGTGTAGGGACATGACATCCGAAAATGGACACCGTGAGTGAGGAAGAACGTGCGGGCGCTGGAGTTATCAAACTCACGGCCATTGTCGCACTGAACTGCCTTTACCGTAGCACCGAACTATCACATAGGCAAAGAAGTTTGTCAAAGTAGAAAGCGTGTCAGACTTGAGGCACAATGGGAAGGCCCACACATAATGCGAGCAATCATCAAGAACGATCAAATAGTACTTGTAACCAGACACACTGACGACTGGCGAAATCCAAAGTTATATGAGATCAAAATTATGAGTTGCACGAGATGATGACGTATAAAAAGGAAGCCTAATGTGACGCCCAAGTCGACATGCATGACAAATAGAAGCAAAAGCATCTTTATTACAAGCCGGGGTAACATATGCTAGTTTAGAGAGGGCTTCATGACCCGGGGGACCGAGACGACGNGGGACGATGAAGCGGTGGCGACCAAGGAGTAGGCAGTAGGGAGCTGAAGAGGGTAGAGCGTCCCGGAGCTATTGCACCTAATGATCACGTTTCTAGACATTAGATCCTTCACAAAACAACCAGCACGGTCAAACTCAACAAAAACATTGTTATCAATGGCGAACTGAAATGAGATTCTTAATAATTTTTGGGGAAAGAACATTATTAAGACGAATAGGGCCCGATAAATGAGTTGTGCCAATAGGTNGGGACGATGAAGCGGTGGCGACCAAGGAGTAGGCAGTAGGGAGCTGAAGAGGGTAGAGCGTCCCGAAGCAGTGAACCATCACCGACGACAATGGAGCAAGTAGTTGAATGCCGCGCAAAGGGGTGAAGCAATAAAGCACAAGAGTTGAAAGACATGTGAGGAAGCACCTGAGTCGAAATACCATTCGTTGCTCTGGGGCTTGTTCAGAGATGTGATGAACGCGGAGGCGGGGGGCTGTTGATCCCACGAAGGCAGCCCCACCATGGGGTTGTAGGAGGCCAACATCATCCACCGGCCAGGGACATCCTAGGGGCCAGCCAGGGGCTGGCTGGGCGAGCCCTAGGCGACACCCGCGAGAGCCTGGAGAACGGGCACAGGGGGAAACCCGGCGGAGGTTGCGGAGGGGCCGACCCCGGCTGCTGGACTAGGAGCGCCTGGGGCTGCCCCGGTCGAGGGATGGGCGTCAGTGGGGGCCCGGTCGAGGGTACATCTGGATTGTGCCCGTCCATGGGTTCTAGAACGAGGGCCAGGGAGCCGAGCCTAGAGTAGAGGCTCCCTTAGACGAGTCGTCGCTGCCTAGAGCGCCCTGCGTGTTGCAGCCGCCACGGTTGCCGCAGGGCCACTTGGGCGCGCCCCCAGGGCCAGCACCCCCGCCACCAGAGCCACCACTCCAAGAGTTCGGCGAGGGGGTAGGGGGCTTGGCGGGGCATGGGACGGACGGTGCCGGTGCAGCAGGAGGAGCGCCACCGGTGGAAGCGACGAGGGCGGTAGACGGTCCCGAGAAGCGGTTGGACAGGTTCAGCTCCTCCATGAGCAGGTCGGCGCAGACCGTCTCAAAAGTGGTGAATGGGGAGGCGCGACGCAGATGGCAGCCGAGGTCGGCGAACCGATCATTTAGACCGCGAATCACATTGAGGACGAGAGTCCAGTCCATTACATGTTTGCCAAGGTCACAAAGCTTGGCCACCATGGTCTTGAACGAGCGGCAGTAGTCGGTGACAGAGAGATGGCCCTGTACAAACTGGCGGAACTAGGCTCAAGGTAGAGGATCCTCATCTCGCGATTGCCAAGGAACTGTGTCTCGCGGCCCGAGCAGTGGTGTCGCGCTCCATGGCTGTTCACAAGCGTAGATCCAAGAATTGACCACGCTGTCTATGTGAGCCGTCGGGGTGTCGTGAAGGACGTGGTCCTCCAAGGAGAACTTGCCGATGACGAGGAGGGACTGGTCGCGCCATCTGAAATAGTTCCCGACGGCGAGGTCAAGGGTGATAGGAATGAAGCTCCTAATGTTTTGCACTGCCATGGCCCGGGCGTGGAGGTTGACGATGGCGGCAGCTTTGTGCATCAACAGGGCTTGATGGAGATCGGCGTCCGGGGGCAAGGACTTGTTGTCCTCGTCGGCAAGAAGGGGATCGACAGTCGTGCGCTCAGCAGCAGCCTCCTCGGCAAGAGCGCGCGCTTGAGGGCAGCAGTGCGCGCCTGCTGGTGCTGTTGCTCGGCATCAGGGAGACAGGACGAATAACGGCGCGCCCTTGGCCTCCTCAACGGCGACGGTGGCCGAAAGGGAGGGCAGCGGCGTCCCAGGCTGTTATGGTTTTACTGGTGGATAGATGAAAGGAGGGCGGCGGCGTCCTAGACTCTAACTACTATTAGGGTTCTTTTGCTTGATTACAATGCATGGTGTGGTTGTGCTTATACAGCCAGCTAGCTAACAAATTCAATCTAATCTAAATAACCTTATCTCTCTAACAACCTTATCTAATCTAATGACCTGCTAACAAACCAATCTTATACCCCCAATGGTACTGTTCATGAGCTACAATACTAATGGGCCTCGGTCTGTGGCCAGCCCACTTGCCATAACACTTCACCACCCCTCGAAGACAGCTCATCCGCGAGCTGCGGCAATAATGCTCAGAGTTGCAGACCAACGTGCTAGAACCCGGTGGCGATGAAGCACAATCGAGCATAGTTGAAGAATTGGACGTTGTAGGCAGATGGCTGGGTGAAGATTGCACCAGATCGGGAGGTTTGCGGAGTCTCGGAGCTCTTGAGAGGCCCGAGCGTGCTGGGGAGGAGAGTCTAGGAAGGAGGCCGATGCCCTGGGTTTCGAAGCGGCCAGTGAAGCCACCATTGGCATGCAAGGCGCCGTTGCAGGCTCTGGCGGATCAACCTGCGGACACGCCAGAAGTGGCGCTGGCATGCTGTCCCACGGGCGCGGCAGTGGCTAGGCTGGCAGGATGGCCCCACAGTGCGCCATGGACGGCGCCGGCAAGGGAACATGCGAGCCCGTACGCAGGGTGGGGTGGTGAGTCACAGCTTAGCAGGTGAGGTCTGACCGTGCGTGTTCCTGATGCTGTTGAAGAAGCGGCCATGATAGGCAGCCCAACTAATGCCGCAGTTATCAGGGCTGCTGATGGGCCATGTGCTGCCACCACAGATGCGGATGGCGGCGCCGTTGGGGCTGGTGGCAAAACTGCCTGTACCGGCGATAAAAGTGGAGCCACTGGCCATGGACAGACAGACGGCCATGGACAGACAGACGGTGTTGGTGGCGTGGATGGAGCCATGGTTGCCTGGCATATTGATGGCACATTGATGGCGAAGCCGTCGTGGCCATCATACTACTGATGCAGTCGTCATGGCCGTCGATGGTGCTGACGCTATAGGAACCGCAGTCGGCGGTGACATGATGTGCAGCAAGGGAAGTTTTGATGTCGCTGGTGTTGTTTAGCTTGGCGGGGGTGCTGCACTGGCGACCAGAGGAGTTGCTGACGAGGTTGTTGGGGAAGATGCGGAGATGGAGGTGACCTCGGTGAGGATCTCGGGAATCGTTGAGGACAAAGTCGCCAGCAGCGTCGTAGGTGTTGATTCGACCCGACGAGGGTAACATCAAGGTTGTTGGGCTGTTGTTGGGGCCATCATAGTGGGTGGTGTCGAGATGGATGCGATGACGGACTCAATCGCAGAGTTGATCATGTCGATACCAACTTGGAACTCGGCTTTGGTGGAGTTGAGCCATGATCGAATTGGTGAGCGGCGGCGGAAATCAGTGGAGACAGGCACAGGCCAGAGGTAGGATCGCTAGTCTGATACCCAAATGTTATGGTTTTACTCGTGGATAGATGAAATAGCATGAATTACCTATTCGTCGCCCTCCCTTAGAGGCTATGACTACTATTAGGGTTCTTCTTGCTTGATTACAATGGATGGTGTGGTTGTGCTTATATCGCCAGCTACCTAACAAACTCAATCTAATCTAAATAACCTTATCTCTCTAACAACCTTATCTAATATAAATAACCTTATCTAATCTAATGACCCGCTAACAAACCAATCTTATTCCCCTCGTGGTACTGTTCACAAGCTAAAGTACTGATGGGCCTAGGCTTGTGGCCAGCCCACTTGCCATAACATAGGCATAGTGTAGGGGTGCGGCAAGAGGGAGGGCCCACACGCTAGGGCAAGCGGGAAGTCTCTTGATACCATGTAAGACACGATATGCTGGGGAGATTAATGGATTGATTAATGGGAGTGCAAAAATGTTACATATATAGGCAAGAGTCATCCTAGGGTTTATAAAATATACCCAATCAACGGAGATCCTTGCCTGATCAAGCAAATCACCTAATCTACCCTAGGGCCGGCGCCTGCACTACACAGGGGGGCGGCCAGCCATGCCCGACTGGGCCTAGGACACCTTATACAGGCCCAAGGCCCAGAGCCCAAACCAGCTAGTACATGATCTTGCTAACAAAAATTGTATTTAAATACTGGTGGTGTCAATTTCATGTGGCAGAGATATTTTAGTATGGTTAGTCCGCACTATAATTGTTATGGCAGTGGAACCTAGAGCCTGGTCCCAGTATTATGGTAGTGGGACCTATACCCTAGGCCTGGTATTCCAGTGGAGCCAAGGGATATGGTGTACAGTTTACACGGTTCCTGTAGCGAGTGAACAATACTTCGGATTGGATTAGTTCGTTTGTTAGGATATTTGCTTAGAAGTCAAGTCAGTCGTCTCGATAAAAGGGACACCCTTGTATCAGTTGAGAATTGAGATAAGCAGAAGATAAACCTCAAGCTCAGAGCCTCCTAGGGAGGGCGAGCAGGTTCTTTATTAATCTTCTCATCTGTGTTCTTAGACCAATAGCCTAGCCATATCAACAATGCTTAAAAGTATGTTGCGTACGACACGCTATCATCCTAGAACCAGGCAGTATTGGTCGACTGGGCAAGGAATAATTGACGTTGTGGTTGAGAAGTTCATGGAGGCTGAACAGCGCAGTGAAGAATATGCTCCACTTGGACATGTTGGTGGCATCAAGGTCTGAAATACACGAAACTTGTGCTCAGGAGGAGCCAGCAAGGTTGGCAGCAACAGTGGCCAAAGGCAGAGCCGCAGAGCTAGAGTTGGACGCTTTTAGTGGATATGGCTAGACAACTACAGTAGATGAAGGGGATAAAAGGTTCGACAGATCCAATCTAAAAATATGCAAGACATGAGAGACGGAGAGCCAACCTGCCAAGATCAGCGTGCCTCGGAGCGTAGCCGTGCGATACCTACAGTCGTTGGCTGGGCTCTCGGCGGTGATGGCTGCGCGACGCCGTCCTGACGGCGGCGCTTGCGCAAGAGGGGAGTTCGTGAGGGGAAAGGGGAAGTTCGCGAGGGGGAAACAGAGGCGCTGAATGGACTGCCAGAGATCAGATTTGATCCCAGCATAACTGATCCTGAGTCCGTTAACTCCTTAAATATCCATCTAGAGATACAACTGCTTCAAATTGAAATCCTAATGAGATATTACATAGAATTGAAATCCTATTCTAGGTAGTTGCCGCGGGTGCGCCGAGCGCTGGACGTGTCGGACCTGCGTCCCACGCTCCTCTCAGCCACGGCGGCGCCTCTTGTAGGTTATGCCCGACATGACATCTCTCGCCCCTTCGGGAAACAGCTCGTCCTCGAGCTGAAAAACCGGATGGGCGTCGCGGAGCTCCTGAACTAGTTCCCATGTAGCTTCAACATCATGGAGGCCCGTCCATATGATGAGGACATACCACTTGCCACGCCGTAGTTCTGAGCTAAGGACACGTTCGGGCTCCTGAAGAAGACGGACATGTTGGAGAGGAGGCAACGCTGGTGTCGCTAAAGGAGGAGTGCCTCTGAACGGCTTGAGGACGCCGACATGGAAGACATCGTGGATGCGGGCACCTTGCAGAAGACGAAGGCGATACGCAACGTTGCCCACACGTTCCAGCACCTGGAATGGTCCAGCGTAGCGGGGGCCGAGCTTGCCCTTCGGTTGGGGAAGAAGGGATTGAGCAGGCCAGTGTAAAACACACAGCCACACCCAATCGTTGACACTAAACTCCAAAGGACAATGGTTAGTGTCATAGTGCTTGGTGTATTGTTGGGCCTAGATGAGGCATTCCCGTACGTCGTGGAGGAAGATGTCGCGTTCTTGCAGCACATTGTCGATGGTGGCGGTGTGAGCAGATGTGGCGATGTATGGCAGCGGCTATGGTGGGTCACGGCAATACACAACCTTTAAGAGGGTCGAGCGAAGCGCTATGTGATATGAGTGTTGTAAGCAAATTCAGCCCAAGGTAGCCAATCCAGCCAAGCTTTGGGGTGGTCCCCAGTGACACACCGCAAGTACATGGCGATCGCCTTATTGACAGCTTCGGACTGACCGTCGGTTTGTGGGTGAAATGCCGTGCTCAGGCAAAGATGTACCCCTGCCATCTTGAAAAGGTCACGCCAAACATGGCCTGTAAACAAAGGATCTCGGTCACTGACTATAGAGCGAGGGAAACAATGTAGCCGGACAATGTTTTGGAAGAAAGCTTTTGCCACTGTTGCTGCATTATATGGGTGACCAATGGTATAGAATGAGCAAATTTAGAGAACTGATCAACCACTGTAAGGATCACACTTTTGCCATGCACTTTGGGTAAACCCTCGACGAAATCCATAGAGATGTCGGACCAGATTTGGTCAGGCACAGGAAGGGGTTGGAGCAGGCCCGCCGGATGCGAAGTTTCCACCTTGTTTTGTTGGCAAATGGAACAAGACTCCTGCACCAGCTTACGGTCATGATCCAACCAGAAATCACGGCGCAAGCGCTGCAAGGTTTTTTGAAACCCCTTATGACCCGGTGTGTGAGCCAACTGAAGGGCAGTCTGCACTGAAGGAGAAGTGGCAGGCATGAAGACTCGTGATCCATGCAAAATGAGGCCTTCAGAAGAGTGCCAAGGTGCTCCTTCGGTACTGGTCACATTGTCACGAAGGTGACAGAGGTCAGCATCTGCAGCAATTTCATCCCTAGGAGTCTTGTAGAACTGAAATGTTGGGGAGGAGAGGGCGAGTAGGCTGGTGTGCAGCGGCTCGCTGCGAGATAAGGCGTCAGCGACTGTATTTAGCTGGCCCGGCCGGTATTCCACTGAGAAATCAAAGCCAATGAGCTTACTAACCCACTCGTGTTGAGGGACTGTTGATAACCTTTGATCTAGGAGAAACTTCAGAGAGTAGTGATCAGTACGGACCCAGAAAGAGCGGCCCCATAAATAAGGACGCCAATGCCGCACTGCTTGGACTAAACCAATAAGCTCTTTCATAGGCTGCAATTTTCAAGTGTCTGATGGCAAATGGTTTACTGAAGAAAGCCAACGGCCCTGCACCTTGGTGAAGAACTGCTCCAAAACCAGTCCCGGAAGCATCACAGTCCACAATAAAGGGTTCAGAAAAATTAGGAAGGTGAAGGACAGGAGCTGCGGACAGAGCATTTTTGAGTGTGAGAAATGCTGTAGAGGCGGCTTCAGACCAGTGGAAGCTGTCCTTCCGTAGCAGGCTGGTTAGAGGTACAGCAATTGTGCCAAAATCTTTATAAAACGGCGGTAATAACCAGCCAATCCAAGAAATCCTCAAAGGGCTTTAGTGGAAGTAGGTTCTGGCCAAGATTTGACTGCTTGTACCTTGTCCACATCCATTGCAACCCCTTGAGCAGAAATGACATGTCCTAGGTAGTGAACTGAGGAAGTAGCAAATTCACATTTGGAGCGCTTGACCTTGAGTTGATGCTCCCGAAGCGTGGACAGGACTGCTCTCAAGTGTTGTAGGTGTTCTGACCATGAGTTACTGTATATGAGGATGTCATCAAAAAAAACAAGAACACACTTCCGAAGGAAACGCTGAAGGACAGAGTTCATCAAGCTTTGAAATGTAGCGGGGGCATTAGAAAGCCCAAAGGGCATCACCAGAAATTCAAAGTGACCATGATGAGTGCGAAATGCCGTTTTCTCAATATCGTCTGGATGGACTCGAACTTGATGGTAGCCTGCTCTGAAATCTAATTTAGTGAAAAAGCGGGCACCATGAAGTTCATCAATTAACTCCTCCACAATGGGTATGGGAAACTTATCTTTAACTGTTTTGTCATTCAAAGCTCTGTAATTGACACAAAAGCGCCAAGTACCGTCATGCTTTTTCACAAGGAGAACCAGGGCTGAGAATGGCGAAGTACTTGGCCTAATAATTCCTTGCTGAAGCATTGTGGTGTGTTGAGTCTCAAGTTCATCTTTCTGCATGTGGGGGTATCTATAGGGTCTTACTGCTACAGGAGTAGCGCTGGGAAGTAAGTGAATCCTGTGGTCACACGGCCTAGCAGGCGGTAATCCGGATGGAGACTCAAAAACATCATTGAAAGATTGCAAAAGTGCATCCAGGAGTCCTGGTTCAGTCGGCTTCATCTGATGGAGCCTGCAAGTTAAAGGTATGTCCCAGCGTGTGGATCCTAAACCCTTCCACAACACTCGGCGACCATGATGCCAGAAGGCCATGCATAAATCATCAAAGTCCCACAGAATAGGACCGAGAGTGCGGAGGAAGGAAACCCCAAGAACGACATCATAGCAGTCAAGTGGAATGGAGTAACAGTCAATGGTGAAGAACTCATCTGCTATCTTTATTGCAACATCCTTGGCGAGTCCCCGGCAGGATACGCGATCTCCATTAGCCACCGTAACAGTAGTGCCGNAAAATGGAGGCCAACCCGCTGTGCTGCTTCCATACTAATGAAATTTTGAGTGGATCCTGTGTCAAAAAGAGCCGTGAGTTTGTGATTACCCACAGAAATGCAGAGCTGCATTGTATCCTCAGTTCTGATGCCCGCAATTGCATGAAGAGAAAATAATGGGGGCATATCATCTCTGTCAGGTGGGGTATCAGAAGAACCCTGGTCACACTCCTCAAAATCAGATACTTCCAAGTAGAATAACCGAGGGCATTTGTGACCCCTGACATATGGTTCATCACAGTTGTAACAAAGACCTTGCCGACGTCTTTCAGCCATTTCAGACGGTGAGAGACGTTTGAACGGTCGTGGCGGAGCTACTGAAGGTTGTCCAGCCGTTGGGACTGACGGAGTAACATTACTTGCAGGTGCTGATGCAGGGAGTGAACGCGGCACTGATCTTGGAGGGCGCCCATAGTTGGCAGACTGTACTGGCAATGAGCGCCT
This sequence comes from Alloteropsis angusta, assembly GCA_037127165.1. Lineage (NCBI taxonomy): Eukaryota > Viridiplantae > Streptophyta > Magnoliopsida > Poales > Poaceae > Alloteropsis > Alloteropsis angusta. The sequence goes on along the minus strand of JAZFNS010085452.1, from coordinate 14,650 downwards.
TTCAAAAGCCCTTACCAAAGCCATGGCTCGCTGCAGGTCTTGTGGGGCTTGTAAGTCCACATCAGTGCGAATAGGATCTGGTAAACCACCTGTAAACAACTGAACTTGTTGGGCAGGCGTGAGGTAGCCCGTGTGAGCCATCCTTGTCTGAAACGCCTGCTGATAATCTGCCACTGATCCGCGGAAGGGTAACCTTGCCAACTCTGCGAGATGATTAGCACCCAGGGCTGGACCAAAATGTTGCTGACACAGTGAGCGAAAGAATGTCCAGTCGAGGTTCTCTGCTGAGCCAACATCGCGTTCCAACAGGTAAAACCATTGCTGGGCAACACCAGTGAGGTGGAAGGCTGCAAGGCTAACCTTGTGAGCGTCGCGCGTGTGCTGTGCGCGGAAGAACTGCTCACAGCGGTTTAGCCACCCCAACGAGTCGTCCTTGCCATCAAATGTTGGGAAGGACAACTTGTCGTAGCGTGGAACACCCAGGTCACCTTCTTGATCAGCGGCGGAATGCAACAATTGGTGGGGAATTTGAGAAGGCGAGCGTGGGAAGGGAATCTGAGTGATGGGGACGGAGTGCAGGGGTGGAATGGTGGTACCAATGGTGAATGACGCCGATGGCAGTGGGTTACCGCCACTGGACGACGGAACGGACGGGGAGGCCGGTGGTGGAACATGGTGCAGTGACGGTCCGGCACCAGGAACTGCCGCAGACGATGCCCCTGGCATGCCCAGGGAAGGGAACGACAAGGGGTTCGCAACAGGGTACAGCAACATGGACGGGGAGGGCGACAAACTCGGAACAGAGGTCGCCGTCCGGCCTTCGACGTCGTGCAGCCAAGAGGAGAATTGATGCATCTGTCGCTGCAGCCCATAGATGGCAGTGGTGAGGGTGTCCAGTGCCGAGACTGGCATTGGTGTGGTGGCAGGCGGCGCGGAGGAAGGTGCGGTGGCGGGCGGCGCGGAAGCAGGCGGGGCGGAAGCGGAAGGCGCGGAAGCGAAAGGATTGGAGGACGGACCAGACATCACTGATACCAAATTGTCAGGATCAGCGTGCCTCAGAGCGTAGCCGTGCAATACCTGCGGTTGCTGGCTGGGCTCTCGGCGGTGATGGCTGCGCGACGCCGTCCTGACGGCGGCGCTCGCGCAAGGGGGAGTTCGCGAGGGGGAAGGAGAAGTTCGCGAGGGGGGGAAACAGAGGCGCTGAATCGACTGCTAGAGATCAGATTTGATCCCAGCATAACTGATCTTGATTCCATTAACTCCTTAAATATTCCATCTAGAGATACAACTGCTTCAGATTGAAATCCTACTGAGATATAACTGCATCGAATTGAAATCCTATTCTAGGTAGTTGCCGCGGGCGCTGTAACCGCCGCGGCGTGGGCGCGCCGAGTGCTGGGCGTGTCGGACCTGCGTCCCACGCTCCTCTCAGCCACGGCTGCGCCTCTTGTAGGTTATGCCCGACATGACACAACCACACACTGCTAAGGGATTAGTCGGTGATTCCAAAGATCACAATAGTTTACAAGACAGAGGGATACCTAAGGAAGTAATCCTAAGTAACCTTATATAGCTAGACAGTTAAGTCTACACTAACTATCGTATACAGAAAATTGCTACAAATAATAGTGTAACAGGCTCCGTTTAGTGGAGGGGCTTTTGTGTCGAACATGAGGAAGAGCTGGAAATCTTTATATTTAGAAAATAAAGAATCTAAGAAGACTTATACAAGGTCATTAGGGCAGGGTTTAATACAGAACCAAGTCACAATACAACCAGTGACCCCTGTGGAGGGATGGTATAAGGTACAAGGCAACAATTACACCTTTATTACGAGTAACTTTTAAACTAGAAACCTATAAGTTCAGTATATGAAAAGAAACATGGAGCAAACAAACAGGACCAACAATTTACCTCCAAGCAGCCATCCATTGCATCCACTTCTTCCAGCATATTCATATAGATAGGAAGATATCTTTCGAATTCTTCATTAAACTAAGCAGGAGTACAAAAGGGGCAAATTTGAAGGAAAATAATCACTTAAAGTGAGGCAGGGAACGGTATAAAATTTGGGTATAAAAAATAAGAAGAAAAAACAAACCTCCCAATTCCACACTGCATAATCTGGGAAATTCTCTGGTACAGCACAAGAAGCACGCATGCGAAGATATCCCAATTCCTTCGCTAGCCAATCTTTGAAGCGATCGGCCACCCCTTCGCCCTCAGTAATAACCTGATAAAAGCACATATGTATATGTCCAGGGTAGAGTTACAACATTTGATCAAGCTTGACCTCACATACGAAAGGTCCCTCCACATTTGAACCCTTTTTTATTAAACTTTAGCCATTACACCTTTGATCTACTTTAACATTTCAAAAAAGTACCCTTATAGCTCGTCAATGCTAATCAAACTAAAAGAATAAGATAAAGAAACTGGCACGTGCAGTGCACAGATTGCTTATCTTACAATAGTACTACACCCTTTCCTAGTCTTTGTTACAATAGCATCACACCCTTTCCTGTCTCTCTTTTTCCAAAACAGAGGTCAAATTTCTATCATGTATATCCATGTTGTACAAGATTGTAAAGTGTGCGTCATGCCAAGCATAACACATATTGGCCTTGCCAAATGTATGAAACCATAATGTCATTATGGGCCCATTGACCATGGCTCAGGAGGGCTGACATGATCAGAGGCAGTGAAACCAGGGGTAGGCCTGCCACTGCCATGAAACCTACGCCACAGGAGGGGTGTAGCCATCAAGCTACCGCCTGCCAATGTTGCCCCTTCATCAGGTTTTTGGAGTAGCTCACAGGTTTTGATAAGTNACCAGTCCAACCAAAAGCCCGAGCTGATGGAAGGGGGCTGGCAGCTTACTTATGGTTCAACAGTTCAGAGTCCTAAGATGGTGACCTAATTGTTGGTGTATAGATATGTGGCCCATGTGTGAGGCCCATCTAGAGGCCCTTGTACAGATACAATATACCCACCCTTCTAGGGTTTTGAGTAATAGAGAATATTCCACTCCATTACACTGATTCCTAAAACAAATACTCTATAAAGGATCCCATCCCAACTGTTGACTGCTGGGTATAGATATAGGCTAGGGCGTCACAATCATTAAGCGGTAAGGAGGTATACCCTACGATATTCTAGCTTCCAATCTCCCCTCACTACCATTGCACAGCACACAGTAACAGCCCCAGCTGACACTGCTGCCTCCTCCCCAGCCAACCATGGGCTACCATTGCTGGGAACCCACCACATTGCCTCATCACACATCACACCCCTACAATCTGTGCATCATTCTCCCCTCAAACCATGAATCAAATAGATGCATTGTAAAACTTGATGCACTACATGGTCCTGGAGTTTCGCAAAAACAACCTAAAAGTTGGTCCATTTTCTGCTAGCTAGTTAGTATTCAACCATATAATTTACATCAACATGTAGCCTTGTCATCCACAAACAGCCTTGCAACCACCAATTGCCAGATAGGAACTTTGATTTAAGTATAGAAAACGACGCTGAAACATGCCATATTAATTTGAGCGCGTGGTTGCAACCCTTGAAATCACTATTTTTACAAATACATAATGGAAAGAAGTAAAGTTGATGACTTACCTGATTATCTATATACACTTCATAGATTTTCATACAAAGACGAGTAACATTATTCCTAGCATCTTCTTTTGTGGCTGAATTTAATGAGCTACTAAGCTGTGAGATCGCACTCTTGACATCAACACCAAGAAGCAGTAAAATAGTTGGAAGCATTTCATTAAGAATAAACTGGTTCAGTCTTCCATGATCTGTAGCCCTTGCAAGATGGATCAAAGAATAGCAAAATGGCAATGCACTCTCCGCTGCTTGATGATCCGCCAAACACCCAAACAAGTACATACTTAAACTCCCAAAGCAGTTATGGAGTAAAAGAAACCTACAGGATATCATAAATAAAAGCTGAGAAAATGTAAGTTGAAACCACACAGAAAAAAAAAGTAACATTTTCATACCCAATAATGGAGCTGGAAGATAGGGACTTCAACTCTTGAATGTTAGCCCTAGTGCTAGTTTTCATTTGATGATTCAAAGGTGCAAGACCACTATTTAGTCTTTCTGATGCTAAAATCCCAAGCAGATCAGATACAGAACGAGTAAATTTAAGCAATATCTCCTTTTCAAACTGGTTGACAATTTCTTCAGGTCCACTGGGACAACCAAGATACACAGGAACTTTAGCCCTGCCCTCATGTAGAAAAGTGAACCAAGCATAATATAAGATCTCTTCACAGAACCAAAATACAGGTTCCAACAACCCGACCATCCATTCATCCCAACACTCACAAGGGCAATATTTAACCAACGGAATGAAGACAAGTTGTATGAGCTTTCCCAAATGATTAAATTCCACTGATGCCGAATTTTCAGCAATAACATTGATGATCGATGCCCTGTCTAATAATCCATAGAATGCTCCCTTGACAGAAGCACACAAACAAATGACATTGTACCTGTAGCAGTATACAAATACCTTATGCTCAAATATATAAAGGCATTAAACCAGCTCATGATTATTTGGGATAGACAAAGTGTGCTGTATTTTTACAACCTCTGTTTTAGGGGGAACTTAATAGTGTTTCCAAAAAAATGCACTGTGTAATGCTACTCAAGAATAAATATTATAAGTACATATCTTGAAGATATACATGAAAAGGAAACTTTTAGTGGAAAATCATCAAGGACAAGACAATCCCATACTATGTGGGTTCAGAGTATTCAAAAAACAAATATTATCTGTGTTGCAAATTAAAATTTAGAAAGCAACTGCTCAACTGCTGTAAATAGCACACATACCCAGTTTCTCGAATTTCCTCTGACCAAGCTTTTCCATTTTGCAGGATTTCAACTTCATCAATGTCAGGCAGTTTACCATTCTGTAATATAAACTTTATGTCTTTGGCCGTTGCCCCTGACAGATCATAAGTAATTGGTTCCCTCCAAAGCCTTTGTATACAATCAATAATCTGAAGGGTGGAAATTAAACTTAACAAATGCACTGTCACACTCAAAGACCAAAAACAACTAATACTGAGGTATATTTACAGATAAAGCAACAGAAAGAGGGTGAGTTCATAAATCAGTGTGGCAATGGTGTGCTTCC
>JAZFNS010081884.1:5238-19639 GCA_037127165.1 Alloteropsis angusta | reverse complement strand
GCGGAAGGGGCAGGGCGCTTCGGCAGGATACTCATCGTCGGAGCGCTCGGCGAAGAAAGATGCCTCGTCGCAGGACAGGGAGAGGTACGACGCGACGCGAGAGACGGGAGGAAGAAGATAACAGGAGTATGACGCGTGGGGCCCACTAGAACTGTAACATATGGAGAGTTCAGTTTTTGCGAGTCTGTTGGTTTAACTCTAGGTTTTTGAAGCCTTTTGTTTTTTTAGCTACCCTCTAATCTCTAAATTTAGCTAGAATTATTGCTAGTCTCTTGGAGATGCTCTAATAGGCCGATAGTGTTTTGTAGTCAGGAAAATTTTAACATATGGGCCAGAATCTAATGGGCCGTTAGTTTGCAGACTTCTTGATTTTTCACTTGCCTTTTATATATGTCGATTTGAAACACCAACTTTTGTCCCGAATATGTGCTTTGGACTTTACACACTTTGGAAAAAATCATAATCCAAATTGATGGAATTTGAACCCCATTTATTATTTGTTTTTATGTCCCACGAACAGCATAAGTGGTCACTGCAATTTATACCAGAGTTACCCTTAACCCTATTTTGCAAAGGAATAAGTTGAATACTCAAATGGAACATATATGCTGTAGCCCCACAACCAGTCATCGAAAACAAGGTAAAGGTGCCGGCGCCGACGCTTCTTTGCCGTTCGGTCGCCTGAGCGCAGTGTGATAGCATCTAAAACAAGGTAAACTAGTGTCCGTAGCGCGCCGTTGGCGCGCCTAGATTTACTAAATAAATGATCATATCATGCTCAGTGCTCCTCTCCTCTCCAAGTCTTGGCTCGTAACAGTGACCATGCAGGGAAGAGAAGTGTGTTATATTCTTACAGACGAAACATCATTAGACCTGGAAAGAAGATGGTCACTATCTGCCCACCGAGCAAGAAGAAGACGACAATCTCCTTTAATCCTTCCGTGAAAAAGTATTACTACCGCAATTACTCACCAAAGCATACAAGGGCAAAATTCAGAACATGCAAAGGCGTTACGTTTGATGAATCAAAGTTCAAAGAACAATACAATCCAGATTATTCGATTTCTTTCCATTAGAAAACTTGTGAATTATGCTATGTATATAGCTTATCCAATCAAGGAACTGTGTTAAGCATTATAGATTTGACACCGTGTATGATGACATGGAATGCATAGCAGATGACGTGTATATGTGTATGTGTAGCTCATCAACATCTCTAGTCTTCAGCATTCACCTACCATCTGGTCCTTGAAAACCAATGAACAATGAGCAAAACAAAAGTACTAAAGAAAATGTATTGAACCGTATGCTGGAAATACTTCCTTCTGGTGTGAGGGGGCAAAGTCCCTAAAGCCTCTCCACTTTAGCATAAGCTATTTACAACGACATATGTTGATGTTCAAATGCACACAATGGAATGCATACACATTGTACAACATATATAGCGAACTTGATGAATTTGGAGCTCTATCGATAATTGAAATATGAAGGAAACAGAGGAAGAGGTAAGTGACCTGCATTTTTCATCCCCTTCATACCTGTTGGCTTCCCTCAAGAATTTCTTCACATTGTGGGAGACTTAGCGCCATGAGTGCTGTTGCCACAGCATCCTATTATTCCTATCCCATCTTGCACACCATTGTTGGCAGCGTAGCGAGGCATGCACGAGCACTGGTGCAGTGGCACAAGCGGAGCAGCGAAACGGCAGCCCCGCGTGTCGGCTAACAAGCCACTGCTGCTCCTTGACCTGGACCGTCGCCTCGTGGGGCTTTCTCTTAATGCAAGATGGGCGGACAAAGGCACTCTACAAGCGGCGTTGCCAACCTCAGGAGCATGACCAACCATATGCCCGCATACCATCTCATTTTAAAAAATTAACAGTATGGTTAGAGATGTTAGCATATTAAATCATCTATAAATACAATATGGGTTGTAGATCTAGGTTGATATAAGCACAGTGACGACAACAGATATAATAAAAGATAAAGCAGCATACAGTAGAAGATCTTGAAGATCTGTCAAACTTGATTGCTTCATCTTGAATATGTGTCACTAATTCCCTGGTCGGTGACAAAAGTAATACTGTTAGACCTTCCCTCGAATTATGTTGTAGGCGTTTCAAAAGAATAAACCTTGAATATCATGCTGTAAACCTTGAATTATGCTGTAAGCTTAGTCATGGCCAATTATGTTGTAGCCATACATCTACAGACGCAAAGCTAAATATCGTGCAGATGGGGGACTGAAAGCAAAATAAGGAGCTGCTTCCAAACTACAAGAGGCTGGACAAGACAATAAACAGGTCAAATCCCAACCCAACTTGGATTGTTAACTTGAAGACTGTGGTGCAAAGAAAATCCAGCTTAATCATGGCATAGGCACAATGAATGCATGATGGCCACTTAGTTACATCGGAAAGGGACGCGACAAAGTACATTAACATTGGCATGTGTTTTGTGCACCTACCTCCCTTAGGATCTCTGAAAGGAGGCCCATGGACTGAAATGTCATGAACGAAGCTGCTGCATCGTTGCCCTGGTAATAAAGGAATGGTAAAATAAAGTGATGTTTGAATCGGAAAAAAGAGTGATCGAGGGTATATATGATTAGTTGAGGACATATGACAATAGTAGCATATGCTTCTGTCGACATTACCTCTTGGTAAACAGTGGTGAATCAAGAAACAGTCATCGCTATGAACTTCATTAACTAATTATCTGACTCCTACAATATCAACCAACAGCCAGGGAAACACTTAGCTTTCCGCTCTATTTTTATACTGGCATACTTAGCTGTGGTGATAGGGAATAAAGCATAACTGATAAATCTATAATTGATTAAGGGGAAAAAAAAGAGCAAGAGGAACAACGGGAAAGATGGGAAGCCTCACCTTCCTACTATCTGGCTATGAATTTGATTTCGCAACCTTAGAGCATGGAACCTGAATCTATGCCCCTGAAATTCCTTCAGGCTTGCAAGGAGAATTAACTCCAGAGGGAAAGCTATATTTACAGGTCGGGCAGAAAACAGATTAAAAGGAATTGATAAAGCACCATATTGAATTTCAAAATGAGGCCACAACACCTGATTCATTTTGCATGAGTTGTTGCTTTAATGTCACTAATAATTAACCAGTGTGGCATTTAAGACCCTGGCAATGACAGCAAGGTCATAGATCTAGTAACTAAGGAAATAATGTCATGATCCTATTCACATGATAACAAGTGAAAGGATTCTTTACACAAGAAAACTTAGTAAAAAGTGAGAATAAATATTGGGATTGGCTTGTTCCCAAAAAAAGAAATCTAGGCACCGGATACAAATTTTAACCTATAAACCATAATCCCTAAGTGGTCGACTGGTCGTCCTCTGTTGATTTGTTTACGAAATATATCAATGAAAGAAATAAACCAGAGTATTCCATCTATGGCAATGTGGCATTCAATATCCCAAGGAGGTAGAAAACAAAGCTGATGATTGGCATAGTGTCTGTACAGTAGAATAGGCATTGAGGTATTGGCCCATCATGTTTGTCGTTCTTAAAACTTAAAACAGTTAGCATTGCTCTTATTATCTCCCAACTGATAATCTGTTGAGATAATAAATGTTCAAGCTCTATTCAGGCTTGTAGAGAACCAGAATTATAGAAGGCATGGCAGTATCATTTAAAGTGTAGCTGCCCTCGCAATCTTTATGTATTGGAGATAAGGGCTATCACTCATGCTGATTTTGATATTCAGGTAGGTCTCATGGATAAGAATACAATCCTGAAATTTTTATAAAGGGGGTTCTGACTTTCTGAGTATTAGGACATTTGGGCCCTATACTGTTGATAGTAGACAACAAGATGATTCTCAGTTAAGTCAATCACTCCACAAGGGAAATGTTTCCTCCCAACCACTCAATGTTTTAGAATCTGATCATATAAAATTCGTGTATATGGTGTCCACACTACCACTTATCATGAGTGTCCAAGATGCATGTATCAGCCGCCAAAAATATGTCCTGGTGTGAAGAATCACCGCCCTCCTTTCTGCATCTTGAATCTAGACATTAGCCTTGAAGATATTAAAATATTAAAATAACATATCAATGCAAATCTCTACTGTGACAGCAAGAGACTCAAAATAAAAATAGCTTACTTTCACTGCAGAACTGGCCACTGGAGGTTGGATGGGTGAAAGATTGCCATCATGCTCAATAATGGATCCCGTGAAAACCTACTGGGTGAATAAGTTAACAAACTAAGCTCAGGCGCAAGCTCAAAGGGTGTAGAAGTACATCTGACAGAGGACAAAAAAAGACAAGTCGCCTAGTTGATATTATCTTCCACTCACGAGATGGAGCATACTCTCAAGAATCCTGCAAACATATGGTAGAAAAAAAAAACATGATTCAAACACAGAGGTACTGGTAAACTGTGACACATGTTAGATGCAGCATGCATGTTTAGACAGAACTGCGTTCACACAGAGAACATAAACCAAGTAGAAATGCTTACATCAAAATAAGACTGGAGCATGGTGGTAATTATGTCTAAAGAATGTGCAGACAGTTAAATCCTTCGTGGGAATATTCCCGTGTTCATTAATGTCAGTAGATAAGTCAACTGAAGAAACCCTTGCTGAGAGACTTATGCAGGCAAAGGAAAACAGTCAGTCCCTTGAACCCTGGAGCAGGGTACCTTGGATCCAGCCTAATGTGAAAATATAATTATACACCCATCTTAAAGTTGCAGGAACTGTGTCTGAGTAGAAAATTTTCCAAAATGCAGTCCTCACCTATTATCATCAGCAACACCATAGCGGTTCCATGTCCTAAATACTAAAAAGAGCAGCTAGTGATAGAAGGCATTTTTGAAGCCTCCACCTAGTTATATACCAACAAAAACCACTAGTATAAAATTGCTTCGAAACAACAAAAAGGAAAAATCTGGCAATACATTGTACACACTGGTTCATGAAAATTGATGGGTAGTAAAAAATACATAAGAGTAAACACCACTTCATTTGCCCATGCAAAAATCTATACTGCAGGAACATTTCGTGTAATACTCCTACTTGCTATGCCACACAGGGAAGTGAAGAAAATAATCAGCAAAATTAAAATCTTTTGAGAACAAATTGGAGCACACCAACCTGTGCTTGCATTGTTGGCTCTTCTGGGTATTTTGTCAAATGCCTATGCTGCAAGGAAAATAATCCCAAGCAGGGGTCATCGTGTAGAAAAGGAAGGAGATCCTTCTGCAGATACAGGCCACTGAAGATGCGAGAGCTAGCTCTGCAGCCCACGGGAGGCCCGTACTCCTGCAGTAGCTTGCGACATTTCGCCATCGACTCCCCTTCGATCTACAAGGAAAAGAGACAATAAAACTTATCAGATAGCCATCGAATATCCAACCACAAATCCACCAAATTGATTTACACATAGAAAGGATCCTGATTATTATCACTCAAACACAAAACAAAATTGAATCTTGGAAAACAGAGGATGGGACATTGTGCTGCTAGTCACCATCGCTCTGCTTCTTGAAGAACAAAAGCCTCTAGGCCATGCCTCGGCTGAGGATGCTGCTGCGGTGGAACAGGGACGCGCCGGTGAGGGGAGGGAGCTGCTATGGCCAGGCTCACGCTTGGAAGAGTAAGGTGGATCCACGCTTGCTGCCGCATCCGGAGCTCTACCGCACCGCGCGGGTGGGGAGGGCGCCGCGAGCCGGACCACCGCTCCGCTCCGCCAGCGGACGGCGGAATGCTCCGTAGAGGAGGCCACCCCGCCGTAAGCCGCCGTCCGCCGCCTGTGCTCACGGACGGAGCGCTGCCCTCTGAGCTGTGCTCGCGCGGGGCCGGAGCCTTGGAACACAAGCGTCGACGGGGCCGGCCCTCGTATGGCCAGCTGAGCCGCCGCACCGCCTCTGCTTTGCCCGTCGGACGGAGAGAAGAGCACGCAAGGCCTCCACCTCGTCGTCGGGGCCCTCCGCCTCCGAATCACTAGGACCGAGCATGCTGCTTTGCCCTCGCCGGGACCAAGCCAGGGTCCCCGTGCCGGGACCCGTTGTTGCTGCTTCCAGAGCTTGGGGCTGCCACCTGCGCCGACGAGGCCGGCGGCTGCTGCTCACCCATCCTGCCGAGAGGCACCACGTCTCGCTGCTCGCCGGGGTCGCGCGACCTCCCGGCGGCGGACCTCGATGCCCGTAGGGTGGGGGGCCGAGCCGCGAGGGACTGCGGCGCGCGACGGGGCGGCCTGGCGGCGGCGCCAGAGACGCGGCGGCGGGGAGGAGAGAGCGAGGGAGAGAGAAAGGGGAGAAGGTAGGGTTTAGATGGCGGGGGGTTTTCGCAAAAAGACATGACGAGGTGGAGCGCGGGTTGATTTATGTAAACAACGAGGGCTTTTTTGAAAAATTACCCGCGCGCGTGGCGCTCTCAGAGGCGTCGGATCGCGATCGGACGGCGCACGAATTCGGGGTGACGTAGCGAGGCCAGGAGGGCGCCGGTCACTTAGGCCTCGTTTGGAATGCGGGAAAATTTTTCTATTCCTANNTGAAATTCCTGTGAAATTGAACTGATTTCTACAGTATTTCTGCAAAATTCCTGTGAAATTTCTGCGTTCCAAACGGGGCCTTAATAAGTTGGATGGCATGTCTCTTGTTTCTCCATACATGGATTTTTAAGTTCAAAATTTACAATGTGATAGCCGCCGACATAGCTTATATTAGAAAATATATTATAAACTTTTTGATATTATTTTAATATGCTAGGACATCTAATAATAGATTAATTAGAAATTGTACAAAAAATAAGTACAAAAAGTATAGTATGTTTCGTTAACATATTTACAATTTTACTATCACCCAAAAAAATTGAACTTGAAACACCATCTGTGCGAGGAGAAATAAAATAGTAAATCTTATTAAGGGATAAGTTGGATGAATTGAACCAAAATATAGTTTAGCATGTTAACCGGACTTTGGGCTATATTTGAAGGGATAATTTGGATTTTTTTTCCTTTTTTATATGATGTCTAAAGCGTCAAACTAGGATTAAATTCATTATCTGTTGGAGATCTAGAGGATTAAATTCGTTAGTTTTAGGATGTCCAGATGAAATATGATAGTAAAGTAAGAGCCTCTCCAAGAGCTTTTATAAAATCTACCTAATCAATATTATTTTGGGGCACCACAGGATAAATATCTCCGCATGGTGTAGCAGCTAGGCACGGACCTTACTTTGGGGCACGCACCTACGTAATGGCGGCGGCAGCAGCGTCCGCGACCTCCTCCGCGCTCGCCGCAGTGCTCCTCTGCGCGGCGGCCTTCTTCGTCGCCCATGCCAAGACTGACGGGCACGGGGCCGATGGTGACCTGGTGGCTGGTGGCCAAGACATGTGTCAACGTGACGAGCCGCTGGCAGACGTGGCTGACCAGGAACTCCTGCGAGTCGCCCCTCCGGCTGGAAAAGCGGAGCGCGGCGGTCAAGCACCCGCGCGACCTGGCCCTCGTCGCCGTGGACCTCGCCGAGCGCGCGGCTGCGGACGCGGACGTCAAGGTCGGCAGCGTGCTCCGCTCCGGCGCCGGCGCCGGCGCCGGGCACCACAGCGATGACGCCATCACGGCGTTTATCCTCCACAGGTGCCGGTTGGGCTACGCCGCGGCGGCCAGCGCCATCCCCGTGTGCCGCGCCATGGTCGAGGACTACAAGCCCGGCGCCAACCATCTGGCTCCCGGCGACTACTTCAAATGCGCTCGCTTGCTGAGGAGCAACGCCTATGTGCGGGGTGCGGCAAAAACTCATTACAGGAGGTCAACGAGGCCGAGGAGCGGGCCGACCTCGTGGGAGCCATGCTAGAACAGATGCTCGGCATCTTGATGGATGATCGCTTGTCATCAATCTTCTAGTTTCCTTCTAGAGGAGCTCCATCTTTGTAGTATGCACCGAATATATGCACACCAAATATATGCATAAATAACCATGAACAGTGATCATGATACCACCATGTATCATGATATATCTCATCTTACTTTGCAAATTCCATTTGGATTTACTTGCCGAGGGTAGGCCGACGGGGCAAACATGATTGCGGTTGCCAGGTGTAACGAAACGAAGCGAGCATGAACACGCACCCTGCAGGTAGGGGGAAGGCAGATCACTCGAGCACGGGAGACGCACGACTATGCATGCAAGTCTGAGTAGCTGGCAGACAACCGATGAGCTAGGATTATATATAGGCTTATAAGAGTCCACACGAAACATACCAACACGCTGCATCCATCAAGGCATCAAGCACAGAGAGTAGTAGATACAGGGTTCAGGGTTCACACAGTACACTCCCAAACGTTACATCGAAGCACGTATTTTTCAGCACGACTGCACGAAACATCCAGATCGATCATGGTCCTACATCCAGAACGCCATGTCACCATGGGTTCATTCAGGGTAAACTCATTGATTTCTTCGGGAACTTTGCAGCATCGAACCCGACGGCTGACGCCGATCGCCGGGAGTCCCATCCTCGCCAGATTTCAAAGAAAACGTCGTCAGTCGAGGGGCTCCTATCTAGCTTGTGAAAGCTAGAAACAGGAGGTAGATTAGAGGCCCATTAGACCCACTATTTATCTTCTTCTATCTCCGGCCGCTGCCCCTGCGCCTTCTTCCCCCTCCCCGGCCGGCGGCTACCGCCGCCGCGCCCGCCCACCTGCCCTCCTGCCCGACCTCGCCGTCCTCGCCCCCACCGCCAGCACCACCCACAGGGGGTCCTACCCTACCCGGCCGGTGGTGCTACCGCGCCACCGCGCCCACCGCCGCCCAGCCAACTGTCGCCTCCGCCGGTCCTCTGCCGCCCCCTGAGCCCTCATCTTCTATGTCTGGAGGACATTGGAGCTCTCTGACCAGCCCCAAACCCTAACTCTAAGTGCCGCCGCCTCCCACCGCCGGCCGCCCCGCCCACCAACCACCCATCCACGGCGCGAGGGAGGATGCTGCAAGGCGCGGGCGAACGAACGTCGGGGAGGAAGAAGATCGAGCGAGGAAGAAGAAGATCAAAGTGACGGAGTGGATCGGACGGTGGAGGCTCCGGAAGCCAACTTAGGTTCGTGGCTTCCGGAAGCCATATAAAATCCCGTCAGTCGAGAGGTACACTAGCAAACGTTTGGGAACATATGGTGCACTTTAATGGGCCTTTAATTTAGTCAGTTAATCTAGATCGCACTGGCCCACGCCGCATTTTCGAGGGCACTTGTTTCTAGGCCACTTTCCCTTGAATAAAAAAACTTGTTTCTAGCCCACAGGACGAGCTAGGACCTGTGCGAAATTAACGCTAAAAAAGCTATTTTCGCAAACTATTTGCCAGAATATTCATGACGGTGGACAGATTCAGCAATAAGAGTCAAAATCCACAAGCCTCTGCACGTTTTCATATGTGATCAAAAGTTGCAAGTCAACCTGCGTTTCGGTTAAGAAAAATGTTATATTTTTCCTCCTGTCGATTGACCCAGTTTATCCGAAGCATCCCCTTGAGGCCTTGACCCGATCTCGTCACACGCGCGTGCGATACTAACTCCTCAGCAACAAAGCAAATGCCCGTCTATCACCGTTGACCAAGCCTAGATTTGGGGTCCAGGACCGGATAAACTTTCCATAAGACTATCTAATCTTCGCTCGATTAGTCCCTCGTAGTAGTACTAACTTTACAGATCAGGCAAATGGTAGTACGCGATTTAGCAACAAAAGTTTCCACATGCCCCTAGAAACTTTATTGGGTCTATATTTATCGATGTGTTTGGTCAAACAGAAAGAAAAAATTTGTTTGGTTTTCTCCAACTGATCGATATGCAGTTTATCCAAACCATCCCATTCCTCTGACCCCAATCTCAGCGCAGTACCAGCTCTACCGGTTCATGATCGCTCCAGTCAAAGATGAGATGACGAGGTGCTGCACAACATCATGAAGCGCTGCTGACCAAGATTTGGCGTCAAGAGACAGACGCTCCATGACAAGGCTTCACCCCTTTTGCCATCGTGATGCAGCTCCACTACTCTCATCTCCATGTCGATCATGATTGGACTGTTCTGCTACTATACATGTCATATGCATTTCTTTCGCTAGCAAAATACTTATGAAATTATTAAAAAAGACATCACGGAATGAATAATGTCTCCCTTTTATTTGAAAAAAATGATCACCGTCTATCAGGAAAAATTAAAGGAATGGTGGAATTAATTGGTGATTACGAAAGGCATCTAGATGAGAGAGGTCTTCAAGAGGGTTCAGGAGCAGGCTTTTACCGATCATTTTCCATCCAACAACAACACTTGAATGGACAAAAGCAAAAGATCTCCAGCACGGGCGACGTGTCAGCGTGGAAATTGCTCTCCCCCTCGTATTCACCCACCTAATGATTATGATCACATGCGTAATCGCAGGGCCGTGCCGGCATAAAATCAGGCCCTGTACGAGAGTCTAATATAGGCTATTCTAGTATATGTAGCGATGTATAATAATAGAATAATACTAATAGATATGGTCTAATAAATTTACATATCAACATAATATATCTAAAATCGTACCTATTTGTTCTCGGTTTACTTGAACATTTTCAATCTCGTAGTGTTCTTTGAAATGAAATCTTCAATGATGGATTAATAATAATTTTTTTCTAACATGTGATCGAGTTAAATCCTCTATTTTTTTGTTTTTTACGCTTTTGATAACTAGAGTCACCTTTTCTAGATGACATAGCTTCAATATTGAAACATAATTATCAATAATCAAACACTCATACACATACATAATAATTAATAAAATTGCAGGAATTTTAGAAAATTAGAATATAAAATAGAAAATAACATGGCCGCCTGCCGCCTGTGCTTGCACAAGTGCGCGGCAGCGCGCGCGCCGTGCGGCTCCGCGTCCGAGAGAGAGAGTTAGAGAGGCCAGCAGCAGGCCAAGACGCGGCAAGCCGCAGGCCAAGACGCGGCAAGCCGGCAAGACCAAGACGGCGCCGCTCTTCCGTTTCTGCGGTTCTGCTTCTGCTGCAGTGTCGCGCGTCGAGGGCAGCACAGATGCAGATGCGATTGCGAGAGCCGAGAGGGACTTACGAGTGAACGAGTCTACGAGCGTGGCGACTGGCGACGGCGGCCTTTCGTCGTTCGCTGCTTGCGTTACCCTCTACCGGACTGCGCTGTGGGCTGCTCTCGGAGTTTAAATTTTGGGCCCCCTAAATTTTGAGGCCACGTTCCATCACACATGTTGCACGAGCTCGGGGCCCGGGCCTGCGTGATCGGTGTGCTATCGACTGGCGAGGCGCATCACGGACGATCGGTTCCAGTCGTGTGACATTGCTCGGAGAAGAATGTTCGGTCTGTCTGCATAGAGACCTTGGAGGTGTTTAGATCCAACTCCAAAAGTATAAAAGTTCTAAACTTTGGTTTAAAAATGACTTTGGAACCAAACACTATGGATTTAAATGGACTAAAGTGTCTTAGGATCTATAGGAGCAAATTTAGTGCTAAAAAAATTTTAGGACTAAATTTTAGTAGTGGTGAAACCAAACACCCCTTACTCAACTGGTCAGTTAAGCTTGAATGCTTGATGTACTCGGCAGTCACCGATAGGCTTTGAAAGGCTAACAAGCTGTGATTGAAGAGAAATGAATTAATTTCATGACGACACGAGCTTGGTCAGGTATCCATATATATAAACATTTTTGGTGATGGCAAGTGGCAAAATTGTACTACTTACTCTCAGATCATCCAGAATGGTTACTTCATTTAGTTTAGCTAATCATGCTTATTCATATATTTGCATCGAATCTTTTAAAGTAGCTACATGAACCTTTAGAATGACCCTTGCGATGGACATGAAGTGCTTCTTTCCCGGTAACTGCAGTGCCAGATGATGACCACCGAGCTCAACCTCGGCTACAAGCTGGCGCTTTTGGCCATCAGCACCGTGAACAGTCCTCATCAATCCTAACCACAGCCCGCGCGCTCACCTTGACGGCCAGCGCGCACGAACGGCGCGGACAGTCGAGGAATGAACATGTCACTTGGCTAAAAAAGACACATGTGGCCTAAAAGAAACTGATGCATCCAACTGAATTGTTAACGTTATGTCACGTGCAACAGGCCAAACAATTCAGTAACCAAATCAAAAGCAGCATAATATTGCTCCAAATATTACTAGAAAAGTCATATCTACTTAACAATGTCCACTATACAAGTGCAACACTGTTACCATCCTTACTATCCATAATTAAAACGATTTAGTTAGAAACTCGGCCTGTTCAGATGAAAATAGCCTGACAGACATGACATGTGACAGAAATCCACAACTGTTACTATTAACAGCAAAAAAAACACCATTTTTGTAGTTTCTCAAGATGGGAAATAGTCGACTGAGAGCACAAATATGAAAAATGGACTCTTCAATCAGCGAAGTCGTCCCCCCTCGAGAGCTCAGGCCACCCAAGTCCTTGCACCTCTCCTTCATCGTTCATGGCCTGTTGAAAGTCCCCCATTAGGGAAGGAACTGTAACCGCAAAAAATATGCTTTGCATCTTCAGGTCCATATAGCTCCACATTTCCTCCCAACATACTTCCATGCTCTGGTTGTGCTGCAACTGAAGCTGATGTATGTTTATTGTGTTGGCTCAGAGTTGATGAAGACGGTGGTTGATTTTTATCAACTTATGAATTTGGAAGGTGTTGTTGTCCATTCCTTCAGAGCCTCAATAGGTCACCGTCATTCCCTTATACGCTGAACGGACCTGAACCCAATTTTAACCTTCCTAGGATTTGTCTTCCTCTATTGTCCAGCTAGGTGTTTCACAATGTATACATTCAGAGCCATATAGTCACTCCCTTCTTCTTCTTCACTAAGAAAAAGGTGACGCAGCCAATCCTTATGCTTAATGTTGAACTGTAAAATTGCATTGGAAAAAATTAATTGAACAACATCTCTGAACCAAAACCTAGCATTTGTTTCGTTTAAACAGAGATTGCATTGTTACACTCGAACAACAATTTTAAAATTATAAGTAGGATTCGGATCCTGACAAAGCAACTACAACGGCAAAGAAACAACAATCCATCCAATGGCACAAATACAACAGCAGAGGTAAGTAAAGCAAGAGACTCACAGGAGGGAAGAAACTCGGGAGAGCCGCCATTGAAATCAACAGCAAGTGGCGAAGTAGGGCGACCAGGCGACGGCGAGAAACAGCGGCGGAAAGGGATAACCAATAATTATATATCATAAAAAGATAAAAAACTTCGAACACTTGAATATCCTACATTGCCTTCTTTAGTGTGGTTTGTATCTGAAATTTATTTTCAATTCATATTCATATATTAGAGACTAAATCATATTTCTATTGGTATAGACAATGAGACCTTTTCAATTAGCATATTTCTCAAATTTATTTTTATCGATTCCAAAGCTTAAAGCCCGCATCTATAAAAATGGTTTGCACCTTTAGAATATTTTATTCTTTGCTGAAAAATAGAGTGTACCTAATACTACTAATGCAATAACTTAAATTTGAAAAAACTCTTTATTACACAACGGAGTACTTAGACAAAGTGGCTAGCCTAGTTCTCACACTCTTGTTTCTGACTTCCTATTACTACTACCTTGCTTTTAAACCATTCACCATGCTCATAGATATATGGCATGGAAAGGGAATGGTGCTCTATTTATAGGTTTTAGCCATGTGTCCCTCTTCTAGAGGTTTTCTAGATATTACACAACTTTATATTTTAATTTATTACCAATTCTAGAGTACTTCATGAAAGTAAATCTGATCATTACATGGTGGAGAATAATCTAAAAGATTGTCTTGCACTCTTTCAACATGAACAAATAGAAAACAAAAAAAATATTGCAGTTTCTTATTTCACATTGTATTCAAGCCAAGCATAGGTGTCAAACTATTAAGTGTTAACCAGTGATTAACCAATTTCAGAAGATAAAGTATGAGGGAGAGGGAGCGTTACTTTTGATTGTGAGTAGTTGTTTGTTTCATTTTAAGCCACTTCCTGACCCTTTTACTAATACGCATGTGTATATATTAATTCGGATTTTTAGCAAAATTATTGGGTGTACATATGTACACCCATGTCCACATAATATGTTCGCCCCTGATCGTGATGCAGCTCCACTACTCTCCTCTCCATGTCGATCATGATTGGGCTGTTCTGCTACTATCCATGTCATATGCATTTCTTTCGCTAGCAAAATACTCATGGAATTATCTAAGAAAGACATCACGGAATGAATAATGTCTCCCTTTTATTTGAAAAAAATGATCACCGTCCATCAGGAAAAATCAAAGGAACGGCGGAATTGATTGGTTATTACGAAAGGCATCTAGATGAGAGAGGTCTTCAATAGGGTTCAGGAGCATGCC
>JAZFNS010078535.1:23107-33235 GCA_037127165.1 Alloteropsis angusta | reverse complement strand
CCTTAAGCTTAAGGTGCACCATAGGAATCTTTTGCCTATTGCTAACTTGCACAATGTATAAGGTGTACCACAAGAGTTTATTTATTGCTTAATGTCACCTTTTTGAGTACATTGTGGCTGCCCTAAGCTCCCTTCCCTCATGACCTATGCAGGCAGAGCAGGCAACACAACGTAGCAGAGTTGGCCGGCTTTAGGGCTGGGCGCATGCATGCTCGGCGTAAAGGCCATGCGGGCCCGCTGGCAGGTGCTCATCCGCCCGAGCGTCCGCGGGGCCCATGGGGCCAGGCGGCCAGTGGTGCATGCCGTCAGGCTTGCCATGCAAGCAGCGCGGGAATAGTGAGGGGTGAGGCGAGAGTCCGGGAGAAACCGGGGATGTCGACTTCCTCTCTTCTTCTCGTGCCTAGGCGGATGCGACTCTCTCCGAGCGACATCCGTGTGTTTCGGTAATTCTGGATTTGCTCTTTAATAAAATTCTGCTTTATTATAATTGCCTGTGGGCTCCTTGCTTTGATGAGTGTTCTAGTAATCATGAAGCTAGGATAGTATTCAATAGAATAGATGTGGTGTCTAGTGGCACGGATTTGTACTGGTAGCCCCAGGTGGTGACAGCCCTGACGGCCAATGTAGTCCACCACGTGAGATCCACTAGAGTATGGTAGGACCATTACTTGGCTTGCCTAGTCCCCTTCTCATCCTTTTCTGAGGCTAGGACGGTTGGGCGTCCCGAAGCATGCATTACAGTATGACCGCAAAACTATCTTTTGTTATCCAGAACTCCGAACTGCCCTCTTTATCCTCTGCACCTGCATTTCTTCTCGTGTCCTTGGTCGTTCTTAATTCTTTACTAGTACACACATGTTCCCTGTGGATTCGATAACCTGGAATACTTCCGGGTGAAAGCTACTTCGGTATCCGTATGCTTGCGGATTTACCTGTGGTCGTAAGAAATACCAACACTCGTTATCCTCATTTACCCCTGTATGACTTTGTCCAGAACTTATATCATAACACTTTAAGCATTAATCATCTTGTAAACACTTTGTCATCTAAATGCCATCCTTTGGGAAAATATAAATAATGATACCCATTAATACTCACGGGTGAAACGCTACAACGGTATATCCGTTCACTTGCGGATTCACTCGCGATGTAAGAAATACCAACAAGTATTTTTGGCACCATTGTCAGGGATGTCAATGATGAAAACGAATTTATAGACGTTCATACTTAGAACTTATGTATAAGATATGGAAATTGCTTATACAGGCTAACCTTGCTCATTTTCTCCTTTGTGGTGCAAATAGGGTAGTACATGACCGGTTTCTCCTTGCCGACAAACTTCATCGAAGATCATGAGGCTCTCTTGAGAAGGAACCGCGCTCGCGTCATTCTTCCTCAGTCTGTCCTCCCGTCAGAAGAGCCCGTCATCCAAGCACCGACACTCAACATCCCCATGGCTGAGAGGACGCTACGCGATTTCTCCACCCGTCCACCGAGAACGTGTCCGTAGGACCCGTGATTGACTTGGGTGATATCAACTTCGAGCTGAAGACCAGCCTCATCAACATGGTGCAGGCTAGCCCATTCTATGCCAAGCCTAATGAGGACGTGAACAAGCACCTCCATAACTTCCTTAGCCTCTGCGACACCGTCACCATACGCGGTCCCCAAGGACGCAATCATGCTCTGACTGTTTCCCTTCTCCCTTCTGGGGAAGGCGAAACAATGGTTTTACAAGGCCAAGGACAATCTTAACACTTGGGACATGTGCACCCCTCCATTCCTCGCCAAGCTCTTCCCATTGGGTAAAACCAACATACCTTCGCGGTAAGATCACCAGTTTCCAGCAGTCGGGGGTGGAATCCATCCCCGAAGCATGGGAGAGGTTTTAAGAATACATCGCGTCTATAGGTAGTAGGACAAAATAAATTCATATGCAATAATTCCAATGGCCTCTTGGTTGACATGATGTTTTTGGAAGAATGAGAACTAAGAACTTGCTTTCGGATTGACAAGCACTACACAACTTGTCTTTCTCAACTTTCACATCATTCAACCCAACAACTAAATTATGTTTCAATAACCAGTTGAGTTGTTTCATGCCAACATGAGCAAGTCTTCTGTGCCATAACCAACCCAATGAAGATCTTTAGAATAACCAAGTTGACAAGCTAGCATGGTTGGAGGAGAAATCCACAAGCTATAAACTTTCATGCCTAAAACCCTTGAATATGCAATCATCTCCATTCAAACTAGTTACTTCTACACCATCACTAGTAAAGATGCACTTGTAACCAAGATCACATAATTGAGAAACCGACAATAGATTGAAATTCAAGGAATCAACCAATAGCACATTTTAAGATAGAGTGATCATTAGAGATAGCAATTTTACCCAAACCTTTCACTTCACCCTTGCTATTATCACCAAATGTAATGTTGTCATATCCGGTGGTTTCATCATCAATTGAGGTGAACATATTTTCATCACCGGTCATATGTTGAGTGCACCCACTATCTAGCACCCAATGTCTTCCACCGACTTTGTAATTCACCAACAAAAGGAATTAAGATCTTTTAGGTACCCAAACTTTCTAGGGTTCTTGGAAGTTAGTAACCAATACTTTAGGCACCCAAACGACCTTGTTCTTTGTAGCACCAAGAGAAATACCAACATATTTAGCACACATGTTACCCTTAGAATCTTTAGTGAGAACATAATGAGAATCATAAGATTTAAAGGATATAACATTTTCTCCCTTGCAATCTTGGTCCATGTGACCAATTCTCTTGCACCTATCACAATATTTGCCTTCTCCCTTGACAAAGGTGGTTTTGCAAGGAGCAAAGGCTGCGTTCTCCCTTGACAAAGGTGGTTTTGCAAGGAGCAAAGGCTCTCTTCCCTTGCTTATGAATATAGTGACAACCCTCCTTGTTCACTGAAAACCTTTGGCTATCCCAACATTGCAACAATTTGCTACGGCTTCCAAGCCATTTGTTGAGATCCTTGTTTAGGCAACATATTACTTCTCTCAAGATATTGTTTTCCATGATGAGAAAGTTGTCACATGGAATTCCATCATTCTTGGAATGTGTCTCACTTCAGCTACAACATGGGTTAGTTGAACTAGAGCAAGGAGATTCTTTATCAAGCAAATCACAACTAACACCAATGCTAATTTTAGCTCTCTTGGCTTCTTGTGTAAGAAGTGAGTTATGAGCTTCCTCATGTTTCTCATGAGTTTCCTTGAGATTCTCACGAGAGGTCTTTAGCTCCTCATAGGATTTTGAAGAAATTTGAGTTTTCTCTTCAATTCCTTCATTTCCTCGGTCTTCTTGCACATCAGGTCATCGGCCGCATTTATCATATCAACAAGATCATCACATGAATATTCACAAGTATTACCTTGGGTTCACCTCTTGCCATAAGACAATGGGGAGTAGAAAAGAGAGATAGACCCTCTTTGATGGCGATGCCGGTAACTCCCTTGGATTCTTCGACATCATAGGAATCGGAGCTAGCATCGGAATCCCACTCCACATAGTAGGCTTGCCCATTATTCTTCTTCTTGAAGAATCTCTTCTTCTTGTCATCATCCTTCATGTCCTTCTTTTCTTTCTTGTTAGTACAATTGATGGCAATGTGGCTAATTTCACCACACTCAAAGAATTTCCTTTCTTCAAAAGGATTGTTCTTTGATGCTTGACCTCTTTTGCCAAAGTTCTTATTCTTCATTAATTTTCTAAAACCTCTTATGAATAAGGCCATCTCCTCATCGGTTTCACCATCATGCTCACAATTTTCATCATCATCAACATTTGAAGCTTGAGCTTTTAATGCAACACTCTTCTTCTCATCAATAGATGTCCCATGCATCTCTTGTTGTTACTTCTTGAAAATGTCATGAGTTGTTACTTCACCAAGAAATTGAGTTGGAGACATGGTCTTCAAGTTTGACCTAAGTAGCAAAGTAACAATAGTGTCATATCTCTTCGGTAGAGACCGAACAAACTTGTGTGAGACATCCTCATTTGGCACATCAAAACCAAGCCCCTTGAGCTCATTCACAATATCATTCATCTCAATCACACTTTCATCTTTCTTCGTTTTCAATTCAGTAAATTTTCCCTTTGAGACATATAGCTTGGCTTCTCTAACGGTGGATGTCCCTTCATATATCTCAATTAGCTTTTTCCATATCTTATTTGCGGTTTCAAGATTCTTGATCCGGTTGAACTCAGTGACACTAAGAGAACTATATAGTACATTCATTGCTTGATCATTCAAGGCAATGTTTTCATCATCCTTAGCAGTCAAGGCCTTCTGATCAAGAATGACATATCCATCATTCAAAATCCTCCACAAATTCTGACTCATGGCCTTGAGATGGACCATCATTCTAGTTTTCCAATAGTCATAGTTTTCCCTATCAAAGAATGGTGGCTTCCCCACATGATTATGTCACTAGCCATATCCTTACTCTAGAATGGTTAAATCCTTGATTAAATGGAGTCCCCGGCTCTGATACCACTTGTAGGATCTAGGATACCGACTAGGGGGGGTGAATAGGCAGTTTGGAAAAAAATCACAAGCACTTCAAATTTTATTGTTAACACAAGGGGGTAAACTTACTCCTACTCTTTCTAGAAATAGAAACTAGTTGCAACTTATGATATCAAGCAAGAATATATCTCTAGAATGTAAATGCCTCAAAATAAATTGCAACAAATTAAATTGAGCAAGAGAAGTAACCGGGCACGAGACAATTTTCCCGTGATGTCGATGATTTGCCGGTCACACCTAATCCACGTTGAGGTGGATTCAATGTTCCAATTGCTCTTCTATCAAGACTCCACTTGATGTATGAGCTGACTTGGACGACGGACTGCTCCACACCTCGATTCCACTAGAGTTGCTCTTCACCACTCCGGTGAGGTGAGCACAAGACCCTCTCACAAGCCAAATAACGGCCCCTTAATAATCTTCTCTGAAGGGCTCACGAAATCCACAATCTCCAAGCCATCTAGGAGGCGGCGATCTCCAAGAGTAACAAGCCAATGATGCTTGCTTGAAGATCTCCTAGTGTCCCAAAGCTCAAACTCTTGATGCAATGCACTAGGATCCTCTCAATCTCACAAAGTTGCAACGCCAAAGTCAAGTGAGTGAGAGAGTACTGAAGAGAATGAGATCTAATATGTCAAGAAATCTTTTCAAAGTGCCAAGATCTAGCTGTTACCCTCTGAAACCCAACCAGATCGAGTTTTCGCGGACCGTCCGCCTCACAAAGCACAGACGGTTCACCGTTCAAAATCCATGTCTGTAATAGCAGTTAATACATGTCAGATTCGACCGTTGCTAGGGGCGGACCATACGCCCTGTCACACCTGATTTTACAAAAAAACTGAATGACTATCATCTGTGCGCCACGATCAAGTTTACAAACATATGAGACTTCTTCAGCGATATAAAAGACAGTGTACAATTGAAAAGAGTATTAAATAACAATATTACACTCACTTAAGACACAAGTCTTTATCGAAGTGAATAACTAGCACGGATCTTCAACACCTCACCACTGGCAGCTTACTGGGGAATACGTACACCTAGAAGTCTCCAAAATAATCGACCAAAAACTCGTGTCTAAGCCTGAGCCGCAGATAAAGCAAGGGTGAGTACACTTATGGTTGGTACTCAGCAAGTGTAGAGCAAAGCTTATGAAATGCAAAGGCTTAACAAGGAATAGTTGGCTAATTAAATTTCTTTAAACACTTTAGTTGGTCATATTTTACTTAGCAGCATAATTAGTAAGGTATAAGTGTATACCAACCAAATTAAGTATAAATAAAGCGTAAGCATCATCATGAACATAAATGAACCAGTTTAGAATCATATTCCTTATATTAATCATGTGAGGGTCCAGGCCGCTCATGACCGTGAGCACGGCTATTGCAATATATTTTAGACACTCCGCAGAGGTTATACAACTTTACCCACAAGAAGCGTAGACCCAACCAAGTAGTGGATCAGGCACGTATCGCACTTCCTTAGGTGCGACTGCATAGGGACGCTATGAGGCCTGTACAAAGAATACCTCTATGTATGTGATGGTCCCTGTCCGCACGGGTAATCGGATGGCGCACCTTCGTTCCCCGCACATCACACCAACCCATTCATCCACCCAACACAAAATAGAGTTCATCTAGTTAATTAGCCAAGACCAGAACCATGTTGTACTTGCTGTTGTACGAGAAATCTCGAGTGGTTCTCCCTGTTCCAATTAATAAATGTGGTCTTGGTGTATTATGATTATAAGATCATAAATATATATAGACATGAATATCACAAATTAATTATCTTTAATATTTAATGTGAACCATACCCATGTACAGCAACTAAGCATAGACTACCCAACATGAATTAAAAACCATGTTATCAAGGTATGATCAAAGAAAACTAGTAATCCTTAGTATAGGACCCATCATGATTATATCGCATACAAGCATAGCATAAACTAAATAGTGAGCATGTCATATGCATGGTTATTAAGACTTAAATCATTATCAAGAATACACTTTCCTTTAATCCAGATAATAAATACAAAGACTCAGAGTTGGCACGACTAGATCCTCGAATCAACAAGGACGATCCTTGAACAACATGGACGTTGCACTCCTATTCGTAGCACCGGGGCACATACAAAAAGAAACAATACAACAAAATAATATCAATACACCAAACATAGTCAATAGTACAAAAGAACAATCTAAAGATGTAGATGATGTCCGTAGAATCACTTGAGCGAAGGAATCGCTTAAAACAGACTTAGTTTTGAAAAGATATATATGATCCAAGATGGGATTATTTGCGATAAGGGAATTAAATTGAGACGGTGGGTCCAAAGGGGATTTGATTATGCGAAACTTGCAAATTACTTATTATTTTAATAATTTAACTTCAGGACATAGTACAACGGTATAGAAATAACCATAGATTAATTCTACACAGGTAGACCAATAATATGAAGTCAAATGACAAAATAATATTAATTTGTAGTGGTTAACACATTAACTATAGGGATTATACAGAAGAAATATGGGTACTGTGCTGATAGCATTCGATGGAGGGATATCTGAGCAAGAAAGGATGTAAACTGATTAAATAAAATAGCCATGAATGAGCAGCAATTAATTGATAAAAGGGATTACAGGGATTAGAGCGCAGGATGGGGAATTATTATGGCCGGCTCTGCGTATTGGTCATGTGCACATGCACGTACCTGCTTGCTGGTGTGCATGCATGGCGATGCAAGGTTGCTTGCACGTGAGTTGCATGGCCGGCGATGCTGCGCACGAAAGCAGAGGAGGGCAAAAGGGAAACACGCAAGGTTCTCACCGTTGGCTCCCTCTGATCGAGGCTCCGGCGTTCACCGACTCAAAACTTCTCGTGGCCGTCGTGCTTCGATGTTCGATGGCCAGAGGAGCGATGGCCATGGTGTGCGAACGGCTGCTGCTTGGCGTGAAAACGATGCTTGACCCAGGTGATGGCGGTGGCTGCGACGAGGCAGCCGGGATTCGTTTCAGAGAAGAACAGGGCGCAGATCATTTTTGCAGGCACGGAGTGGATATGGGCTGGGGCGACCGGGCTGCAATGTGAGCGAGCTGGGCCTGCGCGAGGGAGAGGCAGGCTGGGCTGGAGGGGAGCAAAAAGACAGGGAACCTATGCAGACTGGAATGAGAGCTAGAGCGGCAAAAAGCGAACTATCCGAGGAAGAACTACTCTAATCAAACAAAGATATTCAAATTCGAATTTGAAAAGTTTCAAACTCAAATTTGAATAGCAACCAAACAAAACACAATGCAGCAGCATGAATGCAAAAACAAATTCTGACTAAATTATTTTAATTGATATTAAAATTTATAAAAACACAGATAGTTCCAATTAAAGCCTATAAATTTATTTATGCCTTAAATAAATCCTAAAAAACTAAGATAAGGTTTCAATAATTTATTGTGATGAAAATTAGGGTGTCACACGCCTATAGGGCACGGACCCTGTTCATATCGAATGCGGCCAAACAAACACACATAGTCCCTGCGCGGCGCACAAACAAGCCCGTGGACATTCTGCCCAAAAGGTCTCGACAGTCCGCCGCACAACAATGACCATCCACCACAAACAACCAAGTTTCTAGTGGCGCACAACAAAAACAAGCGGACAGTCCGGCTGTCCTGCGTGGACTGTCTGCCGCACACACCAGACGACCCACTAGAACCACCGGACGTTCCGGTGGCACAGGTTTGATGCCTGCAGACCGTCCGCCCCCAAGGGCCGGACTGTCCGCCGGCCAAACAAGTCAGCTCACCAGAAGCTGTGAAGTTTTTGCGCATCCCACAGAACTAGGGGCGGACCGTCCGCCTCCCCTGCGCGGACCGTCTGCCCTAGCACAAAAAGGATCACCGAAACGACGCTTGAGCTAGCTAACCAAGTACAAGGTTCATCTCTACACAAGAGATCATTCATCAAGCGCGAGTTATCTGTTTTCACAAGAAAACCACGTCGTTCCACCACAAACGAAGTTAGCCACTCTCCTATATGCATGCACATCATGATTTTGAGTAATGTGGCACTAAGGACCGTCAAGCAAAATTGATTGACCCCCTCTTGATAGTACGACTATCTAGCATTTTAATCCGGTCAATTTTCATTCACTAATCTACTCTTGACCAGTCAACTGAAAAACCCTATCTTATACCTTTGCCTTGAGCTCCATCAAGTTCATACACAAAGGATATCATCATGAATTCCAATATGCCTCGTTTGAACTCTGGGACTAACCCTAACTCAAAATCTCAACTCAAAATCTCAAATGAAATTGTTAGTCCACAATATGTTGTCATTAATTACCAAAACACAAATTATGGGCCTAGATGCTTTCAAGAATGGTGTTTCTCGAGAACTGTGATTAACCCTGCAGTTTCCTTGTTAGTAAGCTTGTCGCTTATGATGACGGGCGTTTCGGTATCATCATTCAAGAAAACATATCGTAGACCGGAAGGAACGGGTTTGAGCTCATTGGGAGGTCGTGACGGCTTCTCATCAAAAGGTAGCTCAAGAGCTTCTCCTAGGTCGGCCTCCTCTTGGATGAAGAGTTTGACATCTTTTTCCAAGGACGACTCAGGGGCTTCAAAGTGCGAGATAGCCATAACCTCTGCAAGGGGCTCATCATGGGGAGCGGTTTTGTAAAATAATTTTTAGAGCGAATGAATGGTACCAAAAATGAATCTCTTCCAAGTTTCACGTTGAGACTACCTAGAGTGGGAATGTCTAGAAAACGTTTCTTAATACGATGCCCGATTAAAATTTCAAAGTCATGGACTTCGAACACATGGAAATCAAGGGCAACGTTAATGTTGTTGTGCCAAATGAGCATGTCATGCATAACCCCAATTGCCTCAAGAAAGGTATAAGGGTTTATTTTGAGGATTTTCTTTGTTGGAGTCATAAGCTTTTCTCCTATGATGGTTGATGTGAAAGCTGCGTACATTAAATTTGCTCCAACAATGGGGTTATAAGAGACATCCCAGTCAGTCCCTTGCACTTTGCATGGAATGGTAACAGAAGGAGAGCAAATCTAAAGTACCTCAGAAGAAAGCTCAACTTCTTTTAGCCATTCTCTGCTCATGATGGCCGTCAACTCTCGTACAGTTTCTTTGAGAAAGGCTTTGTCGAGAGGATCATCGGGTGCCTTTGGGACTGGGGATCTCTTATTCGAGGTATTCTCGAAGACTTCAAAGAGATCTTCCTCGAATCCGAAAGGGAATCCCAAGGGTTGAGTTTCCTCTTCTTCTTTCGTTCTTGGTTCGGGGGAAACTTCTGGGGTTGACTCAGGTGTGGTTAGCTCAAGAGGTATGGAGTCTACCTAAGAGGCTTCCTGGGTGCTTGGGGTCTGTTCTACTAAGATAGGTTGTGTGAAGGAGTAATGCTCTTAAATGTGGTCCAGGAGCTGTACCCCTTGAACGGTGGTTTTGTGCATAAATGACCCCAGCAGTGACATCAAGTTGTAGGGAAGTCTCCTTGCTAGTCCTAGCTAGAAATGCTGAAGCATCATGTGACTAGGAATAGATAAG
>JAZFNS010078535.1:1630-22790 GCA_037127165.1 Alloteropsis angusta | reverse complement strand
ATCTCGTGAAATCCCGAAGAAAACGACGTCAAAAGGCCGACACATAAGCCCACAAGCGAAGCCCATGAGACAAGAAGCTTCTGGAAGAAAAAGGAGACCGAGCCGGGCTCGAAACGGGCCAGGCCGGTCGGCCCAGCCCATTCTGGGCCCCGCTGCGGGTCCCCTTTGGACTAGGGTTTCCCCACTATAAAAGGAGGCCCTGTGCCGCGGTTTCACGCATCAAAAAAGTCGCCAGGCGCCGCCGAGGAGCAGAGAAGCTAGAGGGACACCTGCGGAGAGCCGAGGGTCGTGCGAAGTTGTATAGGGGCTCGTCCCTAGCCGACGTGGGAACCCTGCGCGGAAGACCATGTCGGAGTTCCAGGAGCTAGGATCAATCAAGATCGAGGTAGGATCCCGGTTGTGATCTAGATTGATGTAGTACATTCATGGTAAATAAATCTGAGTTTCCGAATATTTGGCGATCTGAGTTCCTTCTTTTATGACCTTGTTGCATTTGGGTTTTATCTTCCCCAATCTATTATCGAGATAGATTGCAATGGGATGTTCTTTTAGCCGTGGTGGCTAGAGACTCATACCCTGATCTACCAAGTGTAGCAACATACGCGTTTTCGGGTGTGCTAGCGGAGTAGCCTTCGCCGATAGGGGGTCCCGTGATAGGGGGTGATCTGTGTAAGGGGGGCCTCACTGGGGTTAGACCGGAGGACAAGGATTTAAAGATGCCTTTATTGAGATTCTCTTATCTTATTTGCTTATTTGGCTCGGAACCGCAACAAAGCACGATCTAGGTAATCTAGGTCGGTTATCTCTACGCTCTCTCTTGCTACCTCTGGTGCTGGTTTTGGTTTTAGTAGATTAGATTGATTTGGATTTAATAGATCTGTTTGGTTTTCAACCCCCACTCAAAGAAACAAAGAGCTATAATGATAGTTTNTGTTTCTTGATTGCTAGTTCCGTGGATTGACAAAACCTTGGGGGAATACTTCGAGGGAAAAAAGCGACATATGATCCATGCGCTTGCGGCCCGCAATTGGCGTGCTTAAGTGACGTCAATAATAAGTCTGGGCCAGTACGTATGAGCTCCGAAAACCTGGCCCATGCTGCGCCTACGTGCTCATTCTCATCTTGGCGAAAGCCAAGAATTTCGTGCCGCAAGCTAGCGATACGGGATAATGGGAAGAAGGCAAGAAAAAAACTATGTCTTAGGTGTTCCTAATCCCCATTCGCCTTGCCTACGTTATGGGTGTACCATTGTTTTGCCCTCTCTTGAAGCGAAAAGGGGAATAACTTCCACTACAGCGTTTCTTGAGCCATTCTCGAGATGTTCAGGCATGCGCACACTTGATCGAATTCGCACAAGTGGTGATAAGGATTTTTGTCCTCATAACTAGAAAAAGGCTGATCCCGAACCATGGCTATAAAAGCGGGGCAAAGCTTAAAGCTATCTGCTCTGATATGCTTGGATGACCAGGCTCAAGGAGCTCGCCCTGGGGAGCAAGGAGCTCACCCTTCGGAGTAGAGAGTTTTTGAATAGTCATGTGCTCCATGGTAACCAAAAGGATAAAATAAGAGAAAGGTTAAAATAAAGGATACACAGGCGAACTAGGTTCAGAAACTAGAACAGCTACCGTTCCCCGGCAGTGGCACCAGAAATGCTTGTTGGTATTTCTTAACAATTACGAATATGATCCGCAAGCGCACGGAAGTACCGTTGTAGCACTTCACCCGAGAGTAAGGGTATTGTGATTTCTCAGGGAACGGGTGTAAAGGTCCTTAGCTAGTTCAACCCATAAGACAAAGGAAGAAAGGATGCCTTGGGTAGCACGGTGATCTAATGGGTCGAGCTTAAGGGTGGTTGGACTAGGCTGCTAGGCACGAGCTTCGGGCACTGGTTTACCCCTGGGCTACCAAGGGTCTCCAGCCAACAGCTCTACGCCGTACTCGAACAAGGAGGAATACAAAGGACGAACATGCGCCTACCTCGCAATACCATGGGGCATGAGGCAAACAAAGGCAAGCTGAGTCCTAGACACCACGTCTAAGAATCAATTACTACTCTAGCTTTGACCAAAACTGGAGCACCCGTTGGAATAACGGGCAACGAACCCGCACGTACTTCACAAAAAGAGAAACCAAAGCCAATTGCTTTACCACCGAAGACAACTCCAGATACCTAGTCCAACAGAGGTTCGTCTCCGAAGAGGTACAAGCTAGCGGAATGCCGAGCTCAAGCATTTCTTTAGACTTCTCCTCACGCGCTCCCTACTCTACACTACAAGGTAGCTCTTGTCTAAGGATAGAGTCATCATTCTCTTCTTATTGTGTGTTGAAGAAGGCCTCCTACCCCCCTATTTATACTAGGGGAGGACGGTGCCCAGGGGTCCTCACATGGAAACTTCTCTTGGCACGCAGGGGAGGACACGGGAAAGCTTGGCGCCAAGATTTGGCGGGAATGAGGCCCGTCCAAGCTCGGACGAACCTAGGGTCGGTCGAACCCTAGCGGGCTCCTTTCCCACCAGTTTTCCTCTGGGTGTCTAGTATGCGAGTCCATGGAATATTCCCAATTGGATCCCCCGCGATGCTGCCCTGTATGACTGATTTGTGGGCCGTCTTGGTCATGTGCTTGCATCGGTCTGTGGGACACATTTTCCGTTTTGAGCATGTTTTGTCCATCAATTTGTGTACTTTGATAATTCACCAAAACTAGTGGAATGTATTAGTACCAAGCCTATCTCTAGTTTGGTGATGGTTTATAATGATAAATGATGAAGTTTATTGACGGAAATTGAGGTGTAAGCACGGTCAACACATACCTTTTGGGAGAGCATCTCAGGTCAATCTATGGTTGGGAAGTTCATGCCTCGCTCCAATGATATTCATAATCCATCTTTGAGGCTTATTCATAAGTGGCTTGCTGCTTCTTTATTTCCTTGAGATGATGTTAGGCCTGTGCGTAATGATGAACTTAAGCTTATTTATGCCATGGTTAAGAAATTCGGTGTATCTCTATGATTGCATAATGTTTAGAAAATATTAGGATGTCTGGTGCTGTCGAGTGCATGCTCTTGATCACCAGGATAGCTTCGGAGCTCGGTGTATTAGATGGTCTCAACATCTCTTACATTCCCATACCCCGAGTCTTCATGAACGAAGCATATCTGGTGCAAGGACACACTCTCAAACACGATGCGCACTAGAACCTTGTTTTCTTCTTCCCCGACTATGCAGATGAAATTCGGTTACCTAACCTGGATCTTCACTTGTATAAGTGTCGGGAGCTAACCATTCCTCTGCACAACAAGAGGAACCTCGTAGATGTAGCATCAAGTTGATACGGAGCCGAGCACTGCATGAAGCATCATCGTCTCACCCACCAGCAGCCGCGCCAACACAGTACCCGCCACCGCAGTACTAGCTGTTGCACTCCCACCACGTCGTTCAGCAGATGTACCAAGCGGGGCAGATTACAGCTGGACAGATGCCAGAGTACGCACCGGGGTATCCATTTAGTTGGGATCAACCCTCGCATCCTCATGAGGCTGGAGGATCCGGCTGGCACAGTGCGGGTAGCACCGACTGGGAGCACATAAACTACGCCGTGCTCTCCACTTCCAGCTCCAGTGGGCCGCCACCACTTTCTAGTGGGCATCAATCCTAATCACGAGGCCCCCACGATATCGCGGGCAGATGAGCTCGACGTCTGGACAGATGAAATCCAAAACACACTTAATGCACATATCTAAGAAATGGGGGCGTGGCAGCATCAGACGAACTAGCAATTGGATAGCATCATAGCTATGCTGCAGCATGCCCAGGATGAGCAGAGAGCCTACTGGCAGTCGCAGGGTTACAACCCTGAACCATGAGCTTCACACCAGCTTGGGGGAGGACCTAACACGACGGTAACATTGTATCTTGCACTGTACATATTCAACTCAAAAAAAGAAAAAAGATAAACATGTTAAAAAGAACAAATATATTTGCTAGCTTTTTATATGTCTAGTAAGCATGTTTAGTCTTCCTTGTTGAATTGATGAATAGTTGATCTGCCTTGATTCCTTTGCATACCTATTTTCAAAAGAGAATTTTCCTGAGTTTTAAGTTTGTTTGCTAAGTTTATCCTTTGAGCTTGAAACTTGTGGGTTGCAAGTGCTAGATCCAAGTCTATGTTGTTGCGAGTTATGATATGATACAATAGACATTGTTGTAAATCTTGCTCTAAGTGAAATTTGATCTCCAGAGTTTTATTTTCAAAAATTCTATAACTCTAAAAGTTCCTCAATGATGATATGTCCTACCAAAGCCATATGATTTACCACTCATGAAAAACTCTACTCATATGCTACTTGTTATCTCATTGAGCTTTGTCAAATTGTTGTGACCCTTGCAAGATATTTGTCATGCTCCATTGATCAAGATCACATACACCCACATATACATGTTGACTCTCCCACTGGAAGTCACACAAAACATGCCTCCCATCACAAAAATATTTTATATACTCCATTCACCTGAGATGAAGCTGCTCTCTCTCCAACATATGAAAAAGGATATGGGGCTATGAGAGAGAAAAGAAAGAAAAATAAATCAATGCTAAATCAAGCATGTTGGAAAAATGAGAAAAGAATTCCATGCAGAAAATGCATGAGAGAAAAAAAACATAGCCCCTATCCAAAAGAAACAAATAAAGAGAGAAATACTCATGCAAAAGGAGTCGAATAAAGTTCCACCAATATTCCACATACATGCACATCTTGATCATAGGGTATGACTTGCATCTCCTCGGGTCCGATCTTTGACTTTGCAACATCATGGGTGCAAGTATGCCTTGTTTATACCTTACCCAAAGATCCACATAAACCNAGGTTGAGGCAACTCATGCCTTGGTGAGGAACATACACATTGAGCGATCGAGAGCATCATATGAGAAACTTGTATTCTTGTGAAAAACCTTGCAAAACCTCTGGAATGAAAGTGGAACAAGGGGCGAGTGAAAGCAGGTTTGCAAAACATCCACATGGACCGCTACAGGGCCGTGCACCCGCACTGCTACCTTCTTAGAGGTCAAGTCCGCCAACGTCAGCGCCCCCAACCAGTTCCTCAGCAAAGGCTACCTCGAGCTCATCTAGACCAACATCTCTCTCCAGCAGCGTGTGCTCGAGAAAAGCACAGGGTTTGCATTGTTACCAATATCCGAAGCTATTATCTTAATGATAGCCTACATGTGTGTTTCTATTTATAACAGTTTGCTTGTTCATTTGCTTATCTTTCTTCCTGAGACAACAGAGAAATATGTATCTCCTATGAGTACTTACAATGCGAACTCACAGGAAGAGTCTGTGAGAATAATAGACTAGAAAATTAGTACATTGCTCTGAAAGTGTGTAAATTGAACTTCACCCTGTGTCATCAAGAAATACGTATCTCCTATGAGTACTTACAAATTCCATCATGCTTTGCAATTTGCTCGACTATGTCTCTATAATTATCCTAGACGACAATGTTGTGGACTTTTTGTCACACCCAGTTTTAAGGACAAAACTGAATGATAATCATATGTGCGCTAGGATCTAGTTTATACACGTGTGAGACTTCATTAGTGATAAAAATAGCAATATCACGTAAAACAAGTCAAAAGACTTACAACACATCAGAGCTATAGGTTAATCCGGAAACGAAGTGTGCGACACTTTACAGGCAGTCTACTGCGGGTTGAGTACACCTAACACCATCTTCAATGGCTTCACAACGGTTTTTGAGCAGCAGTAAGCAAGGATGAGTACACTTATGGTTGGTACTCAGCAAGGTCACAAGAAATAACCAGAACAAATGAATTAAGTCCATTTTTAAGTCCATTATTCATGTGAGGGTCCAGGCCGCTCTTTACCGTGAGCACAGCTGTTATAACAGTTTTTAACACTCTGTACAGGTTGTACGCTTTCATCACAACTCGCGTAAAAGTTCAGAAGAAATTTAGACCCAACCATGCAGTGCTGATGAGGCACATTCATCACACTTCCTTTAGTGTGACTGCATAGGGATGTTGCGAGTCCTTTACAAAGACACATAGATAACTAGCAGCCCGCTAGAGTTTCAGCCACGGTGAGTTTCATAACCCTCCCTAATGAGACCACACCTTAGCAAAGGCTACTCCTCCAAGTGGACCGAGCTATGACCCCTCACTGTCTCCCTCCTTGCTCTTTTGGTAAGGCCTGCCAGTCACCCGTATATCTAATTAATTAGCCAAGACCAAAGACATATAGTACTTGTGGTTGTGCTTTTTTCCAAGGTGGTTCTCCATGTTTCAATTAACATCATCACAATGATATATTAAAAGCATAGATAGAAGGATGGTTAGGGAAACTTTCCTTTACGCAACGTAAAGTGACTCTTACTGCTTTCTGCTTTTGCTCACTTGAGTTCTTGATCTTGAAATCAACAGACAGCGATCCTTCTTCTTGAAGCAATCATCGACACGACATACAAAGCATACAAAATAAAAACTACTAAGAACAATACACCAATCACAGAAATGTCGAGATATAAACTAATTAGATTTCAATTATAAAAGCAAGTGAAATAATAATTAATTAGATTAATATTCATTAAGAAAAACGGTGTCTAACTCTATATAGTTTTTAATTAAAGAGGGCACGTTTAATAGTAATTAATCAAATTAATATTAAATTAATTATTATAAGAACAATCATCATGTGTAGAAGATTAAGTAAGTGCGAGAAGTATGCAGTTTCTATTTTCTCTACTAATGTAAAGTTTACATGATTATGAACCCAACGCAACAAAAATGGGTAAAAACGGAGCTAAAATGTGAAATCTATGCGTTAAATAAGACTGCACGGACCTATACTTGATTTACCATAAACTATAGGGGTTAGCAAAGGAGATTCATCAGACTCAGTGAACAGGACATGAAATAAGGTCAAAATGAAGGGTTAGATATGAAAAAGGGTCATGGCTAGGGTTCTGATGAAAAGATCCTAAAGATTAGGCTTCTAAACTTAAGATTCAGGGGTATATTTGTGAATACATTTCTAGACATGTGGACGACAGGTTGATACTTGAAAAGGACAGGGGTTCTAAAGAAAAAGAGACCAGGGCCGGCCTGATTGACTTTGTTGACCGGTAAGTGGGTTTGATCGTGCCATCCATTCAAAAACCAATGGCGCAGATTGCACCGGGCGGCCGGCGACCGAACTAGACGGTGGCGCCGCCCCATGTCACGGCGGGGCTTCGCCGGTGCCAAACACAATCCAGCGCTAGAGCAGGCGAAGAGCAAGGGGGATAGAACAGAGAGGTAGAGGAGCACTCAGGGAACTCACTAGGGTTGTTCACGATGTCGGGGAGGCGCCGAAATTGGCCGGCGACGAGTGGCCGTGATGGCGAAGGACGACGAGCTCAGAGAGGCGTTGCGCACGCGAATTAGAGCTGGTTTTTGAGCCAGGGAGTGAAAGGAGCACACAGAGATGCTCAGGGAGGGTTTTATATGAGCAGGGAGAAGGTGGGGCGGCTCTGGCATGGGTGAGTCGAGAGCGGCGGCGGCTGCGGCCATTAATAGCCAGGTGGGGGGGTGTGATGGCAGCCGTTGCAGAAGGAGAGGGCGAGAGTGATTGAATGGCTTGAGGTGTTATCAAGAGGGGTACATAAGGGCATGCCCAACCCATAGTTTCTATGAGTAGTTTCCATGCTGCCACATCAGTTAGAAATCACTGCTAGAAACTATCCTCCCAACCCATAGTTTCTTGCGTGACCCCAAATAGATCCTACCTCTCCTGCTTCCTGTTTCTTCCTCCCGTGACTCCGGCCGGTGACCGGTCCTCTAATTCTCATCATGGCCACCGTACGCTGNAAGCTGCACACGCGCGAGACGAGCTAGCGAGCGAGCACCGCGCAGGCGGCGGGCCACGCACCACGGCACCAGAGGCACTACGGCGGGCCAGTGTGAAATCTGAATGCTCTCGGAGGAGCGCAGCTCGGCGGCGGCAGGCCGGCGGCAGCGGAGCTTGTGCACAAGTATAACGGCATGGCCGCGGGCGACGACGTTAGTGCCAAGTAGGCTACGGTGGTGCTAGCTCGAGGGGTCGGCAGCAAGGGACGCCGGTGTGGGCTCGTCCTCCACATCTGCTTCGTCGGCGATGCTGCGACGACGGGCGTGGTGCCGAATGGGGGGCCCACAAAACTGTGTGGGACGAAACGGGAGACGGCCCCAACGCGGTTTTGCTCGTGTCTTCGTGCTTTGGATATCGAGCCGAAACCGTTTCGTGTATAAGAAACCATGTCTTGTCATTTTTCTCTCTCTCCTCATTCATTAGATTGCCACATCAGATTTTTGCCTATGTGGCGTCCTAATTAATTCTATGGAAACTAGCTGAGTTGGAGGGTTGGGGACGCCCTAAAGGAGGGGGAACGACGCGGGGTGGCGGTCGGTCGCGGTGGATCGGCTGGTTTGGTGAGGGAGAGGCGGGCGTGTGGCGAGAGGGAGAGGCGGGCGTGTGGCGACATGTGGGGCCAGGCTGCAGAGAGAGAGAGAGCTGGAGCGGGCTGGTGAGCAGCTGGGCTGGGCCGCGGTGATGGGCCGAAGCGAAATGAAGGAAAAGAAGGGAGAAGGAGGGAAAGAGGAGGAGGCCGGCTGGGTCGGATGGCTTGCCGGGCTAGAACGGACCTGCGGGAAGAGAGCGGTGTGCGAGGAGACAGATGGGCCGGCGAGTGGAGAAAGAGAAAAGAAAAGGGAAGAGAAGGAAAGTGGGCCTTGGGCTGAAAGGAAGAGGGGGAAAAGAAATAGGTTTGAACATTGTTTAAGGTTTTAGTTTGAGGTTTCGAGTAGGATTTGAATTGGGAATAGGATTAAGGGAATCAAACACAACCAAAATAAATGAAAAGAACATGAATGCAACACTTGATACAAATATTTTAATTAAAAAACAATCAGTTATTTTTACTATACTAAATTTCCTGTGAACAAAAATAAATGTTGGGCAAATTTTAAATTCTAAGCAAATCATTGTTTAGTTTTGTTCTTTCTGGCAACATCCTGAAATTCGAAAGTTGCAGGGTGTTACACATTTTTTATTCTCGGTTACAAGTTTAGAAACAATTTGAAGAAAGATTAGGTCTACTGTAGGCTATAGTACATTGGTAGTGTAGATGAATAGAGGATGCACTAAGAGTATCCAATTTTTTTTGAGGAAACAGGAAGGGCCCGAGGCCCTACTGGTTATATGTTAATAATGAAAAAAAGGTCCAGCATACAAAAAAGAAGCAAAAAACCAGAAGAAGAAACAAAGAGAAAGAGAAAAAAACAGCAACAATTATAGCCATCTGTCCATCCATGCCTTCATCTTAGGGAGTCTTTTTTCTTTTGCTCTATACTACAGCTGCTTGAATTCATGCTTAAACACCATTTTAACTGATTCTAAGTTGAAAACTTCATTCTCAAAAATGACTCTGTTTCTCATTTTCCAAATGCTCCAGGTCATCAAGATGATAATATCCATGAAGAAAAGTTCTGATATTTGAGCTCTCAAATTTTGAAAAGTCTGAAGAGGTGACCAGTTCATAGAGGTGTGGAGTTGAAGGATGTGCCAGCTTTGAGAAGCACAGGGGCAGTGTATGAAGAGGTGCTCTATACTTTCATCCTCTAAGGAAGCACAAAGAGCACAGCTGTAATCTGGGAGAACCATTGTTCTCCTTCTTAGCATACCTCTGGTGTTTAGTCTGTCTTTGAGTATTAGCCAAAAGAATATCTTATGTTTTAACTGACAGGCACTCTTCCAAAGCCATTTGAAGGCTGGATGAATTTCTCTATGTCCCTTCATGTATTTGTATGCTTTCT
This sequence comes from Alloteropsis angusta, assembly GCA_037127165.1. NCBI lineage: Eukaryota > Viridiplantae > Streptophyta > Magnoliopsida > Poales > Poaceae > Alloteropsis > Alloteropsis angusta. Next base: position 12,943 of record JAZFNS010078535.1, on the reverse strand, counting down.
GAGAAGAATATATATATCAGTGCCCCATATGTAATGCCAATTGTCATTGTCATCATTTAGATGAGTCTCTGAGAGCTGCTGATGTAATAGTTGATACTGCTGATATGCTTGAACTGTCAAGGGCAGATGAAACAAATCATAGAAATTCTGTTGCTGAAAAGCTTTTTGCAGACTGATGTTTTTGTCTCTTGCAAATGAATATAACTTAGGATATGAAATATGAGGTACTACATTGCACCACAAATCATCCCAGAGTAGGATTGAAGAGCCACAGCTTGGAGTTGGTGCTGCTATAGCCTTGAACTGATTATGTAGCTTGAGGATGCCTCTCCACCAGAAAGAACCCTTTGCCTTTGGACCTGGCAAATGGCCATTGTCATAATAGTTATCCCAAATTAAATGAACTCAGGGTAGATTAGCCTTGTTGTAGAATTTATGAAGATTTTTCAGCAGTAGAGCATCATTCTGTACAGACAGATCTAAGACACCTAGACCCCCTTCATCTTTAGACAGGCAGACCATAGGCCAAGCTGCTTTTGGTGGTTTTTTGTCATGAAGATCAGCACCTCTCCATAAAAGATGCTTTCTGTATTTATCCAACTGTTTCACCACAATTTTATGCACTTTGAGTAGGCACATTAGAAAAGTAGGATATGATGAGAGCACTGAATTGACCAGGATCAGCTTTCTAGCAGGGCATAGTAAATTATATGTCACCAGTAGCTTGTTTTCACATTTCTTCACTAGAGGCATGAGTTCATGCACAGTAGGTTTGTTAAACCCTAGAGGCATTCTCAAGTATGTAAAAGGAAGAGAGCCAATTTTGCAGCCAAAAATATCAGTCAGTAGTTGCATCTTTGCATTTGAAGTATTGATAGGAACCATGACTGACATATTAAAGTTGACCTTAAGACCAGTAGAGCCAGCAAATAGGTATAAAATATGTTTCAAGTATTGCACTTGTTGTGGGCATACCTCCATGATAATCAAAGTGTCATCAGCATATTGCACTATTGGAAAATCTAGACCAACTCTTTGAGGAATTGGAAGATTTAATAATCCTTGTGTCTTAGCATCATTAAGCAGTGTTTGCAGAAAATCAGCAGCCAAAACAAATAAGAGAGGAGAGAGTGGATCACCTTGTTTGACACCTCTCCTGAAGTGAAACACTTTACCAGGAACCCTATTTAGTAAAATTGCTGAAGTGCCAGATTTGAAGATAGAAACCATCCAATTTAGCCACCTTGAACCAAAGCCCTTGCATTTCATTACCTGAAGCATAAACTGATGGTCCACCTTATCAAAGGCTTTTTCAAAATCAAGTTTGAGAATAATAAGCTCTTTCTTTGATTTATGACAGATATGGAGGAATTCAAGTGACCAGGCTAAGCAGTCTTGTATAGTTCTTGATTTGATGAACCCATACTGATTCTGATGAATAAGATCCATAATCTTGCTCCGAAGCCTGTTAGCTAGGAGCTTTGTGATAATCTTTATTGAGCAGTTTAATAGAGAAATGGGCCTGTAATCTGAAACTGCAGCAGGTGAGTCCTTTTTTGGAATGAGGGTCACATAAGAGCCATTAATACTTTGCAGGCATAAATTTCCATCATAGAAAGCAGAGAAGAGATTATAGAAGTCATGCTTTATTATATGCCAACATTTTTTCATGAAGTCTGTGTTGAAACCATATGGGCCTGGAGATTTGTCTGAGTGGAGGCTTTTAATAACCAGGTCAATTTCTTCAGTGGAAAAAGGAGCCTCTAAATCAGACAAATCAGGATGTGAAGTCAGCAAATCTTCTATATTGAAGGCCATATGTGTATATTCAGATTGCCCCAATCTATCTTTATAAGCTTCCCATAGAAGATTTGCTTTTGCTGCATGATCAAAATATTGTATTCCTGAAGAATCTGTCAGAGATGATATTGCATTTCTTCTAAATTTAATAGCAGCATTTGCATGGAAAAATTTTGTGTTTCCTCCACCATGCTTGGCCCATTTGATCACTCCTCTTTGCTTCCAATAGAGTTTTTGTCTGTGAAGTAATGAGATGAGGGATTCCCTGAGACTATCCCTGAAGTTCCATTCATGTAATGCCAAATCTCTAAATTCTTCCAAGATGTCAAAAAAAATCAATGAGAGGCCTAATTTTTGAGATAGCTTCAGCCATACTTGATATTGCTTTTTCTCCAGGCCTTTAAAACTCTTCTGAGGTTTTTAAATCTTCCAGTAATGATTTTTGCAGCATTAGTTCCTTGAACTGGCACTGACCAGCCATGTTGTACTACTGCCATAAATTGATCATATTCCATCCAGTAGTTTTCAAACCTGAAGATTTTTTTATTTTGGTATATTGGTGCTAATGATGATCACACATGGCACATGATCAGAAATTTCCATGGTTAGACTATGAGCAAGAGTATTGGGATAATTGTTGGTCCAGGAAAGAGAAGTGAAAAACCAATCTAGTCTTTCTAAAAGTGGAGATTCCTGCATATTAGATCAGGTATATTTTCTACCTTTTCGAAGAATTTCAACTATTCCCAGGGCACTTATGGCCTCATTGAAGAGAAGAATGTTATTCACATTAGCACCTGGTTTATTTCTGTCTTCAAGTTTCCTTATCAGACTAAAATCACCCACCACAAGCCATTTATTGAAGTCAGGCATTGAAATATTTTGAAGCAGTCCAGAAAGGTTATTCTATCTTCATGAGTGCATGGAGCATAGACATTGGTGAGGACCCAGTTAGCACCATTATGAAGAGAGGTGAATTCAACAGACTGAGCAAATTCATTTGTGAATATGAGTAGACCATCAAGTTTGGACCCATCCCAGATAATTAAAGACCCTCCAGAAGCACCAACAGATGGTAGATAAACAAATTTATTCAGGTAGTTGGGACATAATTTCTTAATTGAATGCAAGTCAAAAAAGCCTCTTTTAGTTTCTTGCAGACAGACCACATCACATCTTGCTTCAGAGATTTTATCTCTGATAGAATTTCACTTTCTATCAGCATTGCTACCATGAATATTCCAAGACAAAACCTTCCAAGCACGAAAAGTTTGAGATGTATTCATTTAGGAAACAACAGTTATAAAGAGAAATATCTGCATACATAATATGTAGATAACATAATTCAGTATTTGAGACATAACAGTCTGAACAACCAAAACATGACATGTTTTTGCCATCATTTTCAGGCATCAAAAGATGTAACAAAAGGACTCTAAGCATCATTTTGCTCAGGTTCACCATCCCCCACAGGCTTGGATTGTGCCTTCTTGGATTTTGCCTTCTTTTTTTCCTGCTCCTTTGAGGCAACTTCCTTCACCTTGGCTGGCCTTTTAACCACCTTCTTTGTGGACTTTTTCTTGGACAGAAGCACCTTGTCAGATAAATCTTGAGAAGACATATTACAAAAGGTGATGCCCAAGTTCTTAACAATAGATGGTGATAAGGTAGGAAGCTTAACTGTTCAGGCAAGGCAATGCCTGTCAGTGCATGAGGACTGCTTGAAACCCTTGTTCTTATTCTGAACCCTGAGACTTCTTCTGATTGTTTCATTTTCAACTAGCAGGATAGGCTTTGCAGCAGCTTTCTTTTTCTTCTTTGGAGTACTGATTTCAGGGCACTGCATGTCTGTCATTGGTTCCCCCTCCAAAGTGCTACTTTCCAGCTGAGCAAAGCAAGAGTTTTGAAGCATGGGGCAATCAGTTGGCAGAGAGAAAAATTCAGAACTGGGCCATTCATGGAACTCTAAAGAAAAGCCCAAGCTGCAGATGTGAGAAAGCTTTTGGCCCAAGAGAAATGAGTTGGGGATAGCAACAGAGTAGTAAAAAAATCCCCCAAGCCAAGGGGATGTCAACCTTGTGGGCAGCATCAGTCTTGCTAAAAAATTTTGCCCCCAATCTATAGGTGTCAGGATGAGCATGAAAGAAGTTACTGAAAACAGGATCAGGCCTGTCTTGAAGCCTTGCAAAACCCACATTGATGTTATCCAGCTGCATATTATCAGGATTTTCCACTTCATTGTTCTGAGGTAGGTGGTTCATGGGCTGACGTGCAGGTAGAAAATTAGGATAAAATCATCAAGATTATTCTGAGGGAGGCCAAGGCCCATGGCTGCAGCTGCATTGTTGACTGAATTGGCAGAGGAGGGGAAGGAGCCTTGATCTGTGAAGCTGACTTGACCATTGGCTATTGCTACATTCTGAATATTCAGAGCATTTTCCAGGATGACTTCAGGCTGGTTGAGATTGTTGAAATTCTGCAAGTCCTCCATTTCCTGTTGATTCAGCTCAAGCACAGGGATAACATCATCTAGCTGAGCCATCTGGACTTCTCCCACTGGCACATTGAGATCAGGAACTGCATTAGCCACATTGACACCATTTTCAGCTGCAGGTGCTGCTTCAGGCTGAGGATTCCAAGCAGGCCATACTTGAGCTACTGGAGGAACAAATGGGCCTTGCTGATTAGCATCATGCTGCCAGTGGTTAGGTGGGCCATTGCCTTGCTGTCCAAAACCAAAAAAATCAAAAGGAGCAGGCCCATTATTAATCTCAGATGGGGGAGGTGGTGGAGCCTCATCTGCAGGCATGTTACCCAGGTTCATGTGACTGAGGATTTCACATTGGATGGTCCATGAGTGACCATTAAACTCCTCACCATCTGTGAACAGAATAAAATCTGGGACAGCTTCAAGATCAGTGACTCTAGCTTGCACAATTAGTCTATATGGATGATTTCTATCATGCTCTCATGACAACAGCCTACCAAAATCATTAATACATTGTTCAATATCCTCCTGCTCCCAATGATCAAGATGATAACCTAACCGCATCAACCAGCATTCATGGTTAAAATTAATTGCACGCCAGTTTCTTCCCTCATTGTGCCTCTGAACTAATATTTTTCTACCCTCAAAGAAATGTGGGCTATTAGCAATCAGATTGTCTCGGTCATAAACATATTCAAAGCACACCAGAGCCTGACCTAGATCACTTGGATAAATGCCACGAACTCGAATATTCATGTGGTCTACAAAGAACTCACGGAGGATAGCTTCTATGGCAGGAAATTCTACCTGAACATCTGGCATTGGATCAATGGTGATGATTGCATACTCATCATGTGTTCTTGGCTTCCGAGGGATCACTGCTCTGCTGACCGGCACACGATTGGGAACCTAGGGGTGAAGTTGGAAGCCATCGGGCATGAACGGCCGAGGGTCAGCACGCTGGAAGGCCATCGCCGACGCCGACGATGAGGATTGCTTGGGATCGCTGGGGTTTTTTGCTTCCTCCCCAACAGTAGCGGCGGGTTGTTGAGGAAGCCAATGCACGCGCCTGTAGCTATACTTACCAAAATTGGTGCGGCAGAAATCTCCAAAACTGGCGTAAATAGTGGTGCAGCAGACAAGGGCCCATCAGTCATAGATTCAGTGCTTCGGAAGGCATACTAGGCTGGTCCACTCGTCATAGGCTTGCAATGCTTAGGAGGTAAAATCCATGGAACTGTAGTTGTTGTACCGGACTTGCCAAACATATATGCGCTGAAATCTTGAAAAGAGGAGAAAAGTCCGGCGTAGCCATAGGAAGTGGAGGGTAAATTATTCACCGGTACCTTCTTTTTGAAGCACAGGTTTGCATCTTTAAAAAATCCCGATGCCAAGCATTGATTTGAGAAGTTATCCTGCACAGGTATCTTAGGTACGAATCCCGCATTTGCAGCCATGCAATTTGCAGCAACATGACCCCACTTTTTGCATGCATGGCAACGAATATTAAACGTGCATGAAGGACGTGCATGCATGCTTGAAAGGAAACGGGTGCAACGCTGAATTTGTGTTACCTTGACCGTTGGTGACTGCTTCCGAAAATCAAAAGAAGAACTGGCTGCAGCGTTCAAATTTGAGTTGACACGCACATACCGTTGGCGATGCTGAGTTTGCTGAGACACCTTTCGGAGTAGATCATTGCTGTTTAGTCTTGAGAAAACTGATTGACTCCTGTGAGAACTGATGGCCCATAAGAATTTCTTGATCGTGTCACTTCAGCATAAGAACGATGATCACGTCCTGAAGCATGAGGAGAGGGGCGCTTTCCTTTCTTAGGAAGAACATGAATCCAAGGCTGAGAAGGCTTGATGATTTGTCTTGCACGTTGAAGGCCAATATCATTGTGAAGATGAAAAACCAGCTTGAACTTCTCACAATTATGAAAGCCAAGATTATAAACCAGAAAACCCACTTCTCGAGAACAAACTTTGAACTTGAAGATCCAATCATCAAGTTCCGACACCGCAAGAACGTGTGGAGATGCACCAATAACAGAATGGAGGATATGACTCACAGAATCCTCATTGAGTCGTATCTTGGATCGAGGGAAAGAGGCTAGAAGCCAGAAGCCAGGAGAACCGAAGGAAGTGGTTACTTGAGAATTGAGAGTGGATAGTACCTTGAGAGAGAAAGATTTTCCGAGTTGAAGATCAAGCTCCATGATGGCCGGATCACAGTGATCAGAAGAGATAGATCAGAGATCGCCATGGAGATCAACAATGGATGACCGAGGGAGAGTCGCCAGAGTTGCCCGAGTCGCGAGAGCCATTGCGTCGGTCGGGCAGTTTTAAGCAGGTCGGTTCAGCCTTTTATGCAATTTTTAATTTCCTTTGGCGGCTTCTCTATGGAATTCAACTTTTATGCAGAAAACAAAGATCTATATTAGTAAATGAGTATCTAGCTAGATCAGGAGAGCAAGGCCTATATTTCCTTTCACCTTTCTTGTCCATTGTTACAACAAACAGAAGAATGTTCACTAGGTCTCCTTTATAGGGAACAGAATGTAATAACTTAGCCGTGGCTTGCATGAGCTCTCACTAACTCATTCGTGGTTCATCACTTGGTTCACGCACCAAAAGGAAGAAAAAAGGATCAAACAGGATAGGGGCGGCTAATCAGAGGACCAACATCTACAGTGATCTACAAGATTATGTGTACGAACTATATATTGCTGAACTCAAAATTAAGCATCAGACAACACAAATAAATTGTTGCTACTGCAATTCTTACCTAGCTAGCTTTTCATATAATATAATATGCACATAAATGTGCTCAAAAGGCTATTGACAAACAAAATAAAATTTCTTCCATATTTGTTAATACAAATAAGTGATGTAATACAAATTTGCTATGCGGGGCCTTCACCAGCGGTTCGTATTATGAACCGCTGGTGAAGGCAGCCGGGACCTTCACCAGCGGTTCGAGTATGTATATATATATCACCGCCGGTAAAGGTACCCATCACCACCGGTTCCAATGGCTAGAGTGGCCACCCACTTCTGAACCGGCGGTGTGATGGGTTTTCAACGCCGGTTCTGGCCGAACCGGCGGTGATGGGGGCGCTGGTGAAACCCCTATTTGTAGTAGTGGATGGCCTTCCCATCCATCCAATTATCAACCAAGAACAGGGTGCGCCTTCCATTCCCGACATGTGTGAAAGTGGATGCTCTGAAAAACTTGTGTACCACTGGATCGATTTGCAGTGGGAGTTCTGTCCAAGCTTTGTCTTGATACGTTTTTTGCAGCCAAAACCATTTTGTTTATAGAGCATATCAGGAGAGCTTTAAGTCCGTGACACCCAGACCTCCAAACTGTGTCGGCAGACGGCGGACATACGGTTGGCCATGCCACCATGCATTTCCCTCGGATTGATTCGTCTTTGGCAGCCCACAAGAACCGTCGACAGATGGCATCCACCTCTTGTCGTACCCATGGCGGTAGCTTCTCTGCCATTAGAGCATAGATTCAGTAGCCGGACTGATTCAGTGCCTTAGTGGACTGTTATAGTCCTGTAACTTCATACGGTAAACCAACACGTCAAATTTTGAGACTTTCTCGATTCGGTAAGTTCGAGATGGATGCAAATTCTGACCTGACACTCTCGTTCGAGAGGCTCCCGTAACAGCTAGTGCAAGATAGTCCAAAGCAGAGGCTTCAGCTGAAAGGTACACTTGGAACGGACCAAAAATTCCTCGGAAGTACTGCAAATCGTTGACAAGTATAATGACGCAAAAATCGTGGCTGCATACGTCAAAGTCGTGGCGTGGCGTGGCGGAGCACCCGGCCTACTTGCTGATCGCACGTTGCTTCTTTGAAAAAGAGCCCACGTACGATCTGATCAACGCCGGGCCGGGAGTTTTAAGAAGACAGCGCTGATCGATCCACATGGAACAGTAGTAGCCGGGAGTTCTCATCCGTTTGTGTTCTCCTCGCCGATCGACACGCAGCCGGTCGCGAGAGGTTCAGCGAGGCATGGGGCTAGGGCTTGGGGGCAAGGAGGCCACCGGCAGCCACGCGTTGTCCTTCCTCCTCGGCGCCGCGCTGCCCACTGCCCTCCTCTTCTTCCTCGCGTCCGACCGCGTCGGTGAGGGGCTGTCCACCATCTCACGCGGCTGGGGGAGCGGGACCGCGCTGCCGGCGGGTGACGGTGCAGATGATCAGGTAGGGCGCGCAAGTATTGACTATTGAACTCCATAAGACATGCCGGTGTGCACAATCTTTTGTTTGCATATATGTGTTTGGAGATGTTTAAAGAGTTACTGAGAGGTACTTTCCTATTTTAGTAAGGTTATAGGAGGTACCAAGAAGTACATTTCCTATTTTGGTATATGTCCCATCTATTGATGTTACCGGTCCCACTTATTTTGGTACCATTCGGTCTTGGTACTTCCGGGTACCTTTTATGTTTCAACCGTTAAATTTAGTCTGATGGACGGTTTTAATTTTTTTCAACCATTATAAAATTTCTCATGTGTTTTATGTCTCGGCAACTTGTTGTTCCATTTGGACGGATTTTATTTTACAAAAAGCGCACCCTTCTTTTCTTTTTTTTCTTTTTTTTTGCTGTCTCAAACAATCCGGTTGGTCTGTTTAACTCTCCAAACAAAATTTGGACTCAGTTTACTCCTGCAAACAATTCAAAGAGGATAAAGCCACACACTAATGCGTTTCTTCTCCTCGTACAAGTTGTATTTGGTTTCAGAATATTTTTTTAACACCCCTTTCTTTTTATTTTTTAGACAAAAGGTCTAGGCCAACGGGAACGAAACAGGTTTTTTTTCAACGGTCGGCAAGAGATTTACTGAATTTTATTAGAAGAATACAAGAATACATCTGTCTTACAGCTTAAAACTCTTAAATAACCTAAAACCCCTGGGGAGAGACGAAGACAGTCAAAACCAGCAAGTGAAATGTCTAAGAGAGTTACAACCAAAAACTCAAGTGAAGAAAAAAGGAGCAGTAACTCCACTCCGAAGGGATGGAGAAGGGGAAAACTGGCTACTGTTGGACCTCTCCGCCACATCCTCGTTTGCCAACTAAAATTGCCATATGTTCTCCTTGAACATGAATGCAACCTCGGCAGTGTTCATATGGTGGGGTAAATTTTTTGCACCCTATACTTTGACCACTAATTAAGGATATTAAATAAAGTCGGTTTACAAAACTATCTCTACAACCCTTTATCAAATTCACGAGACGAATCTAATGAGGCCTTTGACCGCACGATTAGAGGATGATTACTGTAGAATTACTGTAGCAAAAATCATGGACTAATTAGGCTCGTTAGATTCGTCGCGCAAAGTTCCACTTATATGTAAAAAGGTTTTGTAAATAGACTTCATTTAGTACTTCATGCATACATGATTCTCTGTGACAATTTTTTGATTCGAACAATCTGAACACGGGTCTTTCCGGCTGTTCCACCAGTAGTAAAAAAGGGCTCCATCAAACCGGCTTGTGTTTGCTTGTTCGACTTTTCTCCTGGACACGCCACCATTTATGAATTGAAGCCGAGGTGTCGGGTCTTGGCAAATGCTGTAGTCCCAGCCATCCAACAAGTATTGACCATACTAGTTTTGTGACGGAACAATCTTTGCGCAAGTGTTCCGGTGTTTCCGGCTCCAGGTTGCACAATTTGCAAGTTGGATCTTTGGGTCATCGTCTCTTCTCCAAGTTATATTGGCCGTGAGGATCTTCCTATGTAACAGAATCCATGCATAGAATCTACATTTCGGCTCAGCCTTTGCTTTCCAGATTGGGCTAATCTTTTGCCTAGTGAAGGTACCATTAAATTAGGCCTTATATGCACTCTTGGCGGTGTATTCTCTGTTTTGAGGTCCATCTCCATGTTATTGTATCATTGGCATCTGAGTTTCTCTAAGTGGAGTGTATTGGTTCCCATATGTTGACATATTCTTGCACAACCTGAGCTGTTTGTAAGAGCCAAATCTGCTCGATCCAGTGATTCTCCCTTAGAGCTCTTTGAACTTTAAAGTTTTTTCTTTTCGACTTTGCAAAGAGAGTCAGCTCCAGGTTTTTTGGTGCCTTGCCATTTACCCAACTTGATTGCTAGAAGAAGCCTTGTGCTTTCTTCCGATGTTAATAATTGTAGATGCAATGAATAGCTCAAGGTCCGTTTTGTCACACGGAATTTCCAATCCCGCCCAAGGCCTGTCATCATGTTTCCATTGAAACCAACACCATCTGAGTCATAGTGTTCTTGCAAGTCGTTCTATGTATAGAATTCCTAAAGCCCCGAGATCATTCGGTAAGCACACTGTTGGCAAGTTGATGAGGTAATGTCCCCCATTGACCTTCTCCTGTTTGTCCCCTTTCCAAAGGAAGCTTCTACTCGCCCAATTGTTTTGCTTGATGAGCCAATTTTTGTGCCGGAAAGACCGTCGGGCGGTAATTTGGCTGTGAGGTGAGTACAGATTTCACCAGTGTTTCCCTTCCCGCCGAGGAAAGTAGCTTCCTTTTCCAACCTGGCAGTCGTTCGTACATTTTGGTAATTAGGGAACATGCAGATCTTGCCCGGGAAGTCTTGGAGCGCTTCAGCGACCAACTCCTGAGAACATTGAATTGGGTATATCTCCGTTTTGTTCAGATTTATCCTCAGTCCAGAGCAGTCCCCAAATATTTGTAGGAGTTGGTTGTAATGTGTAGTAGTTCTTGTTTGGCCGGGTTGGCGAGCAAGGCGGTGTCATCTGCATATAGCGAGACCCCATGATCATCATCTATAACTTGATCAATGACCATGGCTGCCGAGCGATCAACAGCATATGCCACTTGTTCAGTTGGTGTTGTAACTTCGATATCAACCCTTCCAGCTGCGCTCTGCCTGCTTCTTTGGACAGCACCTTCCATCTCTGCACAAAAGAAATCAACAACACTGTTAGGGGAAGAATCGTTCCTGGCTAGCCATAGACTCCAAGTGAGTCCTCCAAACAAAATCAGAAAAGCTT
>JAZFNS010052741.1:16406-26736 GCA_037127165.1 Alloteropsis angusta | reverse complement strand
AAAGTTTCACCGGGGGTCCAAATGCGAAATAAGTTTCTTCAAAGGGCCATTTTGGAAAAATTTTACTACTCGCATGATGGTACTTTTGAGACCCTGCAACTGGCAACTACGTACGAAGGTACGACATATGATAATAAGCATGTAATTCATCGATCCTGTATAGATTCCAAATGTGCGTGCTAATACGTTTGTACAGATACGAAAACTGCAACCTCTGACTAGCTTCTAGGAGTAAGCTATGAACACCAGCTGCACTCTGCGCAGCGCCGGCCGTCCTGTGCGAAACGTGCAAGAAGTTCATGGCTGCATCATTTTAGTCAGCTCACTGAACGTGGTGTGATCTCACGAGTCGTCAAACTAGTGTGCGCCTAATCTCCTGTACACCACCGGTGCAGTGACCGGCCATATTCCATGCATGTACTGTCACTTGAACAGAAACAAGCAACAAATACTTGGAAAGATCGATCAGCAACAACTTGCTCACCTGATCAGCAATGCACATGGGCGGGCATCATCATCACCTGTCATAATTAACAACTGTACACCACATTTAGCAGAGGAAGCCTAAAGAACATCAATTTAGTGAAGGCACACACCCATACACCATATACTCGTATACCATTTCCACTAGAGTTAACAGATTTGCTAAACTTTACACAAACTGATGGAGGATGATATTGTCGAAGCTACACCTATGACAGCCAACCACAATTGATTCACAAAGACAACTGGTTACCAAAGCCGTGGGTCCACAACTAGAATATGCAGCTTCTCCTAGTGACGTGAGGTTCTCCTAGTGTTTAGCATTACTAAAATTTAGTATGAACTTTTTCCTACTAAATGCCTCCTAGTGAGGATTCCAATATGCTATGACCAGTGGTAGTGTTTTTTTACTACCTAAAAACACTAGGAGAACTCCACCATTTTGGTAGTGGTCCTTGGCGCCGAAGCAGTCGTAAATTTAAGCAAATGTAGAAAACGAAAACGGTACAATCAGATTTTTTCTACATTTGATCAAATGAATAAATCAAAAATGGGGTTTTGGCCAATGAGTTCCTTTGGAGTTACTGATTAAATATACGTAATCAATTTCAGGTCAAATTGACTGGCACACTGCGAACCTCAAGATTTGGACCTACACTAGAGTTAAGTAGATCTCCCAGGCCACAATGTTAGTATTCAGGAAATCATCCCCTGATTTTTTGGCGTTAACATATTTTGGCATGCCTAGTGGGACAAAGAAGCAAGATGTCATCAGAAGCGATCGAACCCATCAACATCAATGAGCTTTCACAGTGTCAAAAGAAGCTTGTCGAAGATCAAATTGAAGAATTTAAGCAGTTGTGCCTCGATTCATTCTGCAGGACTACGTTGATCAAGCTATGCATCAAGCCATGATTAGTGAATCAGGAATCTTGGTAAATACAGTAACTGGATTGGTCATGGCTATATCCTTGGTGACTCCCCGGGAGGTCCTTGCTTGGAAACAAGGCCAAAGGGGAAGTTATTCAGATTTCATAAAAAATATCTCCAGAGTCGCATCCAGAAAATTATGCCAAAGGGGGTCATGATAAGGCTAACAAGGCGGTTGATGATTATGGCAATATAATTCCATTGTATGGCGGGATGCCTGTATACCCATCCTTCTTTGAGCACATGAAGTTAAAACTAGAACCAGAACAACATGGAAGGCCAATTGCGTGCGTGCTCCGATTACGAATTCAGGAGGCAATTACGGACATGATACCAATTGGAATGCGAAGATAGCCGAGGTGATGAAAAATCAATTTGGTTTGAAGCCAAAGGAAAAAAAAATATGTGTATTGCAAACCTTACCCTGAATGATATGATAACTACCCAATGCGAGAGCATTACAAGATGCCAGACCTTACTAAATTCTCTGGACAAGGGAATATAACCACAATTGAGCATATTAGTCGATTCATAGTGTGGTGTGGTTTCTTCTGTTGAGTCATTGAAGATAAGATTCCACTATCACTGTCGAGCTTGGCCTTTTATTTGAGCATCACTACCTCTAAATTCAATACATACGTGGGCTGATATGGAGAAACAGTTTCATGCTTATTTCTTTGTTGGAATTGAAGAGACAACGTTGTCTAGTTTCGTATCACTCCGACAAAGAAACGAAGAATCAGTGGCTGAGTCTGTGCATGTCATTTCAGAGACGTCCGCAGCCGATGCTACTCATTGAATCTGGCTGATAGCCAATTGGTGGATTTGGCTTTCGAAGGCTTATCGGCTCAAGCCAAGCACCATTATTGCAGTCGTGACTTTGAGAGCTTGGGGCAAATGGTGCAAAGGCTTTCTCAACAAGAGCGGCGATTCAATAATTATCACCAAGATCAATATTAGCAGAGGACTGTTCAGATGGAGTTAGAGGACTCCGATGAAGATGAAACTAAAATTTGTTTAGCTAAGTGAACTAAAAATAAAAGGTTGTAACATATACATGGGTGAAGGATAATCCCGAGGAGTTTAGCTTTGACATCACTGAAGCCGACAAGATACTTGATTTGCTTTTGCAAGAGAAGCATATTCGGCTTTCTCCTGATCAACTATGCCATATGTTGAGGAACTAAAGAGAATGAAGTGTTGTAACTGGCATAACTCGGTGTCTCATGACACAAATGATAGCAATGTTTTCCGTCAAGAGATTCAAACGGCCATAGAGCAGGGAATGATCAAGATTGAGACTAATAAGAAGCTTATGAATATAGATGGTCATCCATTTCCCCAAGTCAACATGGTCGCTATCAGGACATCTAAAGAAGACAGGAAGATGAAAACTAAAGTGTCGACATCGGATGATGCCAAGAAATAGGGAGCTGTAGATCCAGAGAATCAGGTCATGATTGATGAAATAAGGGATCATGATTATCAAGCTTAGCAGAATTAAAGATTAAGGACGTCTAGGGTCACATCAGAGCAACTCCTCAATAAATACTGTCGCCAACAAATAAGGGATCATGACTTTGCCCACGCGAGAGATGACAATTTCGGCTAAAGAAAATTTTCTAGTAACAAATCTACCTCTCCTAAGATTATCCTAGAGGAGGAAGAAGATGACAATTTAGATGCAATGCTCAACTATACTTGTGGGTACTTTGCTGAGAGCGTGCATGAGGAGGATTTTGATGACATATGCTGTGAGCTAAAGGCCACGCCTCGCATGAAAGATAACTCAGGGAAGAAGGGCAATATGTGGGAGTTACACAAAAAAACTGGTTACTCCATCCCAGTTGAGTCTCAAATGAAAAGGATCTTCTAGAATAGCACAGGTCCTAACGACAACTAAGAATGATTACTTTGAAGAAATGATAGAGAAAGAGCAAATTGATTTTGTCGCTCTTATAGTGATGGGTCAAAATTAATTTCTCCATAGGACCTAAAAATGGAAAATGGGATCAATGGCATTGAAAAATTCCCATTTTAGAAAAACATGTTCTGTTAAGATATTTATCATCGAAAGAGTATGGTTTTGAAAAATATAGCATTGTATCCACTTCAACAATTAAGTCTTTTGAAAAATATAGCATTGTATCCACTTCAACAATTAAGTTTGCACACCTGCATCACGCGATACCCTTCTTCCATCGATGAGCTAGAGGAGCAGTCACTACTACAGAAACCATTTTTCTATATGACACTTTCAGAGCTGATTTTCAAAAATGGCAAAGAAAATGGTATCAGAGCTGTAAAACCAAAAACCACCTATGAAACCAGACTTTCACAGCTGGTTTTTAAGCCAAACCGGCTGTGAAAATCCATGACCTTTTCACAGCTAGTCTGGCTTAAAAACCAGTTGTGAAAGTCTGGCTTCACAGCCGGTCTTTATCCTCACAATGTCACACATTCACTAGCCATTTTCACAGTCGGTTTTTGGAAAAAACTGGCCGTGACGACGCCTTTTCAGTGCTGATTTTTTTGGAGTCGGTTGTGAAAATGACGCAGGTGCATATAGTGCATAGAATTGTTTATTTTTATTTTGTTTTTTGATATTTTATTGGACTAGGAGCACACAAGGGACAACCAAAAAATTTTCAGCCCAATCAGCTCTAAGGTGTGGTCTCTAAAAATCATAAAGATTTGAAACGTTTATTATTAAAAAAATTGCACCATTGATTATTTTGCATGCCCTAAAATGTTATTTTTGCTCATATTATGTGGACATATTTTTAAATGTCTTATACTACATATATGTTTCTTTGGAGGAGTTTTGTATTTTTTGAAATATTTGCTATTTTCTAACAATTAAATGGATTTGTAGGTATTTAGTCTTAGTAATTCTAATTTGAACTACATGTCTCTTAACTAGCTCTTACAACTACTAGAAAAATAGTATCTAAGGATATATGATTTAGTTTAGATCAAATCCTCAAAAATATATGAAAAATCAATAGGTTTGCTATGGATAACTCACAATTTATTTTACTCATTTACTTGTGAAAATAATAATCATATCAAAAACTTGTCCAAAAATTAAACTTGCCTAATGGTTAGAGCACCTGAGTAGCACCCAGCAAACCTAGGTCGACTCCCTGTGGGAGTTAATTAAATGAGTGTGGAATAAAAATTATAAAAATAGGTAGGGGCTTCCCCTGCTGACTTCTGTCAAAAAAACTTGTTCAAAAATTATGAAAATTGTCATTGAGTACTTTTTTAGCTGTATAGCCTTCACGGCACCGCCATTGTGCGCTCCTCCTCCTTCGGAGAAGGCATATATAGAAGGGTCGCGGGGACATCACACCTCCACGTAACCGTGCCACGGCGCGCCACCTCACCACATACTGCTTGGCAGTGTTACTGAAGAGTATCTAGCTGTATACCCATTAATTTGGCAAAAAATCATATATAAAGTGCATAATACATATATATCGGGATAAGTCATGCAAATACGAAATGTACTTACGGTGCTGTCGTTAAGTTGTTTTGTAGATTTTCCTCTTGGGGGTGATGGCTACATTAATCCTGCCGGAGCCGACAAAGTGGATGGATGATGGAAGTCGCTCGCAACTTATGCAAGTGGTGTCTTGTGGGCAAAGACATCATTATTGCCTTTTAATACTCTCTACCTTTCTTGCCACGTTTTAACTCTCAACCTAAGAAAGACAGGATAGGGTAGCCACACATAGACCTAGGGTACATCTAAGTTTGATAAGATAAACACTTAGGTTACTATAGCTCTCAAGTTCTAGCTTTAAATGTTGTAGTTTAACTCGAGACCTTGTAATATGATCAAGACTGGTAATCGAACGTTTAAAATTTGCTCTTTTTATATCCATGTGATCGGTGGTCGCCATGAGGTGCCAACAGGGTATGTGTGGTTCCTAGGCGATGCTCGAGACGCATACCGGGGACTACACGGATTATTTTGCTTAAGTCGGGTCGGTCAAAGGATGATAACTTGGTTTAATCAAGATAATTTGGGCGGTTAATTATACACCTACCACTCGCGCGAGGGCCACATGTTGACATGTCCAGGTTTTGTACAAAGTATACTTTAGTCAGAAAAAAATTGAAACATATGAATCTAATCATATCAAATTTAGGACATAAGAACAAACTATTGATATATTAATCAATTGTAAATTTGATGCTTCTTGTAAATAGTAAGGCCTATAATTTCAAATAGAGTTGATTGCAAGTGGAAAATCCTGTGTACTTTATCTCAAGCTGTCGTTTTCTTTTTGTTTCTGTCCATGTAAATGCGATGTAACTCACTGATTTGCATCCGTGCATTAGATTCATTAATGCATAGAGAGATATACCAAAGGTGTAAATTATTAATGTATGTTAAGTAATTTGCTTGTGAGCTGGATTATGGAACTTACACAAACTGAGGTTTCCCTACAGAAAATACTTAGTTAAGATGAAAAATGTGATGGCAATGANGGTTCAATATCCGGTACCGAAGGGGGGTTGTGACCCGGTACCGATGGGCCTCTGTCCAGTAGTGTGTAACTCACTGATTTGCAGCCGTGCATTAGATTCATTAATGCATAGATAGATATATCAAAGGTGTAAATTATTAATGTATGGTAAGTAATTTTCTTGTGAGCTGTATTATGGAACTTACACAAAATGAGGTTTCCCTACAGAAAATACTTAGTTAAGATGAAAAATGCGATGGCAATGTNGGGACATGAAAGGTATGGTTTTGGAGGCATTTCAAGTTCAGTAATGTTCTTCTCCAACATCTCTATGACCCTAGTCATGGAAGGACGATTTCCTGGGTTCGTTTGTATGCACCAGAAGGCAACCAAGGTCATTTGTCTTGCCATCTCTTCTGTGTGCTCGCATGTGACTTCCTCCTNGCCTTTGCAAATCTTTCTCTAAACGGTTATAAATGCAGATGGGAAAATATGCTTCGCTAGAATTCCCTGTATTTTCTTTAGCATTGTTCCTTCCTTCTACCATTTCCAACAGCATCATTCCATAGCTGTATACGTCTGACTTAGTTGACACAACTCCAAACCCTCTAGAAAATACTTCTGGAGCAATGTAACCAATGGTACCTCTTGCTTCAGCCATCGAGAGGGCACTATCCTTGAGGTGACACAGTTTTGCCAACCCAAAATCTGCAATTTTGGGGCAGAAGTCTTCATCTAAGAGCATGTTATGAGGCTTAATATCGAAATGTATGATGCGGGTGTTACACCCACGATGCAAATACTCCAGGCCTCGTGCAATGCCAATTGCTATTTGCCTCAACTTTTCCCACCCAATGGCCATTTTGTGCTCCTCTGAGTAGATGTACTTCTCCAACGAACCATTGGCCATATATTCATAAACAAGTGCTCTCTTAGATCCATGTAAACAAAAACCGAGTAAGCTCACAATATTCACATGAGATGTTCTACGGATACTTTTTACCTCGTTCAGGAATTCCTCTCCATTTCCTCTTGATCCTTTCAAGAGTTTCACAGCAACCTCACGGCCATCATCTAGACAGCCCCTGTATACCATCCCGTAGCCACCTTCTCCTAGTTTATCCTTGAAGGATCCTGTTATTTTCTTTAGCTCTGGGTATCTGTACTGTTTTGGGACGAGAGAATCATACCCATTCAGTATTGTCTCAATGTTTGATTCACTGCCTGTGCATTTTCCAATGAATGAAGCATGCTTTTCTTTCCGACAGTACATTATCCAAATAATACTTGCAAGAACTAAGCAGGCTGAAGCTGAAGCTGACAACGAAACTGAAATGGTACATAAATGAGTTACTAATCATGCATGCCAATCAATATGGAAAATACAACAAATGTCGTTTATTAATACATATACAGAAAATTATAAGATGCATTTTTGTTTAAACATTCAGAATTTATATAGCATATATAGACTTGTCTACATGAATTAAGAAAAAATCTTCCTAAAATGACACAGAAATCTTATTCATTAAACTGAAGTAGCTGAATCACGCCATGAAGGTACAACAGATGTGCAGAAAGCAACATACCTATTAAAATTAGTTTGATGTTGTGTTTATGCTCCATGTCATCTGAAAAAAATTACACAATGTTATAATTGAGATCATAAAATGCAATAATAAATAAATTTATGAAAATTGTAATTGCAACAACGGGGATGCTACAAACTAACATATATTGTTATTGTTACAAACCAATGGAGGTTTACTTGTGATGAGCGCCTAACAACACAAGTGCTTTGATATGCTTCTTAGCTTTCGATGCAACATGTGACAGCAAGTGGTCAAGGTGAAGTGTTCATGCCAAATTACCATTCATAGTAAAGTATGAACGAGGCTAGGGACCAAGGGACCCGAGTAATCCGTGCATAATCCATGTGTATGAAAAACAAGAGTACATGCTGTTAAATCGGTTGAGTCAGGGAAGAAGATTATTAGTTCCATTAGGCTGTGCGCATACGTGTGAGTGCAAAAGACTTGAAGGCGTCAAGAAATTGGCGGATGTTGAACACACATCAACATCGGGAAAAATGCACAGTGCCTACTTGCAGATGGAAAATTTGATGGTTTTGGAATCAAAACGATGCATCAGCATGATGGGTCTCTTGGATTGGGGCCACAAAATTGGACGAGCATCTAAATGCACATCAGATGGTTCTTGGAGGGCATATGGTGTTGTTGCGAAGGTTACATCAAGACGAAATGAATTCATGAAGTATGTGTGGGAAAAATGCCCTATGTGGGTAGTTACCATAGTTGTAGGATTAGTGGTAATTTTTTCATAAATCACGGATAATATGTTACCTTAGTTGTAGGCGGGCTCTAGGCGCCCCATGGTGCGGCGGAGGCCAGGATTGCTCGGCGCCGGAGGCAGGGATGGGCGGCGGCGGTGGAGGAGGTAGGGCAGGTGCGCGGAGGATGAGGATGAGGCAGAGACAAACCTTGGGGCGGCGGCGGAGGCCAGGGACGGGCGGCGGCGGAGGAGGAGCCAGGGACGACCGTGGCTGCATGAAGGAGGAGGAGGACGAGGCTTCGGAGATCAGAGCGGCGGTGGTGGAGGCAAGGAGGCGTCGGGAGGAGTCAGGGAAGGGATATGGGTTTTTTAAGGAAAAAAGAGGAATATAAGATGGGTGGGCTGTGGGTGAGGTGAGTTGGGCCTTGTTGATGGGCTTTTTTCCACTTAAGGTCCACTCATCCCCTGTTTTTCTTTTCTTTTAGAGGTATATACGCTGTATTTAGTAAGGTATAAATATGATATGGCACCGCCTAGAAAAACGCCTAATCCCGCCTAGGCACGCCTAGGCTCTAGGCGGTGGGTCACCACCTAGAGACCGCCTAGTGCCTTTTGGAACATTGGGTTTTTATACATAATTATGTTTTAGCTCTCGAAATCTTGCTATTTATCCCTATAATATTTTGAACTCTTTCCAATGGGTACCCGAGCCTTATTTTAGCCATATCTTGCCCATTTTTAGTGAACCTTTTGCTCATGTGATCCATAGGATGTGTTAAGTAGCTCTGTACTCTTGTTTTGTTCTATTTGTATTGTTAGGTGTACTAATTTTTTATTGCTTTCTTGAATGTGCCCATGTGATTCGATTAGAAGGTGTGTTGTTCGGGGAAAGTCAGGAGCAATAGTATTTTAGAGAAGAGGAACAGTATCAGCAAGAGATTTTCACAGAAGCAAGTGTCGTTGATCATGATTATCCTATAGAACAAATTGCAACACCTTGTCACTCTACTTTTATGTCATGCATGGTTATAATCTGATGGGTCCTATGTTAAGAATATGCCTAGTCTGTTTACCTTTATTCTTGCACAACCTAGTTATTGACCTTATTGTTGGGTAGTACTGCTTAGTTGCTTAAGTTTAGGTTGTGGATATCATTAATCTTGAACAATGATGAACTTGTGTTATGCTCATTGAACGATAAACAAGACAACTATGATTCTATAATTAATTGGAACATTGAGTGACCACCCAAGAAAATAGTACAACCACATAACTAACGGGCAATTGTCATGACTGAGTAATTTGAAGAATTAACTTGTGATAATCTTACCCAAAGGGAACGAGGGTGGCAATGATGGGGTATAGTCTGGTCCTGTTGGGAGTATGCTAGGTAGCTCGGCTATTAGGGAGGGTTATACCATGCTTTGACTTGAAACCTTAGCAGAATATTTACATGTTAATGAATCTTTGTGAAAGTCATGTCATGAATCTCTAGCCCCTCACCTTGGAATTGTTGAAGTGAGTAATTAACTGGAGTGATATGTGTGCAATCTCTACAGAGTGTAAAACCTTAATAATAGTCGTTCTCACGGTCATGAGTGGCTTGGACCCTCGCATGATAATTGAACTTGAAGTTGATTTAAATTGTGCTACTTTATGAGCATTTATTTGTTTCAGATCTTTAAATTGGATTGGTATATACTTATACTTAGGTAAGCTTGCTAATTAAAACTTTATCAATTAACAGTTGCTTAATGCTAAGAAACCATCATCCTTCCTTGTCTAAGCCTTGCATGTCATATTTATTACTCCACTTTGTTGAGTACCAACTATAAGTGTACTCAATCTTGCTTTATCTGTGGCTCAGAATATGTAACATCCAAAATCCATCACAAATAAAATGTAAGCAACTTGTTTCTTATTTAGAATTTTCTTAAGGAATTAATGTATTTTTTCTAATTAAACTATGGCCTTAAATTACTTGAACAATATTAAAATTATCCTAGATGAAATAAGTGTTTATGTGTTGCATACTTTTAAATGCATGGTTTTTGTTTGAGTGGATTTATCAAAATTTGATCTAAAACAAACTCAATACCAGGATTTGAATCTTTCCCTTTCCCTCCCTTCTATCTGGCCCATTCAGC
>JAZFNS010016559.1:998-13778 GCA_037127165.1 Alloteropsis angusta | reverse complement strand
ATAGTCTCCCCTTGATCCTNCTCACTAAGAGAATGCCCCTTTCCCAATCTCCGGAACGGCGGGCTTCACTTCCATGTACAAGCTTTTTCTTGGGGCTCCCACAATCTTTAAGAGCTCACCAAGAACTCCATCTCCAAGACCGTCCTGGTATCACCAACACCAACCACCAAGAGTAACAAGCACCCAAAGCTTTCACTTGACGCACTAAGCTATGGCTTGAGCAAAAGATGCACTAAGTCTCTCAAGCTCAAACTCACTCAAAGGTTGATGATTGTTGTAGAAGGCTCCTTGCAACTCTCACAATGTTTCTCAGGTGTTTGGGAGTCCAAAGAGTAGGATTGAAACTGTCTATGGGGGTATATATAGCCTAGCCAAAAGAACTAGCCATTTTCCAACAACTCCCCAGAAAAGTGACAACGGCGTATATTCCGTCGTACTTAAAAAGTGAACGGCGGGTAATACGCCGTGTACTTTTCAAACGGTCGATTTCACTTTTCAAACGGCTACTTCTAAACGCCGTATATTCCGCCGTTGAGCACCGGATAGATCACTTCAAATTTGAATCTGGTCGCTGCTTGATCTGCCGTGGCTCGGTGTATAGTACGCCGTGTAGAACTAGGCAAGTTGACTCCAAAACGTTGCCTCTACAGAAATGGATCGGTAGTCCGCCGCCCATCGCCGGATAGTACGCCTTGTGAAAATCTTCAGCCTGGCCAAACTCTCACACGCCGTATGGTCCGCCGTGTATACAAACAGTAACACCGGACTATACGGCGTGGGGAGTTGACCAGGGTCTTCATACGCCGTGTACTTCTTCATTTGTCCGCCGCTCTACGGCGGATAGTACGGCGTTCACTGTTTTCNTTTCAGCCCCTTTGAGATTTTGTCTTGAATCTTTTCTTGCTCTAGGATGGTTATGAAGTGTATTTAGCTGTTTTTGGCTGGTATATGGGTTTGTTGTGCATCATGGTCAAGCCAAGGCAAGAATGGTCAAGCTACTAACTTGGGAACCCCTCTTAAAGGTTACGATCAATCTCCTTGTGACACTTAGTTCTAGATGGGTCCTTAATCTTCACGATCCAACCAGACTTGAATTTTGAGGGGCCTCCTTTGGTAACCTACTAGCTTAATTAATGTTGCTTTTAGTTATCCTGCAAAACACACATTGGGGCTAGAAGGGCATTGTCATTTAACACCAAAATATAGCCATGTTAATGGCCTAGATGCTTCATAGGCATGTATAGTTAGAACATGGTATTCGAATGAAAGCATGATGTNGTTGCCTGGGTACCCTGACACCGATATGGACACATACATAGTTAAAATAGAAATACAGGAATTGACGCATAATAGTTTTCTTTTGGTGGGTTATGTGTGCGGTTGCAGTGGGGAGGGGGATGTATGAGCAGAATATTGGCATGTGGTGTATGAGGGGTAAGGGGATGTACTACGCCTAACCGTCGGCGATCAGCTGACAACGTGAGCACGAACACAAGATGGATCACACAAGATAGGATAGCTTGAGAAGGAGGCAAGGTTCCCCTCTTGTTCTGTATTTGTTCTGAAATCAGAAGTTGTGTTCTGCCATATGGCTTACAGACAGTTATATAGTCTGAAAACGTTTAATGACATCTAATACAACCCAGCTAAGCAACTAGTACTTTTGTTCTACGATGGCATACTTTCTTCTTTCCGTCTTTAGTCACACAATGGCGTCATCTTGTGTGACACTTCCCCCTCCTTGAGAACTTGTGTGTCCCCAGACAAGCGCGGATGGAAACCTGTGCTTCACCACATAGTAATCATCCCAGGTAGCACAATCAGCATGTAAACCTGTCCACTTAAGTTTGACTTGAGTGATAGCAGAATTCACACGTTTCACCAATCTTCTGTCGAGAATCGCTTCAGGTTGCACATCAGAACACTGAAGATCAGCCAACTTAGTAACATCTCCAAACACTGGTGTGCTATCAGGAACGAAAGGCTTCAGAACTCTGTATCTCCTCCTTCAACCCCTTGATAAATTGAGATACAAAGAATACCTTATCATCATAATTTGGATTACACATGCAAATCTGGTATTGAAGAGATTCACATGTCTCAGCATAGTCTTCAACTGAGGTTGTTGTTTCAAGTCCTATAGTTCTGTCAATATTGATCTATAATCATCAGCACCGAATTTCTCCTGCATTGCCTTCACTAGATCTTCCCATGAGGTCAGTCCATGAATGGATTTATAAACATGCAGCCACTTTGCACCAACACCCTCAAAACACATAGAAGCTAGTGTCAACCACATACTTTCTGAAATTCTGAAGAAGGTGAAATAATCAACACACTTGTCCTTCCAAATACGTGGATGCTTACCACTGAATGATGGAAGTGGAATTTTAGGCTGATATCCTCTATGATAGGTATCCTATTCATGATGCCCTTCTGGTGTCCTTTAGTATGCTTGTGTGGAGGAGGTGGTCTCTGATGAGGTCTGGACTGATGGACAGAATGATCCCTTCTAGAAGTAAATGGATGCTGGGATATCACATAATCTTCAGAATTAGAATGTTCCAATGTCAGCTTTGCCACAGCCTGGCCCCTGGCCTCAATTTGCTTAGCCATCACTCTCTACTCCTTTTAGAATCTAATGGACAGAATGATCTCTTCTAGAAGTTAATGTCCAACTGTTGCTGAAACTGCTGCTGTGTTTTGGCGACATCTAAAACTTGAGCAAAAAGCAAATCCAAGCTATCCATGACATGCTTCCAATGCTCATCCTCACGTTGTTCAACCTCCATTCTCTTCAGCAGCACGTTGTTTAGTCCCCAATCCTCTGAAGCAATCCCCGCGAGCAGATGAAATCCACCACGAACAGATGAATTCTAGCAAGAACAGATGAAATCCAGTACGAAAACCAATAATCACCGCAAAAGAGAAGATTATCTGACCAATTCTCCACAAACAGATGAACTCCAATTTGACAGTGCAGACTGATTGAAACGCCCTCAAGCCAAATCAACCACGTGCGTAGTAACCAGTGTAGTCACTATCAGGTATTACGATCGGATGCAGAAGGAATGCCGCGCTTCGCCCAATCCTGTGCTGCGACCCGCCAATGTGGCTGTCGTCGCCGCTCGTCGCAGCGTGCGTGCGCTGCCGANGACTCGTTTGATACCGCCAGCGATCAGCCAACGACGTGAGCACGAACACAAGATGGATCACACAAGATAGGATAGTTTGAGAAGGAGGAAAGGTTCCCCTCTCGTTCTGTGTTCGTTCTGAAATCAAAGTTGTGTTCTGCCATACGACTTACAGGTGGTTATATAGTCCGTCACTCACCACTTGGCCCCACAAATGTCAATCGACAGCTAATACAACCCAGCCAAGCAATTAGTACTTTTGTTACTACCATGGCATGCTTTCTTCTTTCCGTCTTCAGTCACACAATGGCGTCGCCCTGCGTCACAAGGGACCAAAGGTGTCAAAAATGTATCGAACAGTTGTCGACCAAGTATTGAATTTTAATAACATGTATTGGAAGAATCTTGTTGTTTCGGTATCAGAAGAGTATCTAGATCTGATATGAGCTTTGATAAGTATCTTGGCATTGTATATATTATATGGGATTCCCATGCAATTTGTTTTGATGGTGTTAACTCTTGTCACATATCTTTTCTGAAAGGGAAGCCAAAGTATGCTACTTGCCACTCACACCTAAGCCTCCTTTCAGCCTAGGCAGGAGACACTATGAAAACATTTTTTTAGCAAACATACCTATATTTAAAAGTTAAGGAGGTACAAAGACACATACGCATACAGGTGCATTGTAAAAAGATACAAAGGACAGCTGTCCCACCAAAAAGCAAAAAGGCCCCTAGAAAAAACTAAAATCACATCGAGGCCCCTGGACCCTTTGCCCTTCCGGAGTGCCGAGATCCACCTTCGCCAGCCATCGCTGGTGCCTGCAAATCCGGCCGCCGCCACGAACCCGAAGCCGAAGGGAGCTCCACCGGAGAAAACTCCATCGCCCATGGCTTTGAAGTGAGCCGAAGAAGACACTCACAAAAGCAAGATGCGCCAAAGCTGAACGTGCAAACAGCCGGTGCCGCGCCCCGAGCTCCTTCCGGCCTGAACCANCCACTCGCCGTCGACGACAACCGCCGTCGTGAGAACCTCGAGCACAGTCCATCCTCCAACGCGCCACCGAACCATAGCTTCCTCTGCCTCCATGACTGAACAGGCCGGCTCCCTCCTCATCGCGACGAACGCTGGAACGAGGATAAGTCGACCGACAACTACTGTACAGGGGCTGCACAAGGGAAGCCCCACCTCCACATGCTCGTTGCCGGCACCGGAGCAGAACTCCGACTAGACGAGGAAGAGCAAGGGAGGACCTTATTCCATGGCTTCGCCGCCGCCATCGCCTCGACACTGTCGCCGGAAACCTAAACCTAGAAAAACTAGGACCTAACCTGCCGACTATCGAGAGAACAACAACCTTCCCCACCTCGCTGGCGGGGACGAAGACGCCTCGCTCCGCTCCTCTCAACTGTAGTAGGGGATAAGACGCGAGGCTTCGGGACTATGGTAACACTATGAAAACATTGTGTTCACATATTGCTAGGTTTTTGCAGCTCTTTCAAGCCCCTCCACATAAGAGTCCTCATAATCATAAGGAAGGAAAAGATCAAATAGAGAAACATGTCTAGTTTGCCCATATTCCTTCATCGTCCACCCACTCACTCACCAACTTTTACGTAACCTAGAGGCTATAAGGCCAGTCTCAGTGCACGTTGCACTGTTAGCAAGTCTGAGAACTTGGTAACTGCCACATGTGATGAAACCCTCTCTTCTCATAATGGCCTTGCAATGTCATTAAAATTGCTGATGTGGCATGTTATGTAATGCTGATGAAACTCCTGTGAAACCCCCACTGACTCTGGCCTAAGTAGAAACACATGATGTTTTTTTGTAGTTGGTCAGTATTGAAACCATGTTTGCCGAAATCTGTTTTGATTCAGTGGAGGTCATGTTCTAGCAGTACCTTGATTTCCTATCATTATATTATCATCACATGCGTCAGATCACTGGAGATATAGATGTGGCATCAAAGCAAAAAATTAGAGTTGAAGAACCTTGCTCCTGGATCCTTTGCAGCAATGAGTGCTAGATGTCAGTGCTTCATTGGATGGTGCATGGTCAACCTACGACTAGATTGCATCAGTCACACTGGCTCCGTTCTATATTATTCTAAGACAGATTGTAATCCATCCATTGTGCATTGAGAATTGTGATCATTCCTACTTTGAAGGTGGCTACCTCCAACTGCAATTCTTCATGTTACAGTCTGTTGATCTAGGGGTTCAACCTTGATTGTGATCTTCCAGTCAGAGTTTGCGATCTTATACTCAGTTTTATGCAAGGACGTTTCATAAGTTGAATATTGTTTACAAGGAAATTCACTCCCCTTCCTCTTTCCTCATGCCACCTGTTGTCCTCCCTTAATCGTTCCCCTACACTAGTCGTGTGCACGGGTGAGCCCTGCTGGCCATGCAGGCGCCACAGCCATCCACCGGCGCGGTGTGAGGCGACCTCCACCACCCAGACATGGAAAGAGGAGAAGAAACATAAGAAGAAGAGAGAGCCAGGCCATGGCTCTCGGCGTCCCCTCCCCACCCGACATGAGGGCACCAGGACGGAGGCGGGGCCCGATTCCCCGCCGTGGTGCCGTCGCTCCTCCCCTCCCCACGGTGGATGAGCTCCCAGCCCTAGCCTTCATTAGGAGAGAAGAGAGAGGAGGCTGATAAGTGGGCCCAACAACCACATGGCATCCACAGCTGTGAAACCACCACCAAAATCGCTCAATGGTCAAATATAACCGGTTTTGAGAGTTGGGTGCTAAAGATTTCTAGTTTTGTACTTGATGGTCAAAATAAATTGAGTCGATAATTGGATGGCCAAAAGTGGACTTTTCCTAGAAATTATATCCAAGTCCACAGTTAATCTGAATTGATTGTGATAAGTATGACAACTATGATGTTCTTACTATTAAGTTTGCACCTTATATGGATATTGTCCTTAGTATTAACAACATTCTCTACATTATCTTCTAGATCAAGACCTTTTAATCATTCTATATTGAACCTTGCTCTGATACCAGCAAAACAATAATGTAAGAGGTATTAAAATATATATCTACTAACACACAACTAGCTAAACACGATTAGGAGAATTATATTCTACGTTATTGAGATTTTTGTATTAGAATATTGTGTCTGAATATTTAAATGGTATGTCTCTCGTAATCAAAGACTAGGTGTATTGAGAGAATGATTAGTTACTCCAAGGAGGATTAAGCCCTTTGGGTGTATAATTTTTTGTTGAATTAAAACATAGCATCTTGGTTAACCACAGTATTAGTAAAGATGATTTTATTAGCGAGCAGATATTTCATGATCTTGCAGGTTGGCAAAACCAGCAAGACATTAAGTTTTCTTCGTAGTTGTGATAGTCCTACTCGGTACTCACAATATTTATTGCAAGTTTTTTTATGAAGTATATAAACTTTACTAAATGTCCCAAGTTATTCCTATGCAAAAGAGGATCTTCACTCTCCCAAGGCACTCTCTAGACTATAAATACACCCCTATCCCTCAATCTCAACATACACAAGAGACACACAAGTGAGAAACTCTTCTCCAAGGCGAAACTCTACATCAACTCCTACTTAGAGAATAGGGAGAAACTGAGGGGTGGTCCGGGGAAAGTGTCGGGTTGTCGGCACTCTTCCCTGATCTTGTACCTAGATAGATGCTTTCTTCTTTTAGTAAGTGTTCATGATCTCTCATGGTATTAAGTACTCTTGATTAAGTAAGTTCAATGCTATTGTTGCTTGCGGGTTCATTGTTCATTGATCATTTACGAATGCTTAGTGAATACTTTAGTCTAGGAACAAGACCAAAGTAGTAATTGATAGCATAGACGTCGTATCTGGGCTATAAGTTACCTGTGGTGTCTGGGCTATAAATTACCTTTATTTGCCTTGTAACCCAATGGATTAGTAGAGGTAGGCGGCATGTGGTGACAGCCCTGCTTGTCCTTTGTAATCCTCCATGTTCAGGTATGGCATAGAGCTGTAGGCCAGCAATTTTCTAGAGGTTTAGGATACCCCGGTGCCCAAAGCAAGTAAACAATAGACGCTAAGCTTATCCTTCAACGAATTCCTTAGCCATAGGAATCCTCTCTACCCTCACCAACCTTACTTTGGTTGACCTTGGACAATCTTGTGAGAAGATTAATACGCATATTCCTATGGATTTGATACCTTGAATACTTTCAGGTGAAAGTTACAACGGTATCCCTGCACTTGTGGATTTGTCTGCGACCATAAGAAATACCAACAGTCGTGATACGACGACGTTCATGACGCACTGAGCGGTGACCACGAACATGAGGTGACGATGTTCACCGAGCAGCTCGAATTTGAGTGACAATAACTCCAAAATATACTACATAACCCGACCCACTTAAGAATAAAAAAGTTATATATGGTTGATAGGGACACAACTTTCAATAAGGGTGATTGATCTACTTCTCAACAGATTTGGAGATAATCAAGAGAAAATTCAGCAAAAATCATGAAATCAGCCAACACTTAGGCAGTTTCGGGATTGACAAAAACTGAGCTCTGTGGAATTAGGGTTGTTGGAGTTTGGCGAAACTGTATGGGTCAAATTTTGTACCGGAAAGATCATTGAAAGTTCTACAAATTTGGTAAAGGTTCACAACAAGATAACCAACCTAACCAATTTTACTTAAGCACACAAAACAGAAAAAAAAACATGATTTGTAACTTAATGAAAAAGAACTCAAACACGTCTACAACTCTAGCTACACACATGAGATATTCATGAAACTTGATAGGCATGTTATTTGGAGTATGAGTGAACTATCATAAAGATATTAGTATGAACTATGCACATGAGATTATAGCACATTTTTTATGCATGAAATGTTCATGTGTGCACGCTTGCTTTGCTACTCCTTTAAAGATAGAGATCATGCTATATTAAATCTCATGCTTAATGGTGCAATGCGATAGGTTAGTTGATAAGCTTAGGGTTAAACATTAAAGGTGTTACAGTAGGTGCACATCGCGTGATGGTCATCGTTCACCACATGGATCGCGGTGCTGTAGGTGAGGAGCCACATGGTGGGACTCGTCTTGCCATCGTACTTCTCAATGCATATTGGCTTGAAGTTTTTCGGCATCTGAATGGAGCGTACTCGGGTGGTGAAGGCGAGGAAGCCATCGAGGTCATTGAGCGCGTCCACGTTGTCATGGTCCTGTTTGGCGATCTCCTCGTCCCTTGGCTTGGTGCGATCTCTTGGTGTCGAGTTCTCCCTAGGAGCCCCCTACCTTCTTTTGAACTCTAGACAGCATCAGAGCTCGTTCTCTCCGTGTCGGGGTTCTCTACTACCAGCAAGAAATCTTTTGTATGATCATGTGTCAAGGCACTAGATGGTGGCTCAGAAGACTCAAATGATATATGCTGGTTTGGGCCTCCACGGAGTAATACCCTACATCCAGTGCATGTTCTAAGGTCCCAAGCCCATGTTTGCAGTAGGGGAGTACAAACTAGTCGAGAGAGGGAGTTGGATCCGAAGTCCCAGTGCTTTGTGAGGTGAGCGTGTGGCCCTGAGTGGGTGAGCCAGTAGAGTCTAGCTACACCGTGGCAGTTCGGCTCTGAGTGTCATCGTGTGTCGTCTTGTCTTATGTCGCTCCCCCTGGCGACGTGGCCTCTGTCCCCTTTTATAATCATAAGAGGAGCAAGTATTTAGAGGTAAAATGGGAAGAAGCTTTCGGTCCATAGTGCCCAAGACTTGATCTCTATTTTTCTAATCCCGGAAGTACCGCCAGTACAGGTGTGCACTGTAGAATGTAGGGGATGACGGAACAGTAGTACTGCTCTGACTCTTCCCCTCGTCTTGAGGGCTTTCGTTTCTCAAGTAGTCGGTCGTGAGAGCCAGGACGGTTGGTTTGGTCTTGTTTGACTGGTACGGTCGTCCTTGGTCGCCACGTGTCGCATTTCGAGTAGGAGAAGGTTGCTTCCGGGTGAAGGGTGTACCTGTTGGATGTGACCGCAACTACTGTGGTGGCGGTGGCAGAGGACGGTGCCCATCCCCGTTCTGACGAGCCCAATACCTAAGGGGTACGGATTAGGATGAGCTAAAGCATCGAGTTGGAATCCGATAAGACTCGGTTGGACGAAGTGTCAGCTAGTCGGTCGGGGCGAAAACTAGTCGGGCGCCGCTGGACTAGTCGGGAGCAGCCAGCCTAGTCGGGCGAGGCGGAGACTATTCGGACGCCTCCGGACTAGTCGGGCTAGGCGGAAACTAGTCGGACGCCTCCGAACTAGTCGGGTGAGGTGGAAACTAGTCGGGCGCCTCCGAGAGCACCTCACTTTGATTGCAGTTGTCTTATTGGGATTTTGGTTTTTGGAAGGGGCCTATTAGGGCCTGATTTGACCACCCCTAATGCTGCCCCTCGTCACTCCCATTCCTGGCATAGCCTTGTGTCATGGTAAGCACCCGGGGCATCTACTACGGGTTGTACTCGGCGTGATGGTGGAGTTTTTCTTCTTTGCACCTCTCATGGTGCCTGTTGAGGTTCCCGCATAAGTCCCTATTACTGAGATTGTCACCGAGATCCCTCTGATCTACCTCTCCATCCTAGTCACGTTGTCAGTTACCGACAGGTCCATGACTGAATCTCAAGTTGGTGAAGTATGCCCATGACGATTGCAGCATGATTGTTGTTGATCCGCCCAGTCGCTGCAGTGAGTCTGGCCTTGATCCTAGCCATGTCTAGGGTCTCGGCTAGTGTGCCAAGCTCAATGTGAGTGGCGGCGAGGTTTGCCGATGGAGTAGCATAGATATCAATATTGTGAACTTCTTAGAGAAAATCACCATTGAGATCCCAGGCCTTTGGGTTTTGGTGATCAACCCTTCTCCGTTGCCGCTCTTAGAGCCGTTCTTCCCTCTGTGGTTTAGAATCAGTTTGAACAGATGGATCATTGGTGGAGGTGTCGGAGACAAAGGTTTTCCAATTCAGCGGGGAGATCCTTTTGTGTGGGGGATGCATGTGGAGGACGTTCGAGAAGATTGGATAATCTCCCGACTCGGCAATATTGTCAGCCATGGTATCGTCGGGCCGGTTGTCTGAGTGGATGACACCTGGGTCGACCGTGGCAACAAATGATCTAATATGTGTCGAGTCATCATGGCGAACAATTATGCCTCCCGACATGGAGATGGTTAGCGGTCTAGTCAGTGGTTGTCATTGTGGCAGCGATATGGAGAGATCTGAGCCATGTTGTTGAGTGCTTCTTGGTATAACGCTCCTGAGTTGTTCAGCCCCAACGAGAACCGTGAAGGAGTTGGGTGCGGACATAGGACAAAGACGAAGAGTGCGATGCAATTGGAGATGTTGTTGGCGGCACAGTCCGTCACATCCTCGAATTCTCACTGCCTTAGGGCCAACCGAACTTTCCTTTTGGCGAGCATCTCTGAGTTGTCATAGCGGAATGGAGTTGAGTACTCGGAGTAGGGATCCTTGTTCAAGGAGTCGTTGCAGGCGTTGTTCTTCGTCGTAGTCGGGGCAGAAGTCGGGTGGTAGCAGTCACGGCGGTCTCCTTGGGGCTGATGCAAATTGGATCTACCTTGCGCTCCACGAAAGAGAGTTGAGGCGTAGCGGTGACCTGGTCACTCGTGGAAACAGCTGGGGCAGCGATCTTGTTAGGGAGTTCACCGTGGGTGAAGGTGGGTTTGCCATCGAAGTTCGTTCTGAAGAACATGCTCCCGAGGAGCATGATTGTTCCCTTGGTAAAGGAAACCTCCATGGAAGCCGGCAAGATATCATGGGAATGATCTACCATCGATCTTGCTGGATGATCATGACGATCAAACTCTATGTGGCGCATCAACTATCTGATGTTTGCACCCTGCAATCCATCTAGGGTGGCCTACGTGGTTGATTTGTTGAGGGGCGGATCGTGGGTCTAAAGTCGATAGTCACACGAGACGCGAGGAATTAGTCAGGTTCGGGGCGTGGCGCCGACGTAATACCCTGGATCCTCTGTGTGTGTGTATTGAATTGGATTGTCAAGGTATCCAAGTTGGTTCCATATTTTGGAGGGGGTCCAGGCCTCCTTATATAGTCCAGATGGCTTGGGTTACAAGTCGGTTGGGGATCACATCCTACCCAGATTATAAGGATATAATTCTATAATGATTATAGAGATCTTTCCCTAGATATCTGGTTAGTCCATACTGCTTGGCGAGCTCTTTTTGGATCACACTGTATTATTTCGTGCTTGGTGCGCCAAACCTCTAGGTTGGGCCACCAGACTTATGGGACCAACCTGCAAACACTCGAACCGGGCCAACTCCTGTTGAATAGGATAGTCAAACTTTTGGGTAAGCTTCGTCATCAACCACCCATGCTAGCGGGGCTGGTACACGTTCTAGTGGTACCAGGGTACGCATTGCCCCCCCTAGCATGCTTATGAGGCCTGAGCCTCAGCAGAGGCAAGATTGCTTGAGCCATGCCTAGATCTTGTCGCCATGGAGTTGGGCCCACTGAGATGGGCCTTGACAAATAGTCCAATGATGCAATGTTTTTCTCTTACTAGTTTCCTCTTCAGCCAGTGCCGGCCCTGGGGGTCAAGCAGGGGGTGCGACGGGCAGGGGCCCGTGCCAGGTGGGGGCCTAAGCCCCAAGGCCATGTATGTCAAAGCAGCCCAAAAACGTCGACTCCAAAATTTCCAATCAGTTTCCCATGAGGCCATGCCACAACGCACGAGCAATTTCCCAGGAGGCGACGCACGAACCGATCAATTTGTTTTCCACACCACGTGGCATCTCGGGACTCGCGAGTCACGATGTCGGGGTTGTTGAGAGGAGACTCGTCGAGGGCCTTGGCGGCGACGCGTAGGGCGTAGACTTTGGCAGTGCCACAGCGGAGTCAAACTGCCAGAGCGCCGACTCGCCGAGCTCACCGCACACGACACACAAATGGAAAGACGGAGCGCCGGTCACCGTAGCGCTCGTCGTCGCATCGTCGGGGCACCCTCCGCCGTGAATTCATGATCTGATATTCTGATCTACCGTTCTGTCGATCCGGTCTCGGTGACAAACACAGGAATCTCCTGTCCGTTCAGGTTCGATAATCGATATCAGGACCAATTTATATCGACATATTTAGTTATTCTATTGTAGTAGTCATGTGAAACTTTATCCTAGTACTCATGTGGTCCTATTTTGCTTCTAATTTCGGTGTTAAAATTTAACAATGTTACCTAAGAAAGATTTGTCAGGGGTTAAGAAAAGGAAATGAAAAAGATTACAAGATCAATTTATTGAATCATAGAGCTGCTTTAGATAAATATTTCCAACATCAAGTAGTGTTGTGCCTGAGGATAATGTAGTAGATGCAACTGATATTGAAGAAGAAGAGCAACACCAATTTGATGATAGTCTAGTAAACACAACTGATATTGAAGACGAAGAGCAGCAACAAGTTGATGACTACCAGTACAACCTTCCTCTAAACCTGAAAATTCAATTGATGATGTGCAAGAGCCTTCTATTCATGATGTCTTTGATCCTAGAACTTGGGAGAATCTTGATAATAAGGGTAGATATATTTTGATTGAAAAAGGGTCTTTAAGAGAATTGAATCTTGAGTTTCCTGTAGATGCTCTTAATAGACATTTTTCATATGCT
>JAZFNS010043365.1:3374-24134 GCA_037127165.1 Alloteropsis angusta | reverse complement strand
CTCTCTCTCTCTCTCTCTCTCTCTCTCTCTCTCTCTCTCTCTCTCTCTCTCTCTCACTCACTGGTCCACTAGCCCCACAAGTCAGACTCACCTTCAACCTCCGTCCGCATGTTCGGCCCGAGCCGCCGCCACCGCCATTCACACCCGTGCTCTGTCAGTCGCCTCCGCTCCCACGTCCCTCTCCTCTCTTGCCTCCGAATCAATGCGCCATCACCCCGCATCACTCTCCCCTCCCCCTTTCTCCCTCTGCAATGGTCACAAATGCTTGAAGGCCATCAAAGGCAGAAGATCCTGCCCTTTCTTCAAATCCCCGCGGGCGAGCCCCCTCTGCTCCCCCTATCACACTATAAAACCCCAGGCTCTCCCCACACGCTCACAAACATTCTCTGCTCGAAAACCTCTCGCTTTTCCACACATAGACCGCCCCCGCTGCTCGCTGGAGTCTGCTGCTGCCGCCGCTCGTCGTTGCATCGCCGCTGGTCCCTGTCCGTCAAGGGTAAGCATCTTGGTGGGTTCGCCATGCTCCGCTGGTGCTTCCCGTTCTTGCGCTGCCGCTGTTCATTTCCTGGCGGCTTGTACACCGGCGAAGCGCCACCGCTCGCCACCGCCGCCACTGTTGCTCCTCTCCGTTCATCCACGAACCGACGATCAGGATTATGACCCTACTTACCCTTTCATTTGTATAGATTCGACCGTTGCTCCTGGATTCAATGGCTCAGATCGATTCCTGCCCCGCACCCGATCTTTTGTTAAAGAGCTCCTATATTTTCTGTAATCAACCCGCAGTCCATCTCCCATGCAAAATAATTACAACCATGCCCCTCTCTTTTATTATTTGACCCCTAACCTTTTTATTTATTTAACCCGTCGTCCATCTTGATCATTTTACATGATAAACCATGTGTTTTATACATAACTATGAATATGCCCTCAGTTTTATTACAACTCATACGGAACTCTAGGTTTATTTGCATATTAGTCCCTACTATCTTAGAAATAGTGTATCTTTGTCGTTTTAAATCTGTTTTGGACGATTTTCACGTCTACGCGATCGTCTCTACATAATCTTTAGTTATAGGTATTTGTTCTAAGCTTTTGAAACTATTTATGTACTGTTATTATTTATTTTGTTCTTTTTTATGTGTGATCGTAGAGCCCAAGCCTTTCAAGGAAGGAGAGGAGTAGCAGTTTGAGGAAGACCCACAACAGTTTGCTGAAGAAGGCAAGTGGCCTCCATTTTCATAATCTTCTACGTCCTAGTAACACTATACATGTCACCTTTAAGTTATATTTTGCATTAATATTGATGGGACACCTATTAAGGACATGTCTAGTCTTTTTAGCTTGAACCTTGAACCTTGGTTATTTTAATCTCTTGGTAATGTTAATCATGAATTTATTTATTTTCATACAACGGTTTAATTACAAGATCATATTGCTTTAATTGGAACATGGAGAACAACCCAAGAAAACAAGTGCAACCACATTATCATATGGCTTTGGTCTTAGCTAGTTAATTAGACATGTGGTAGTTAGTGGCCTTACTGTAAGGGCAAAGAGGGGGATATTGATGGGGCATAGGCCGGTCCTCTTGGAGTAGTAGCCTTGGCTAAGGTACAGACTCATAAGGCAGGGTTATGACCGTCACCGTTGCTGAAACTCTAGTGGGCCTCTAGTTGGTTTTGTGTCTTTGTAAAGGCTTCATAGTGCACCCCTGCCTCTCACCAAAGGAAGTGTTTAAGGGCCTTGAAACTCTGGGTGATTTAGGGAACATGAGCTATGGGTAAAGTGTGCAACCTCTATAGAGTGTAAACAATTAAAACAGCCGTGCTCACAGTTAAGAGCAGTTTGGATCGTTACATGATAATTGAACTTAAAGATGAATTGACTTGTGGTTCTTGGACTCTTTTGAGAATAATGGTTTTTTCTTAATTAATTTGTGTTGGTATACACTTACATCTAGTAGATAGGTGCTTGCTAGTAACAAAATATGACCAACTAAAATTGCTAACCGCTTGAGCCAGAACCCTATTTGATGGCCTTGCATTCCCCCCCCCCCAACTTGTTGAGTACCAATCATAAGTGTACTCACCCTTGCTACATTGAGTTCTAGGCATGTCAACCAGTCAAGTGCCTTTGGATGAAGTTAATTACTTTCTTTCTTATGCTTTTTACACTATCTTATGATACAATCTCTTATGACATCAACATATGTGTGAAAACGGATCCTAGCACACATATGCTATGCATTCGTTTTTTCCTCAAAATCAGGTGTGACACCATCGTACTAACATAAGAGTGAGCAGACAAATAACAAATATGAGCAAGCTCAGATTATGTCATTGAAGTTTTTAACAAGATAGTAAGCAAAGCATGATCCTCATTCAAAGAACCTTTGAATCACCACTTCCCATCCGACGCTTGAGTACTCGCCCTTGCTACTAGTCTTATCACAACGTTATCATTCTGCGTGAGAGGTTCCAATAGCATGCATACAAAATACACATCGAACTTTTATGATAGATCAGGTTTGCAATTCTAGTCACCATGATAATAAGAGTAAACAGTCTACATTGATTGATCGATTGATCAAGTCATACTTATAATAGTTGTTAACATAGGAGGAGGCACATAGATCACTAGTGAGTTAGATGTCATGAAATACATTGCTAAGAATAGTGCATCACCTAGATCATCCCTGAGATCCATCTTTTGATCATGTGCTTCCTAGCTCTAAAACTCCAACTTGGTTTGTCCTTGTAGGGTTTTCCCATTGGCTAGAGGCTAGCCTATGAAAAGCTCTAGAAAATTGCATGGCCCTCGGCTCTTTGAGATGGTGTCCCTCATGCAGCTCTGGTTATCTTCTTTCTATGTTGCAAATGGATGAATAGATGATGGTGCCATCTAAAGGCGGGGGTATTTATACCCTAAGTAGGCAGTGTTGCTAAAGGCTGGTAAAAATGTTCAAGGCATTCCTTGTACCAATTTGTACACTTCCTTTTTTGCTCACTCACATGTGACTTCGATGCCAAGTTATCTCTTAAGCTTCTAGATGCTCCAATGCACTTGCATGTGGGTTTGTTCTATCACCCGTGGGTAGTCAAAGACTCATGCAGAGGTTCGACAAAGGTGTACGATAGATACGTGGAGTGCACCGTGTGTGCACTGGCAGCGTGAAGATGTCGAAAGAGTCCTAGGACTAGTGTTCACCAAGGTTGTCCACATCGAGGAGCTCCTCATCAGACCCATCTTGTCGCCAAATCTCACCTTCCTTTAGATCTTCCATGCATGGTGGGGGCCATGGGACTCCATGCATTAGATAGGAGCCGGCTCACATCAAACCAAGAGTTGGTCGCAACATAGGGCATCGAGAGTAGGGTGGTATAAGTGGAGCTGGAGAGATTTTCTTGAAAGGAAGGCCTAGCTTGGTAGAGTAGTAGAGATTGTGTGGTAGGGCACACAAGTGGTGTTTGATGGGATCTCTACATGTTGCCCGTGGTGACCATGAGTGAGGCAACAGAAACAACGGTGGATGGTTGGAGACGTGGCAGGCAGGAAGCAATGGCAGCAAAGGAGGGGGAAAGGGGTTTCTTCATCGAGGCATGGCGAATATATTGATGAATAGCATGAAAAATATTAAATGGTTTGTTACCAAATAACATATTCTTCATTGTTCAAGAATGAAATTATGCTTTTACCAAAAGAAGTTTGAATATTAAAATTCTATTAAAAATGCTATTATTTATAGACTATAAATCATAAATTATGAAGTGAATGTTTATTAGTATTTATAAAGTACTCTACAATTGCTAATTCATGAAACAGTACACGTTGGTGGACTAGCGACAATAACATTGTATTCTGTGTTTCTGTAAGTGTGTTATTATCTAGATAAAATGGCCTTGCAAGTATTTTTCTTGTTTTGTTGATGCGACAAATTATGTCATAAATCACGTATTAATTCCCTCTAGCTGACATTGACTAAACCATGAACTGACCAAATATGTAAGGAATTAACGACAGACAAACAAATGGTTTTAGTGTACCTCTTTGCCTCCAGGTGTTCTTTAAGTTCATCTACGAGTTCAGTACTGTCCATTGCTTCTATGTTGCTCGACTTTTCTTCAGAGTTCCCACCATTGCCTTGCTGCTTGTGGCATCTGATCAACGGCGCAGTTTTCTTTATTATGTTTGTAACATGTGCTCCTATGTTCCTCTTTTCTGAGCTTCCAGTCCTGATGCCTTGTTCCTCCTGATCTCTATATTGGACCGTGACTTGTTTCAGAATGCTCCTTAGGACGGAATCCTGGTCATAGTTCTGGGAGACGTTGACTGATGCACGGCAATCAAACTTATTTCTGACTTTCCGATACAATGCTGTAGCAATGGTGGTTTTCCCCACACCCCCAAATCCGATTATGGACAAAACAGATTCCTCGTCACCAGATCTGTCTACCCACTTCTCAAGCTCCTCCATGTCGTCCGTCACCCCCACAGGCTCCTTCATACCGATGAGCTGACGACTGGCAACCTGATGCTCAGCAATGTCATAGATAGCGGCACGAGTTCCAGAACTGTTGCCATTGTGGTTGCTGCTTGGGTTGTCCACTCCGTATCTACCACGTCGTTCGGCGATCTGTTGTGCCCGGATCTTGAGGTCAGCAATGTTGGAAGCAATTTCACGGCGAGGCCACCATGTCCAGACTTCATATATTCTTTCGACTATGAAGGAACACCAAACATCACCGATGGAGTCATTAGGGAGGCGGTGAGCATAGTCATCTATGCAGTCCTCACAGTCGTAGGCCATATCACGGATCTGCTTCATCCAGTCCTTCATCCGGTGGTCCTGCTCGTCCTGGGCAGAGCTGAGGTCGCGAAGGAAGGCCTGCATGGTGGCCAGCTCGTTGTAAATGTACTGGACATCACCGCGGACGCCTCTGACCAGAGCATACTCCTGGGCGAGAAGGCCTCCCAGCTTGCCCAGGAGAGACTTCATGCTGGATTCTGAAGCACCTACCACCAACTCCATCTTCTTGATCTCTGATGTGTAACTACAATCTCTTTCTGAAGCAAATATCTGATGCCGTTGCAAGTGTTGTAAACTACTGAGTTTGGGAGAGGTCAGATAAAGCGCAAACCAGCCGATTTTATTGCATCCATTGCCTGCCAACATGCGCTGCGTGTGGGTATAAATAAATTTGTAAGTCGAATATTTCATTCATATGTATATGCAACACACACAACATAAAAAAAAGAAATTGAAATCACCAATACTGAACTTGAATCAAGACTCATCACATAAACCTTATACTGCCAAGAGCCAGGTATTTAACACCTAACGTTAAGTCAAAGGACGATTAGCCAGTGGTTTGGATCGGACTGGACCGGAGGTGGTTTTTGCGGTGCCATGGGGAGCCAAAGCTCATGTGCAGTTCAAGGTTAGCTTTGTTGTGAGAGGTCATAGGAAGATGGTGGTGAGCGTTTGAGAAATCAGGGACAAGGTGACAGTGAGACACATGAATCAGGGAGGAATTAGCTCTAATCCCGAAATTCTGAAGATGTAGCTGGCAGTACTACTCCCATACCGCTAGAATTTCACTTGCTAATATATAGATGTATGCACAACAGCCTTATTCTTGTGAAGAGCATAATCTAGAAAGCAACATTAGTGAAGTGAAGAAAGCAATAGATCTTGAACAGTAAGCAAAAAAATCATGCATCAAAAATAAACAAATAAGAAAGAATGCTCAAATTAGATGGTACCTTGGAGCCTAATATGACGATGATACGCAAGGACAATGTCTGGTCAACGGGCAAGAGGATGAATGATCCTGTCAGACACATCAACTGCCATGGATGCGGGAAACAAGAAGCTACACAAGTTATATATAGGATCGGATCGCAGAAGGAAAGAGGCAGAGGGATGAGATTGCGCGGAGGGGATGCGCCTAACGGCCATCCATCCTTCCAGACGAATAGATGAAAATATCACTATTGAGAATATGTCAAAAATAATGCTACTGTTAATTTAGTACTTCGGTGTGTCATGCTTCACAAGGACTACAGCAAGGCTTGGCTCGGAGCACTTAAGCACTCCACTTGTTTGGTTTCAAACAAAAAATATTCGATGCTTCAAGTTTGTGGTTGTTTTAAGAGCATCTTCAACAGCCTCTTCAAATCAGACTAGCTAAATTCCCATTTAGCTAGTCACTTAGCTAGTCATTTAGTTTTTCAAGGGGTGGAGAACCAACAGACTAGCTATTTAATTTTCCTTTGGCNATCCGATTAGGTAAATTTGGCTAGCGGGAGGAGTGATTTGGAGAGCCAGATAGAATAGCTAGTTGAATGAAGAGGCCGTTGGAACCTGATTTTGAGATTAAGTAGCTAAATTATAGTTTAGCTAGTGGGATAAAAAGTCTCTTGAAGATGCTCTAATATATCATCACAGGCGAAGGAATATCGGAGGAGTTCGATCAGCAGGCAGCCTGCCTAACAATATAATATCCACAAGTAACGGAAAAGCTACATGCGCCCACATGGCATGGATCGACCCATCACAGATCAGATCGGTGCATTGCTACTAGGGTGGGCATTAAGGTAACTCGAAATAATTCGGATTGGGTTATTCGGGTATTGACAATTTAACTTCGGGGTTTCAGAAACTCGTATCCGAGAAATGCCCGAACAAAATAGAACCAGACATTTCAGAAACTCGATATTTCGGTTTCGGGTTGAGGGTAATCCAGGAATGTCCGAGATTGTTCCAGAAAGAAAATATGTGTGTGAGTGAAAATGGCATGTATGTGTTAGCAAGTACAAGTACAACAAGAAAGTCTAAACATACTCAAATGCACAAAGCTTTTGTCATATCCAAAATATCAAATATCACCAATAGAAGTGGGAGCTAATACTCTAAATAGCCAATTTAGGAAATCTAATCCTAGAAAGAAGATACACGGGAATACTAGCTAAAGAAGCTTTCATTGAAGTTAGTTTCCCTGCACTAGAGAGCAGTTTGCCTTTTCACCTAGCAATCCTTTTAATCAATTTATCCACCACTAGTTCCTCTCTCGTATGTTTTGAATAACGTATTTAGACCCAAATAATGAAAGGCTCACGAGTTACGATCCAAATAATAAAATTTCTCGAGAGGATAAGAGAGACAAGACGAGTTCTCCGATATTAGGTGGGTTCTCCGTTTGTCCATATTGATCATTATACAACACGCGCCAGCTGTTGCCAGCCGATATGGAATATATTATCCAGCAGTGCGCGCTATTAGATTAATAGGATTTTCAACTAACAATGTGACAGGTGAGTGTTGCTGCTGTCAGTCTCTATTATTGCTCAAACTCCATTTTTTAAGCCTGCTATGAATGTGTCTCTGCAAGCCTCCAACTAGTACCCGGACATGTGGCCTCATGTGAAGGCAATAATAGAGGCTATTGGAGTGATGTCTATAAAACTGTTGGGTTCACATGGTCATCCAGCAGTGGATCTAATCTAATCCGACCATCGGTTGAGCAACCACCAGTAGTGTAACTCTAATTTTGACACCTTCAATCACTTTCTTCGACAATTTGTAACTGCTCGTACAAACCGTCAAAAAAATTTCTGTATAGGTGACAAGGTATACTACCTGTCGTATAGCTTACATTTCTGATCTCCTTGGCCAATTCGGTGAACTTATGCGTAGCATGTAGTATTCTTTATTTCTTTCATCATGCCATCCCACGTTCACCTTTTGTTTCTTGTTTGACAGACGCTTCGGTCTTGGTAAAAGAGCTCAATATCGATCTACGTACTAGTTTGTTTATGGGGTACTACACGTTCTCTGTTTGGAAATGGTGCTTACTTTGTTTGTTTATAGGGTGTTTAGTGTTTATTTGTTTCAGGAATAACAAATGATCCACTTGTGGCTAAGCTAAAGAGAAAACCAGTCTCGGTCAAGGCATCGTGCTATTGAGCTCTTTTACCGTGCCATATACTACTACTCAGTGGTATAGAGTATAAAGGAAGGGCATTCTAGGAATCTCCTTCTATTGATAATTTTTTTTCCTTTCTACGTCCCAAGTTCGAACCATATTGATGTCTTGACATATATTGTTAAAAAATATTTATAGTTATGCCATTACGATATTTTTAATAATATTAATCTTCAAAAATTACATGTGTACCAATTATAATTTTTTACCTAAATACCCATACTAGACTATACTACCCACCTATACTACTATACCACAGGTCTAGTTTTCACCAGTATACAAAAATTCTGAGCTGTCCGATTCTTTCATATTGGTCTTTTTTTATTCTATACCGGTCAATCTTTAGAGTAGTATAGGGCACCGTAAAAAAGCTCCCGATATTCTGGCGGAGCACTAAGGGACTGATCAAAACTTCTGGGAAGAGGCTAGCTGAAACGTAATATATAAGCTAGCCAGATCTAATCTAACATGTATGTACTGTAGATTAATTAATATAATTCCACCTGTTGTTGGTCAATATAATCAATCACATCATCTGATGGAGCCCTTTGTTCCTGCCAGTCGACCAAAAACCACGAACCAAAAATTGAAGCAAAGAGGTATTGCGAGAGATAAGATGGAGCATCGGTTTGCCGTGACCGCCGCGACAGGGGCCTTGGGGCCGGTCCTGAAGAAGCTCACAGCTTTGCTGGGTGATGACTCCAAGCATCTGCTTCAGAAGGGTACCCGGCGAGACATCATGTCCATCAAATCCAAGCTCGAGCCCGTTCACGATCTCCTGGCCAAGTTATGGGCGAGGGAGGATCTCGATGCGCCATGCAAGGAGTGGATGACGGAGGCCCGCGAGCTGTCCTACGATATGGAGGACCACATCGACCGCTCCGCTCTCGGTTTGCAGCGCGGCGACGACGGCGGCATCGACGGCTTCGCTCTCAGTTTCAAGGAATTCATGGAAAAGGTCAAAGGTTTATCGAAGCGGTGCCAGCAGATGATGGCTTCTTCGCCAACCGTCTGCAACCATCTGCAGGCCACCAACCCTCGAGCTCTCTTCCTCCACAAGGATGCATCAGAGCTCGTGGGCATGGAAGAAAAAGAGAAGGACCTCATCCAGCTTCTGCGGACGCACAGAATGGTATGCGTTGTTGGGTTTGCAGGGATGGGAAAAACAACTGTTGCAGACCTGGTGTATCACGCAATAGGAGAGGAGCAGTTCCAATGCCGGGCTTTCGTGTCCGTGCACCCAAATCCCAATATCACACAAGTTCTGGGTACTATACTCAGCCAAGTAACAAATGGCGTAACATCTGCTGGCACCGAGGCTGCAGACCAACAAAATCTCATCAACAACATATCAATTTCCCTCTCCGACAAGAGGTATGAACGCAGTGCATCCTCTCCGCTCCCCCTCTGTTTCCTGATTGTGTTCCTTTAAATGTGTTACTACTTACTACTATATATGATTATGCCTACCAAATTGATCTAAGCAATTGATCCAAATCAGAACCAAATAAGATCTAAATAACTACTCCAAACTATCTACAATCAGCAAGACCTCGTTTAAAATGAATTTTAAGGTTGAGCCATTTTAAAGTGATTTTCGAAATTAATAAACTATCAATTTCTGTTTGGGTGTTTTTGAAATCGATTTATGGTTCGGTGTTTATTTCCTTTTTTTCTTTAGGAATTTCTAGAATTTATGTTTTTTCCTAGTACGTATCTGGAGTATGAACATTGCAGCTAGTAATAATATAGGATAAGTAGCCCAATTTTTTGACACCCGCATAATTGGGTATTTCAGTTTATTTGTTGGTTAATATTTGTGTCACAGTGGTAGGTGTGAATAATTTTGAAAACAAACGACTAGATCCAACCGAGCTACTTTTATCTACTAGAATTTATGTTCTTTTGGTACGTTATGTGATTATGGACATTCCAAATTTGGTTCAATCAGCAAGTAATATAGTAAGTAAGATGATATATGATGGCCCAAATGTTAAAGTTTTTTATGTTTTATAGGTACCTGGTCATAGTTGATGATATTTGGCACTGGAAAGAATGGGAAGTCATCCGGAAGGCTCTTCCCATGAATAATCTGGGTTGTAGAGTAATCATGACGACCCGTATCAAAACTATAGCCGAGAAATGTGAAACTAGGGAAGGTGCGCATGTGTATAGATACAGTTTTGGTTATCAGGAAGCTGCAATACTGTCAGACATGAAACTAACAAGCAAGTCCAGCGAGAGAGACAACGTGAAGAGGCTCTCTCGTAAGATTGTGGATATGTGTGATGCCATGCCTCTAGCAGTAGTTTGTGTGTCGTCGGCATGGGCAGAGAGCCAAGACGAACGCGACTGCGGCGAATGGGATACTTGGTTAAGCCACCTGCTGATGGATAGGCTTCTGAGTACTCCATCATTGAAACCTCTGGTCCAGTGTTTATCCCTTGGTTTCGACGATCTTCCCCTTCATCTGAGGACTTGCTTGCTATACTGTAGCATATACCCCCGCTTTTATCCGATTGAAAGGGACCG
This sequence comes from Alloteropsis angusta, assembly GCA_037127165.1. Taxonomy (NCBI): domain Eukaryota; kingdom Viridiplantae; phylum Streptophyta; class Magnoliopsida; order Poales; family Poaceae; genus Alloteropsis; species Alloteropsis angusta. The sequence goes on along the minus strand of JAZFNS010043365.1, from coordinate 13,614 downwards.
CTTGGTCAGAAAATGGATTGCAGAAGGGTTTGTTTGGCAAGAGGAATTAGCACAAACTTACTTTGATAAGCTTGTCTCTAGGAATCTGTTGCAGCCGGCAGGGGAAAACATATATAAAGTTCACCCTCTAATGCTAGCCTTCCTCGTTTGCAAAGCAAAGGAGGATAACTTTGTTGCTTGTATGCACTACAATGGCCCCAGTAGCTCCTGGCATGCCAAACAGGTGATCCATCGGCTTTCTCTCTACACGGATCACTATCCAGATGAGGATGTATCTCATATTCGCTCCATTGTTCTTGGTGCCGAACCCCAACTGGATGGTGGCATCTTCAAGAGGTTTAACAACCTGCGAGTGCTAGAAGTTGGCAGCAAAGGTCTAGAGAATGGTCATCTCATCGATATTTGTGGGCTGATCTGGCTGAGGTATCTGGGTCTCAAGTGGGCGTCCATCACGGAGCTCCCACCGGAGATTGGGAAACTGTTGAATCTGGAGACCCTGGATGTGAGGAGCACACGTATTAGTAAACTACCAATGGAAATTGAGAAACTGCAGAGCTTAAAGGCTCTGAATATAAGTGGCACAATGGTCACCGAGCTACCAATGGAAATTGGGAAACTGCAGAGCTTGGAGATTTTGGATGCAAGTTACACGAAGGTCATGGAGCTGCCAGCTGAGATCGAGAAACTGCAACATCTGAAGACTCTGAATGTGAGTGGCACAAAGGTCACGACGCTACCAAGGGAAATTGGGAAACTGCAGAATCTGGAGACTCTGGATGCAAGCAACACAAAGGTCAGGGAGCTGCCTACTGAGATCGAGAAACTGCAACATCTGAAGGCCCTCAGTGTATGCAATACGATGGTTACAGTGCTACCAAAAGAAATTGGGAATCTGCAGAATTTGGAGACCCTAGATGCAAGTAAAACAAGTGTCGGGGAGCTGCCTACTGAGATCGAGAAACTGCAATGTTTGAAGACTCTGAATGTTAGTGGCACAGAGGTCAAAGAGCTACCTAAGGAGATTGAGAAACTGCATCATTTAGAGACTCTGAATATAAGAGGCACAAAGGTCACAGAGCTACCTAGGGAAATCAATAAACTTAAGCTTTTGGAGAATCTGGATGTAAGCAACACAGGGGTGAGAGAATTACCCAGGGAGCTCAGAAAACTGCGGCATTTGAGGATTCTCAACGTTAGAAACACCCATGTGAGGGAGCTATCCTGGGAAATTCCAAACCCGTTAAGTTTGCTTGTCGGTGGCTCGTTCTCTGTTAAAGTGCTCAAGTTGCCTCAGGCGGTCAGCCCAGACTGGGCTATTTCCTCTTCTGGAGCATGTTGCAGTGGGGACTTATCCATTGTGCTCTTAGATCCTTTCGGTTCGAGGTCGAAACTTTTAACAGTTCCCATGCTTAGAGTTGCCCAGAGACACATGAATGTCCCGCATTGGGTGAAACAAAACCTGAGCATTGTTGCCTTAGATATCAGGCTCTGCAAACTGGGGGAGGACAACCTTGAGTTTCTGAAGCAAATGCCCAACTTGCAGGCTCTTGCTCTAAGGATTGAGGCCATCCCAAGGGAGCCGATGGCCATCACCGGTGGAGGGTTCTTGAAGCTGGAGACATTCTTCGTCGATTGCCGTCTCCCCCGGATTACCTTCCTGCCTGGAGCGATGCCGAAGCTCAAACATCTTGAGTTCAAGTTCTACTCGGGCCCAGCAAGCAATGCTGCCATGGGCATCACGCATCTCCCCAGTCTTGAGAATATCGTCTTCCGATGCTCTCGGTACTATACAGGTGACAGCCCGGGCATCAACGCGACCATTGATGTCGTGATAAAGGAAGCCGCGGAGCACCCAAACCAGATCGCCCTTTGCATCAATGGCACGCAACCAGTGGTTTTTGCCAGTGGCGACAGATGGACAAGATTTGCCGATAAGGCTACAATTGAGAAAAGGGAACGACTATCCCGGGCAGCAGAGAATCGAGCTCTGCAGGAACGCAACAGGGGGATCAGGCAAGGTTCCAAGAGATGAAAAAGAACCGAGGTACTGCTAGCTCATCTGAAGACTTATGCTTTGTGCTTGTGAACCGTGAACTGTGAATCTGTGATGACAGATGACTATATGTTGCCTCTGTACATTGAACTTTTATCTTTCATGCAACCTGCATGTGATTTTGTGAACTATGAACTGCTAGTCCGCTATATAATTGTCATGTGAAATTTGATGTATGTGAGTGTGATTCGGTGACTATGATGAGCATGTGACCTATTGACATGTAAGTTATTAGCTGCTTCGTTGAGTCTGTATTTCCCGTTTTGACTTTCCGTATCCCGATCGTTTTCGACATGTTTCCGTTCGAATTAGTTCATTTTTGATATACCGTGATTCCGTTTTCATTTTCGTTCCCGACCTTTTNGTTTTCGTATTCAAATGTGAAAGTGAAAATGATATTGGAGTTTTCCCGACCGTTTTCAACCCTAGGTGTTTGTGTTGTGGTGAAACACTGACGCTCTCTACGTGCCACTATCTGCTCGATTCTCCTTTCTGCTCTCTCCTCTTTTGTACCTCCTCTCTCCCTGGTATGCAAGGATGAATTTGTAATTTTCGCGGGTGCTTTGGCCTTTTGTAGTTAACTAATCTATCAACCCATGCTATTGCACGGGCTAATATTTATAAAAGCTTTTATATTTAAAATTTAAACTCCTACCTAATAACAAAAATATTTACATACTACTATTCATTTTTCAATACTTCAATATAATACTCATTTAGATGTGTACTTATCTTTTTCCAATCGTGATTGACTTTTAGTTAGTAATTATTATATACATTTTTCATCCATATTCATATTTTTAATTTTGTATCGCACCTCCATACATTTTACTTTGCATAAGAATTATATTTTTATCACTCTCATAAAAATAATAGTATACATGTATAAATGGTCTACCTTGTGACACTCATCAAGCGGATATATCTTAACTTATTATTTCTATATAAACAACAACAAATAGGTAATTCATAATAATATATTAGTTTACTTTTGGACTTTTCGGTCGGATGCACATGAAGATAATTAGATTAAGATTTAAGTGTTTAATTTATGTTATCTTTAAACTTAGATACAAATTTTGAATTTTATTTTAAGTTATCCTTTATAATGATATACATAAGTAAATTAGATAAAGATTATGAGGTTAGTTTAAATTATTTTTATAATAGCATAGCTCAAAAATTTAGAAATAGTTTTAGAGTTTATTTTAGCAGAGAGGTTTGCTTAAGAATAAGAAAGAGGAATCTTATGGAAATAGCATGGAATAAGGTTTGATCGTATTCATGGGGATTCCGTAAATATCCCATTCCAAAAATTAAAACAATCGAGACTTTTCGGAGATTGGCTGCAGTTACTAATTCATGATCTGGTAAGTAAAAAACAAGNGTACTTCTTTTCTTTCATATTGGGTGTCAAACATATCCTGTAAGAATTCCCACTTCATAGATACAAAGCAAAATTTAACTAAAAAGAATTTCAAAACCCATATTCAAAAAACATATTGAGTAATGAGTAGTAGGGGCATATCCTGAATGTGCCCGACAGACAAAAAATTTTCATGAAAAATAAAAAGATTAAATTTGACTTTCAAAAATATAGTAGGCCAATGTATATAGCTATTATAGTTTACATGTTTGATGTTTCTGATTTTTGTGAGAATTTTTAGGATTTGTCTTTCTTCCTAGCGCGTCTCATGAGAACTAATGCGGAATCTCCAATAAAAAATTAAGGCTACATTGCTACCGAACTATTACCTTGAACTATCTCTCATTTGTCAAATATTCGAACACAATACCGATATAGATATATACTTATTGTTTTTCTCTGATTGTGAAAGATTTTAGTTAGTAATTATTCTATAATGTTTTCATACACATTTATGATCTTTAAATTTTTACTTTGCATAACATGTATGCCTTTGAATTTATTTAATAAACTCCAAGTTTAAACTATATTTAAGCGTAGTGTCGATGTTGTACTCGACATATATTTGTACGGTAAGCGCCCCGCTATGTGTAACGATTGATCACGATTGGCGAACAGAGAGACACGGGTTTTTATACTAGTTCGGGCCCTCGGGATCGATTAATAACCCTACATCCAGTTGCTTGATTGTATTATCTCGGCGGGTATCGATTACAATGGTGTAACAAATACCCTCAGGTGTATGAGCTAAGAGCTAGGCTTCTGGGGATACCCTCTACGTACAGCACCATCAACTATTTATATCCGGGAGACGTGCCATACAAGCCAAAACAAACCTAAACCTAATAGGACTCTAACTACCACCGGGCCTTCCTTCTGCGATCTAGCTGTCCTATCTTGATGGGAGTCTTCATCGTGTTGGAGTCAATAGTTGGTAATCCTTGTAGTCGGGTACGCTGGTATTATGGCCTCAATAGTAGCCCCCGAGCTTATCTTGTTCAGCAAAGGTTGGTCGGCAAGTTGTCCCCGGGCTTTTTTACTCTTCAGGTGATTTGTGAGATACGGAAGTATCCAGATCATCACTCGGCAATGAGAGCTAGAAAAATGTCTCAAATACTTGCGAGAAGTGAGCCTGTGTTTGAAGGATAAGGTCAAAGAGAATAAACCATAATAATAGTAATTTAAAGAATATTCGTTTTGGAAATTGAAACACCTAATAGGACTCTAACTACAGAGGGCCTTCCTTCTGCGATCCAGCTGTCCTATCTTGATGGGAGTCTTCATCTTGTTGGAGTTAGTAGTCGGTAATCCTCGTAGTCGGGTACCCTGGTATTATGGCCTCAACAGTAGCCCCCGAGCTTATCTTGTTCAGCAAAGGTTGATCGGCAAGTTGTCCCCGGGCTTTTTTACTCTTCAGGTGATTTGTGAGATACGGAAGTATCCCGATCATCACTGGCAATGAGAGCTAGAAAAATGTCCCGAATACTTGCCAGAAGTGAGCCTGCGTTTGAAGGATAAGGTCAAAGAGAATAAACCATAATAATAGTAATTTAAAGAACATTCGTTTTGGAAACCGAAACACCAAGGGTTGGTGCGGCCGACGCAGAGCGTTTAAAGCCCACTACTCACGTCTCCCGAAAATCCAGCAACGCACGCATCGGCATTGTTTGGGCTCCTCGAGTCTCGTGTGAAGCGTTACCCCTGAGTCTTTAAATACCGCCCCAAGGATTGGTCTGTGTACAAGCCTTCTCCACTAATATTTCTCCTCTTCCTCTGCCATGGGCAAGAAAAAGATTAGCCATAGGTTCGAGCTGCCTCGCCTGCATTTCGGAGACTCTCCCCGTTGCTCCGCCGAACCACCATCCAACAAGCCGAAGAAATCTCACCTGATCCTGTCTCTTATGTTGCCTTGTTGGCTTGTCCTTGATAGTTTGAGCAGGGTGCAGGGCGTCGTGCTGAATTGCTGCGACTTCCACTAGGGCTGTAAGCCTTTTGACTTCCGGATATTGTTCCAGTTGTCATAGGTCGTTTGCTACAACTAATATATTGGCTGTCGGGTTGTCGTAGACCTCCTGTCCAGCCTTCTTACGAAGCAGTTGTCCAGGCTTTGAGGGACTAGCCCTTCATTGGCGCGTCGGCGTCGTTCTGCGTGAGTAGGGTTCTTCACGCAACGTTGTTCTTGCTCTACTTGGTCTTCGTTGGCCATAGATGGCTCATCAGCGGAGACCTCGACAACGTTTTGGAGGATCAGCATGGCTTATTGTCTCGGAGAAAAACTGTCGGTGCTTGATGTCGCTTGAAGGTTAGAGTCATGTTCGTCACTGGAGTTCTAGTGCCTCTCCGTGCTGGAAGGGCAAGGGATCCAAGCAGGCGATGATGCATCAGGATTCCAACTCTTCTTGTATGGTCGCACCAAGCTTTGGCTTTTGTTCTGGTCAATGGATGAACCTGTCATTTTGGAGTAGATGTGCTGACGAGTCCACATTGTTTCCCACTGAGAGGAAACTCGTCGCATTGTACCAGGGATTAGAGTTGTTTTGATGATGCCTCATGAGTAGTGGCAGAGCTTCTCCTCTTCTGGTTCTTGGTCAACACAAGTTTATCCGGTGGTTTGGAAACCGAGTCATGTTCCTTGGATGACTTTAAATTTGTCTCAATTCAAGTTGGATTATTGAGAGTCGTTGACTTCTTAATCCGAGTTGTAGTTGAACTAGGAGTCATGGTTTCCCGAGCCTGAGTTGGGATCGGACTCGAGGGATCTTGTCAATGTTGTCGGCGAGTTCCTTTTGAGTCATCGAGATGAGGACATGATCAAAGTTGCCTGCGTCATCTGCCGTGCAGACCGAGGAGCTGAAGACGAAGGTGGCGCCTTTGTCGAACGCCATGTCGTCGTCGTTGTTGATGATGATCGTAGCCATTGAGCTTGCTTGACGAATCTCGACGAGAGCCCCTACCTAGCGCGCGAGCTGTCAGTTTTTATACCGGCTAGCCTACTATGGGGGTGCCCAAGTAGTCGAGTTGTTAGCAAGGGCCTCATAGAGATCAGAAGCATGATGGTAAACACGAGATGATTTAGACAGGATCGGGCCGCCTCGATGGAGAGCGTAATACCCTACGTCCTGTATGAGGTGGATCGCATCGTATTGGTGGTTCTTGTTTACAAGGGGTACCTATCTGACCTTATATACTCGGGAGGCAAGGCTTACAAGACAAATAATACAGATTCCTAGGAGAGCAGTAAACATAGAGTCCTAACCAAAGTAAGCTGAATTGTTTATGGCGGGCCAACTAGTTTTCTTAACCCTGTACGTCTTTAGTCTTGCCATAGTCAGAGTTTCCGGTCCATTACTCCATGAAATTGCGGCCCATAAAGACTCCCATGGTTCCTAGTCCATCACGGAGCAGAAGGAAAATCTGCGAAGCATCCCGCGCGACGAAGGTAAGGACGTCGTTCAAAATTACTGACCCATGGTAGAGACACCATGCACAACACGACACGGCGTGGGATAAAGGGACGTGGAGAGTGTTGGTATTTCTTACGTCACAAATGAATCCGCAAGCATAGGGCTATACCGGTGTAGCATTTCACATGTGCGTTTTCATGGGTATCGTATCTTCTCAGGGAACATATGTGCAAAGGTTGTCTAGTTAGTCACCCAAAGAAGATAAGAGGTCAACTGGTCTGGGTAGCTGGGTTGTCTAAGAATCAAGAACCTAGGAAAGGTTAAGCTAGGTTGTCAAGCGCTTGCTTCAGGCGTCGGGTTACACCTGGTCTGCCAAGCTATTCAAGCATAAGTCTCTACTCCGAAAACGAACATGGAAGGATATGAAGGACGGGAAGGGTTGTCATCACCTGCCGCCTACCTTACTTTTCCGTGGGGAACGAAGCAACCAACCTACAGTCGACAGCCAGGCACCACGCTTGTGCTAACGGCTACTACTCTAGCGTCGTACATGGTTTACCCCTCTCTACCAGGGGCCCTCTACTAGAGCATTGGCCAAGAGGACGGTCGATGCCACTAGCAACTGACAACAAAAACATAACCGAACTATAGAGCCAATCACATATACGAACACCTGATACTTAATCAAATGGTTTGCAACTACCAAGGTACAAGCCGGAGAAGAGTGCCGATAAACCCAGAACTCCTTCGCTCCATACAACTACACCGCTGAAATGGCCCCATCTGTTGCCTCATTTAATTGTGTGAAATGAGTTGTGAATGAGAGAGAAGAGGGTCTATTTATACTAGTGGGAGGCAGCTCCTACCGATCTTCTTTCAGATAAAGTGGGTGTTTAAATACTCCTACTTTACAAATTTTGAAAAAAAAATCATCTCGAGAACCGTGTCAGTTCATTTCTTCTCTCTGTGCAGGCGACCTAATATATAACATTTTCACCACCTCAAACTTACTTTAGGTATTTAAACACCCAAAAACATATATAACATATATAGTGGCGCGAACCACAGAACGTGGGAAGACTTTCCGCCTTGGGCGCCAACGGAAGATGTCCAGGTTGGACGGAACCTAGTTGCCGCCTAAATCGCTCCGCTGCTGCTCAGGGCGTCCTCAACAATGTAGCTTGGAGCTAGCTGACTTGGATTTTGGCCTACATGGAAGAAAGAGAAAACTCAAAGTCTGGTCACTAGCGACGAACAACTAGCTAGTCTATTTGCGTCTCTCGAGAAAGTTTGGCCTCTCGTTTCCCTCCCGTGCATGCTAGGCTGCTATGTACCAATGAGAGAGAGAGAGCAATAAATATGAGCGGACCCCACATACGGAAAAGAGATCAGATATAAAATAATATTATCTTACATGTAGAACTCATTGTATGAGGTGGCACCAAATAGCTAGTAGTTCCTTTCGAGACGCCCTCAATGTTGAGGTGGAAGAGAGAAAAGAGGAGAGAGAAGGTAAGCGGGCTGTAAGTTTACAGCCCGTCCAGGCACAAGAACCAAGAAAACCTGTGAGAATAACAAGTGGACTATACATTAATAGTGAAGGCTTAACCACTATACGGATAGGCTAAAAGGTGGGCTGCAAATATCCATACTGCTATTAGCGGGCTTTATTATTAGGGCAAGGCCAATGTTTGATTCTCAAATAGCATTAAGGTGGGCCCTCAAATAATNGACAATTCATCCAATGGAGCATCTATAAACACATATTCCAATACAACGTGGACCCCATATGTCAGGTTTTTTTAATCACCATACTTCTATCTCCCCGCACTCTCTCTTCTCTGCAGCCCCGCTCGCCGGCGACGAGCCGACGACCGTTCTCTGTACTAAGCATCGACTTGTCTCGCGCGCGACGACATGCTCCCTGGCGGAGCGACGCCCGCCCGCCAGCGGCTTGACGGAGCCAGGCCGGCGATGGAGCTCACCAGGCTCCGCGGAACAGCGGCCGATGGCAGAGAGCGTGCCTTGACCCTCGTCGCTCTGCCTGCTTGTGAGTTGTGAGTCGGCTGCTGAGCCCCGCCTGCCCGTGCACCGGCGAGCTTGTGCTTTGGACCTGGGTGACCTGCTAGTATGAATTGATATCAATCAAGTACGATCTGCTAGGGGCTTCATGGATGACTTCAAGTCTTCAACATGTGCAAGTACGAATTGATATCAAATTATCAATCAAGCAGACCTCGCCGGAGTTGGTGCTAGGTGCTAGCAGTAGTCTGAGTTGGCTGCGGCCGGCCGCTTGTTGGCCGGAGTTGGATGCACAAACGCCGGTGCGTGGACGGAGCGGCGGCGGCGGCGCCAAGCCCAGTTCGCGCAGTGGACCGCCGAGCCCCATTCTTGTTTGCATGCGCTTCCTGATGGCTCGGAGAGAGAGAGCGCACGAGTGGGCCCTGCTCACGCGTGGAAACACGCGTAGCGGCTCTGGCCAAGCTTAGCGACAGTTTTTTCTCTCTCTTCTTTTCTCTGTGCTCCACGTCTGATAAATGCTGATGTGGAATTCTTATAGAGAGCTGAAGTGGCACCACTGCGGCTGCCCTAAGCTCTCAAATAGATGCTCACCTTAAGTTTTTTTTCCTTGTGGTGCATCCTCACAATGTCTATTGCTCATGCATTTATTGCTTAGTGCTACATTTTTATCACATTGTGGGTGCCCTTAGGCAAGCTCTCCTGGCGCCTCTTATGCAGAACTCAACACCCCACGCAGGGAATCTTTCCCGCGTCGGGCCGCCTGGTGGGTCCCACCTCGTCGCGTGCGCCGAGGAACAACGTGGCCGACCGCGGCAGGTTTCCCGCGCGAGGTGGAACTGACGCACGCTTGCTTTCTCGGTTCGCGTGCGGTGTTGGCCTGCGCTGCTTTTCCCACCGGCCTGTCGGCCAGTGCTCTGTGCGCGGTGCGCCCTGTGCGCCCCCAGCGACTCGCGCCTCGCTTGGCTGCTGCCCTCTGGTGGGCCCCATGGTGTGGCCGGCCAGCAGGTGAACCACCTGGTCGAGTGGCCGGTGCTGGGGGCCGCTGAGCTGGCCTGGTGGGACCGATCTATAAGTATTATTATAAAATTATCTTTTCCAGAATAATATAAACTATATATTCGTTAGAATCGTCTCGACAACAGCTTTACGATGGTGTATTTTGAATGGGCATCTGGGATGGTTCATGATAATATTATTTTTATATCCTATCTCAAGCCCATAACGACATTTTCCGCATGAGAATGTCAAATACCAAAACTTCTAGAACTCGTTAGTGACAACTAAATTATATTATGTGATGTTTATTATTATAGTAATTATTGGTATACTCCCTCT
>JAZFNS010019489.1:4018-14750 GCA_037127165.1 Alloteropsis angusta | reverse complement strand
GCCGCAGCCTTCCTTCTGTATTGGTTCTTGCCTTATTCTTCTTGCCAATTTTGGTTGTCAACATAAGGTATTACTTTAGATTATATTTTTATATCTCATGGCATAGCCTGCTAACTTAGATAATGATTTGGATCTTATTTCAGATAAGTTTTCATAATATCATAGATCGATAGTTTAAAAGTAAATTTAGTGTTTATGTTAGACTATTTCATAATGACAGGTGTAATTCAGATATAGATTTTGTATTAACATTTTTGAAAAAGTAGAATTTTGTGTTTTTGCCTGGTTATATATATATGGTACAAACATAATAACTTTTTATGTAGTACTAGCAGTAAGGTACAAACATAAGAACTTTGTATGTAGTACTTGCAGTGCTTAACGATGATACCACTGTTACAAGACATTCCAGAGTACAGTACAAATATTTTTTGTAACTTCGATCCTATAAAATTTCTGCATATGTACCACAAGCGATCCTATAAACTAAAGCTTTGGTAGGGTTTATTGAAGTATCACTACTCCAGAATAATTTTCACTATCACTTAATCAGCGCCACTTTCCAAAAACTATTGTATAGGAGGCCACCCCAATGAACTAGCCACCATATCCTCCGACACTGCAATTTGTTGCATTTTCCATGCTTCAAACCAGTGACGTGTTGCTTCGCGTGTAGCTCCCCTTACCAATGCACCATACCAACACTTGTGACTAAATGAGAGGTGCAATTCTTTTGTGTTAACATTTTCTAATCTTTATAAAATTTTAGAGGCCACACCTTTGATCCAATTCGGTTACCAATTTTTTTGGTTGCTCCTTACATGCTCTTACTTCTAGGAAAATATCAGATTTACAATAGAAAAATATAAAATTGGCGTATGAGAAATGATTTATAAGTGTTGAAAATTCATTTAATTCACAAAAAATAGAAAATCATTTCAAAAAACTCCTAAAATCATCCATGGAAACCTATATGTAGTATACATACGTAAAAATATTTCCACGTAATATGCAAATTAATAGTTTAGAGTGTACATATTTGAAAATTTGACTAAAGATGTATGAAAGAGTGTGAGAGTTGCATATGTTTGTGAACAATGTATAGTCAATGTTTCTAAAATATGCTGAATTTTTTATGAGAATTTTATACACCTAAAAAGGACTCATGGCAATTTTCTTAATAATCAAAAAAGTTTTAGTTTAATGATTATTTTTACATGGGAAGGAGTAAACTAAAGTGTGAATTATCCATACCAAATCTATTAATTTTGTATATATTTTTTAAGATATGATGTAACCTAGGGTATATTTTCTTAGATACTATTTCTTGTATTTGGTAAGAATTATTTTATATACATGTAGTTCAATTAAAATTACTAAGAATAAGTACCTAGAAAATAATTTAATAGTTAGAAAATAGAAAATTATTTCCAAAAATCCATGGCAACATATATGTAGTATAATAAATGTAAAAAATATGTCCATGACATATGAGGAAAAAAGTAACATTTTATGGTGTGCAAACTAATGGGTGTTGTACATGTGTAATATTTAACGTTTAGAATCTTTATAATTTTGTATAGACCACACCTTAGATCTGATTGGGCACAATTTTTTATGGTTGCCTCTTGTGCGCTCTTAGTCTAATAAAAATATCATAAAACATAAAAAACATGTGCACTCTAACTTAGAATCGGTTGTGAAAATCAATTTTCACAACCGGTTTGTTTTATGAACTAGCTGCGAAAATGATTTTCACAGCCGGTTTACTTATGACCCAGCTGTGAAAATGTATCAGTTCCACTTTTTGGAAACTAGCTTTGAAAATAGTGACTAGAAAAACCAATTCTGTAGTAGTGTATGTTGGTGCTTTTGCAATCGGATGCAGATGTTTTTATAATAAAAAAATGGTTGAATATGCATTTTATTATGTTTTTCTGTGGAATAGTTACTCTTAACTTCATATATATAAAGGTGGGTGTGAAAACTTTGGATTTGATACAAAATACAATAAAATGTGTGTCACAATTAATTGATTAGAACATTACTATCTTTCTCTCTTATCACACCTTTGAATGAGCACTATAGTTTGCAGGATGTGTAAGAAAAATTGCCCCTAGGTATTATATTGTGATATTGGTGACTGAATGACAACATAGTAATTGGGACTAATAAGTTTGTCAGGGTGCATTCCTAGAATTTTATGTCTCAAGGAAGTTTGCAGGATGTGTAAGAAAAATTGCCCTAGGTCATTATATTGTGATATTGGTGACTGAATGACAACATAGTAATTGGGACTAATAAGTTTGTCAAGGGTGCATTCCTAGAATTTTATGTCTCAAGGATAATTTCAAAGCACATGCCAAACCCCGAAGAAAAGGTTTTAGCGTTTGAACTGGAACAAATCCGCAGAATTTGTACATGACATATGATCCACGAGACAATATTCCCTTGATGGAGTTTTGGGGGAAAAGGTTCAGCGAGTAGGGAGTATATATCAAAAGCGTTTTCTATGTGACGCCTTAAACTCAAAACCTGACATTCATAGTATTAATATGTACGCGGCGGATGATCCGGTGTTGCTACAATGTGACGTGAAGATTGAAGCATAAGATTTCTACAGGTCAGATGTTCTAGCGATGGACAATAGAGTCTATGATGAACAAGTCATGTAGAGGGCATGTTGTCTTGGAAGAAGCAAGTTGTACATGATGGATGATCTGCCAATACATGATGGACAATATGATAGAGTTTTGACATTATCCAACTATTTGAAAAGGCGAAATGGCCATTGGGAAGAGTACACGATGGATGTTCTGGCGATGGGGGTTTGGCACATGGCGGATCATCCGACGTTCAGAGTCTCTGTGTGCCTTTTAAACAATGGCTAGCCAAAGTCCTTGGCCTATCTATACCACTCCCATTCGACCATTTCGATTGGATAGAGTCCTGCAAAAGTTCATCTACAACAAGACAACCAAGCCACCCAAGTTTATAATTGATCATCCAAAGGCAAATAACATGCTCCTAATGAGTGTTTAGTGCTACAATAGGCCTAGAGAGTGAGTTTGCAAGGAGTGTTCCTTTGTGCATGGTGCCGCCCCTTAAAGTCTTGGCGACTCGACAACAAGTTTTCGACCCTCCGGATTGGTGTGGAGCAGCATTGACAACTTTGTGCGGGGCATGAGGAGACCACCTCCTTTGTGGGAAAGTTCCATAGCGAAGGCGGTTTCAAGATCTTCGGGAGAGTAAGTGATCAAAGCGTTGTCTTGGTGACTAGTTTATCATCCTTCTTGAGGAGTCTTTTGTGGCGAGATCAGGGCCTTGACTGGGAAGCAACACTTGACGACGGGGAATGCATCATTTTTGGAGCTCCAACGTGGGGTAGATTTGACTAGTGCCAACAGAACCATGGAATGAAAATTCTCGTGCTGAGTTTGCATCTTTCTAACTCGCCCTTTATGTTCCTGCATTTCATACTTACAACTTGTGTGCCTTTACTTTTATAAAGTAGTATCTTGATAGAATTGGCTATAGGTTACAAAATTCTTTGTGGATGGGTGCAAGTGGAAACCATAGTTGCACTTTTAGAAAGAATGATCTACTTTACAATTTTGCAATTAGTTAAAAAATAGGCTAAGCTTTTTTTGAAGGGAAAATGTGGGGGAGATCCCCACAGTGCTTCGATTTTCTATTAATAAAAGGGGAAGGGGTGGATACTTACAAAGGGGTGGCATATGTACAACCAGAATAAAAGGAGTAAAAAAGAATTACAGTGTATTATGTAGCCATTCTCTAATACTGAAGACCTAATGTCCTCCCTAACTCGAAGAAGTTGGAGGTTTATTTGCTCTCTGAACTTCAAAGCCTAAAGATGATGAGTGACTCTAGCTCTGTCAAAGATGATTGCATTTCTCAATTTCCAGATTTCCCATGCTGCAATAATAAAGATCTCAGTGAAGAAACTCAGATTTGACATTTGCCTTGCAGCTGCAAATCGATGATGAATTGATGTCATGTCAGGCCATGCAATGTTGAGTCGAAGCCAACATTGAGCAGCAAAGGGACAATAAAAAAAGAGATGATCTCTGTCCTCAAGCACATTCTGATGACACATGACACACTGATCTCCAGACTGAATGTTGCAATGACGCCTCTGTAGCATGTCTCTTGTGTTTAGACAATCTGCCACCAATAACCAGGCGAAGAATTTCAGCCTAGGAGTACATTTGGAGTTCCATATCCATTTGTAGGTTGGTGGCACTGATAAACCATTGAAAGCAAGCTTGTATAAACGGTGTGTTGAATAACGATCATTACCCCAAATAAATGTCCATGAATCTTTTTCCCCAGGGTTATGCACATAATTCTGCAATATAGCACTAAGTTGTTGTAATTCATCATATGCATCCACTGACAAGGGCATGTGAAAGATTGTTGCTAGATCAGGAGCCAGGATAATATTCTTTACTGACATGCTAGGATTGTGAACAAAGGAGAATAGCCTCGGAAAGGATTCTGATAGGATGGTTGTAGTCCACAAGTCTTCCCAAAATAGCACTGTTGATCCATCACCTATATTGCACTTAGCAATACCTCTGTATATAATGTTCAGACACCACACATCCTTCCACCAGAAGGATCCAAGTTCTTTGGAAGCATGAGGGACTCTACCCACATAGTAGGTGGACCAGACCAAATTTACCCAAGGAATATTCTGCTTTGAATAAATTTGTGCACATGCTTGAGAAGCAAAGCATCATTATGAACTCTTAGGTTTATTACTCCAAGGCCACCCTTATTCTTTGGCTTTTGTACCATTTCCCAAGCTGCAAGGTTGCCACCTTTTTTAGCCATGTCATTGCCCCTCCATAGGCACTGTTTTCTTGCTCTATCAATGTCCTCTATTACCCTTTTATGCAGTTTTAAGACACACATTGGATATAAGACCATTGGAGTAACCATAGAGTTTACCATTTGCAACCTGCCTGAGTATGACAATAGGGAAGAGCAAGTTGTCAATCTTTTCTCTATTTTATCCATAGTTGGTGAGAAATCTTCAATTTTAGGCTTGGTTGTACCCATAGGTAGGCCCAAATATGTGAAGGGCATGGTGCCAATTCTACAGCCAAATGTTCGGGCCAAATGGGATGCCTTGTCTGCTACTAGATTTATGGGGATCATTAGAGATTTGTCATAGTTAACCTTCAGTCCAATTGAATCAGTAAAAGACTGTAGTAATCCTTTAAGATAGAATAGTTGCCTGGCATCAGCTTCCATTATAAGTATTGTATCATCTGCATATTGGATTATAGGGAAATCTGTTGTTGCATTGGGCAATGGCATGTTGATCAGACCCCTAAGGTGAGCAACGTTGACTATGTATTGAAGCAATTCAGTAGCTAACACAAAGAGAAGGGGTGAAAGAGGGTCCCCTTGCCTTACCCATCTCTTACACTTGAACTGCTTTCCTGGAACACCATTTACTAACACTGAGGAAAAGCCTGTGGAAAAGAGCAAATTAACCCACAAGATCCATCTTTATGGGAATCCCATCTTCTGTAGCATACCAATAATAGTTGGGTGCTCAACTGTGTCAAATGCCTTTGCAAAATCAAGCTTCATGATTATTATTTCCTTTTTTGTTTGATGGCACTGATGAATATACTCAAAACACCAAGCCAAGCAGTCATGGATTGTTCTTGATTTTATAAACCCATACTGGTTTTCATGGAGCAGCTGAAGGATCACTTTTTGCAGCCTGTCTGATAGCAGCTTACTAAGGATCTTGATACTGGAGTTCAAGAGGGAGATTGGTCTATAATCATTGACAGTTTCTGGGTTTCTTTTTTTAGGGACCAATGTGATATAGGACTTATTAATTGGCTCCAGATCAATTGCACCATTGTAGAAATTCTCACAAAGGCTGTAGATGTCATTTTTAATGATTGGCCAACACTTTTTGAAGAAAAGTCCATTAAAACCATCTGGGCCTAGAGCCTTGTCAGGGGGTAGCTGCTTAATGATTTTATCAATTTCCTCCTTTGTGAATGGAATTACAAGCTGACTTAGGTCCACATTGAGCTGGATCAGGTTGTCTAAATCAAAATGCATGGTTGGATTTGATGTGATACCCATTCTGTTCTGAAATGAATCCCAAAAAAGTGATGCTTTGCCTTCATGATCAGAGATTACAAATCCAGTCTCATCTTGCACTTGTGAGATGTTATTCCTCCTATTAGTGATGGTAGCCATTGCATGAAAATATTTGGTACATTCATCCCCAAGTTTAATTCTGTTCGTGGTGTGTCTCTTTTCCCAGTACAGGTTCCTGTACTTCAACAGTAGAAGCAGTTGGTTTTCGATGATATTCTTGAAATTCCATTCAGTTGGGTAGAGTGGTCTTCACTCTTCCAGACTATCCAGGCAGAAAATCACTTTGTTGCAATGGGCAATCAGGGATCCAAGATTAGAAAGGTTTTTACTCCACTGCTTCAGAGAGTACCTAAGGCCTTTGAATTTTTTGACAGCATTGTGGACCAGTTTGTATAAAGGGCTATTGGAGCATTCCAGCTTGCTTGAACTATTTCAATGAATCCAGGGTGCTCTGGCCAAAAATTATCAAACCTCTGAATACATTGGACTTTGGTATTGAGGTACCAATCACAACTTTGCATGGGACATGATCAGAAACAGGTTTAGCAATTGGGAGAACCATTGTGTTGGGAAATGTGGTAATCCAATTAACAGATGTAAAGAACCAATCCAGCTACTCTAGCAAAGGATCACATTGCATATTACTCTAGGTACGTAGTCAACTCAGGTTTTTAGAAAGCTCAATTCACCCCTTTCTCTCTTATTAGGCTACCCGAGCAGTACATAGTCCTTTCATAATGGAAACTGCTTAGTCACGGTACTACATCAACAAAGAACCACACGTCCAACTTTAACTCGCAAAGTGGACAAAAGTCCAATAAGCGGCAAGTGATTTAATTTCTGCATGGTGAGTGATTCTTAAGAGTTGTGATACCGAGGAAGTTGAGGCACGTGCTAGTGAGTGTGTTGCTTTAGCAAGTGACAGGTGCGAAAGAACGAGCTATCCCATTTTTTCGCGAAAGACTAGTACAGAAGCAGACGGCCACACATACATGCATGCATACTCACCCCTATATATGAATACACGCACGTAAGCTACCCCTATAAGCACCTGCGAGAAACTGGACCTGTTGTTTTGATTTTGAGCTATCCCACTGCAAAACCATAATTGGGCTTTTCTCTAAACCTGCAAGTTAATCCAGAGGTCACGCCTAAACTTGACCATTGGATATTAGAGAGAAAGCAGGGCGAAACCTCGGAGAAGTTGTCTTTTAAACACAGGGAAAGAGAAAAATTGTGTAGCTCACGAACTTGCATAGTTGCATGGCTGGCGAACAGTAGTACTAGATATGCATGTATGCATATGGTGTTTGCACTTTCCAGTTTGTATTGATGAAATTATTACTCGACAATGTAGCTTTTCTCTTCTGATTAATAAACAAACGGCTCCATTTTCCTCGAAAAAGATGTTCGATAAGCGGCAACAGATTATTTAAATCGATCCTACTAATGTTTTCCTACTAGCTAGTCACTATTATTGTTCATTTGTTTAGTCAATCCAAGTATTAACGCTACTAGATGAGAGCATATGCTGCCACAGCTCCCGATCAGCCCACAAAGAAGTATTCTACGAACATGGTCAATGTACTTAAATGATGTCTAGTTTTACCATCCTTAGCAATTGGCAAGAGGTAGTGTTAAGTTTTAATTAAAACATATACCAAATTCACGCCTATCTAATGTCCTAAAATAGGTGCATTTGATATATGAAAACTTTGAATGTGTCATGGTCCTCANACAGATCGAGAGCAGGATAAGTTGGATTCATCCAAAGATACACAGCTCACAAGCGGCAAAAAATATGTTTGTCGTAGCGTGCNAGATATATATTTCATAATAAGAAGACTTTGCATGTTTGATGAACCAGCTGGTACACGAAAAAAAAATAGCAAGTGTTGCTCTCTAAACATGGCCATTTTTTCCATGGAGGGGGTGATCTGTAGCAGCTATTAGATATATGTGTTATTGGTTATATCATTCGATGTATCTACCTTACCTACTGGTCTAGCGTTTCCTAGTTTAATCAGTGTCTTAACCGAACAAGTTAGAATGACAACTTCAGTAGGTACGACCATGATTGGTTGATTACTTTGCACAAAACAGAGTGACGACTGTAACTTTCACTCTCAAGTGGGTCTAAGTCAAACGAGCGGCAACCAATCATACAAATCTTATTAGTTTCCTTTACATGTTACTGTATTTACTACTGTTACAACAATATAATAGCATTTGTTGCAAATAGCCTGCTATAGCTGCGCTATAGCCGCACTATAGCTTCTAGAGACGGGAGCTGCAGCGATATTGCAAATAATACCAATGTTTATGGGCCATGTTCCTCTGAAGGAAGAGATGCCTTCACTTCTTGGCTCAAGAGCATAGAAATGCCAGATGACATTGACTGGTTGCTACTAGGAGACTTCAACATGATTCGTAGATCAGAGGATAGAAACAGGCCATGAGAAAATATCAGCAATATGTTACTTTTTAATGATGTCATCAGTTCACAGGGATGGGTAGAACTCCCCCTACATGGAAGGAAATACACTTGGACAAATAAACAGAATCCCCCCTACTTGAGAGACTGGACTGGTTCTTCACTTCAAACTCTTGGACACTCTCCTATCCTGGAACATCAGTAACCTCAATGGTAATGGAGATCTCTAACCATGTTCTCTGTGTGGTGGAAATCTCTACAAACATTCCCAAAGAAAAGATCTTTAGGTTTGAAAACTATCTTATGGAGCATGAGGATTTTGTGGATGTGATGGTGCATGGATGGTCCCTTCCGATCCAACTTCACAGACTGACCCAGCCAAGCACATTACTGCCAAGTTCAAAAATTTGAGAAGAGTTTTCAAAGCTTGGCAAGCACATTTGTCTAGCCTCAAGGCAAACATCTCAAATGTCAAACTCCCTCTTTCACTCATGGAAATTTTGGAAGAATTCAGGGATTTGACTGTTTATGAATGGAACTTCAAACAACTGGTTGCTGAAAAACTAAGGGAATTGATCAAACTCCAGACTATTTATTGGAAACAAAGAGGCACCATCAAATGGGTAAAGGCTGGAGATGCTGGCACAAAGTTCTTTTATGCAAATGCAACCATCAAACATAAAGACAATCTAATCACCTCCCTCCAAACCCCTGCTGGTACCATAGCCACCAGCCACAATGATAAGGTTGTAATCATTCTGGAAGCATTCAAAGCAAGATTGGGCATGTCAGAACCTCCCCAGATGCTCTTTAACTTGGATTTTCTTCTGGAAAATTCAGTGGATCTCTCCTCCCTTGAAGACCCCTTTAGCACCCAAGAAATTGATGCTACTGTGCTACACCTTCCAAATGACAAATCCCCAGGTCCAGATGGCTTCAACACAGACTTCATCAAAAATGCTGGCCAACCATTCAAAATGACTTCTACAACCTCTGTCAGGCATTCCATTAGAACAGAGTCTGCTTACAGAGTATTAATGGATCCTTCATAACATTGCTGCCCAAAGTGAATAGCCCCCTGAACATGTCTGATTTCAGACCCATCTTTGTATTGAACACATCCATCAAAATTATCACAAAGCTTCTGGCAAACAGGCTGCAAAAGGTGATTCAGGGCCTAATACACAAGAACCAATATGGCTTCATCAAATCTAGAACCATCCAAGATTGTTTGGCATGGTCATTTGAGTATATACATCTTTGTCATAATTCAAGTAAGGAAATCATAATCTTGAAACTGGACTTTGCAAAAGCATTCGACATGATTGAGCACACTGCCATGATACAAATAATGAAGCACAAAGATTTTGGGGAGAAATGGCTTTCCTGGATGGAAACCATTTTCAGTTCAGGCAAATCTTCTGTCATCCTAAATGGAGTGCCAGGAAAGACTTTTCATTGCAAGAGAGGGATTAGGCAGGGTGACCCCTTATCACCTTTGCTCTTTGTCTTGGCAGCTGACTTTTTACAAACCCTTCTCAACAAAGCAAAAGATTCAGGGCTGCTGCAACTTCCCATCCCCCTAGAGTCTAGTCAAGATTTTATGCAGATGATACTCTCATTGTTATGGAAGGGAATGAGAATCGGTTATTCTTCCTTAAAAGCCTCCTACAATCCTTCACAGTTTCTACTGGATTAAAAGTTAACTTTGCCAAATCTTTCATGGTACCCATAAACATTGGGCAGAAAGGACAGAACTCCTTGCAAGAACATTTGGCTGTAGTATAGGGACCCTACCTTTCACTTATCTGGGCCTGCCTTTGGGTACCGCCAAGCCAAGGGTCATTGATTTTCTCCCTCTAGTTAACAAGTGTGAAAGAAGACTGGTCAGCACATCTATGTTTTTATCACAAGCTGGCAGGCTGGAACTTACAAACTCAGTTTTCTCCTCCCTACCAACATTCTATATGTGCACCTTTTTGCTCCCTCAGACTGTGGTTCAACAAATTGACAAATATAGGAAGCACTACCTTTGGAGACGTTCAGACATTAATGCCAAAACTGCACCTAAAGCTGCCTAGGAATTGGTAAGCCTGCCTAAGAAGGAGGGAGGTTTGGGAGTGTTGGTATTTCTTAACGTTC
>JAZFNS010040939.1:185-13910 GCA_037127165.1 Alloteropsis angusta | reverse complement strand
AATTAATCGATGATTGGCTACAGTGATGCTACAGTAACCATCCTCTAAATATCCTCTAATCACACGGTCAAAGGCTTCATTAGATTCTTTAGGGTTCCTACCGCGGGGGTTCTAGAGTTAGTTTTGTAAAATATCTTTATCTAATACATTTAATTAGTGGTCAAAGCTGCGCTAGATTTCTAGCGCTAGAAAACCAAACGGGGCAGTTTGCCATAGCAGTAGCAGATCGAGGAGCAGCAGTACCATTATTTCTTTGTGTCAGTAGTGTGTGTACACATTGTTCCCCATGATAGGTCCCTTTCTGTGGACCTGCTGCAACTTATAGCCGGTCAATGGATCCAACAAGCATGGGCGCCCACGTACGTCCTTGCACCCCCCATTCATGGGAAAATTTAGAGCACAACACTAGTTAACGACGTTTACGTAATAGCATTTTAAATCTATGTATTTATAAAATAGTATCGTGTTACAAAAAGGATTCACAAAATAGCACAACTGAGTATGACAGATAACACCGTAGGTTTTAATTAGTACAACCATGTATAAATACACAAACATATATCAATACTAAACCCAATAAGACGAGAATATACAGTAACTTTGTAGCCTTGACAACCCACCTAAAACCCAACTATAATCAGTACAACTGTGTATAAAAGGACAACATAATCGGTTACTAATCAGTAGAACTGTGCAAGGCACAACTATATGGTCGGCTCTAGTCAATATAACCATGTGTTAGTAAAATGGACCTAGTGATAGGCCATTGTTACTGATTTGGTGATTGTGTGACAACAAAATTATTGGGACTAACATGTTTGTCAAGTATTCATTTGAAGGTACTTTAGGTCCCAAGAACGGAATCAAAACCATGGTATCTAAGTCATAGTATCCAAACCATGGTTTCTATGACACCCAAGATATGGTATTGTCACTACTACAGAAATAGCATCACAGGCGATCGGAAACTGGTATTACAGGCGGTTTTCAAAAACGGTACAAATTAAGCGACAGTAAAAATAGGATTTTCTCAAGCGGTCCAAAACCTGTTATGAAAATCGGTTTTCACAGCTACTTTTTTATTTTCACAGCCTGTTTTTTCATGGTCGGTTTTTTAACTGTCGTTTTTGGAAAACCAGCTATGAAAATAACTTGGAAAACCAAAAATAAAAAAATAAAATAAAATGTTAAATTGGTGCAAAAATAATTGAACACATGGGTGGACACCCCATGAACCAGGCACAATCTCCTCCAATGACACATTTTTTTGCATTTGCTGCATTTTCCATGATTCAAACCTATGACCTCTTGCTTCACGTGTAGCTTCCCTTACCAGTTTACCACACCACTATTTGTGACTCAATGAGTGATACTTCTTTTATACTAACCGCGCCAAAATTTTATAAAATTCTAAATGCCACATATTTGATCCAATTAGGTTGATAATTTTTGTGTAGTTACTTACATGCACTTGTTTCCAGGAAATATTAGAAAAATAACATAAAGCTAAAATAGTTTTTTACAAAAATTCATTTATAAGTGCTGAAACATAAAAATAGAAAATCATTTCAAAAAACTCGTAAACTCCTCCATGGCAACATATATGCAGTAAAACATGTAAGAAACTATTCATGTATCATATGAGGAAAAAATAAATTTTAGGATGTACAAATATCAAACTTTGCCTTAACATATATGAAAGAGTGTGAGAGATGTATGTGTTTATGAACAATGTATAGTCTAGTTTTCTGGAAATACGTTATTTTTTAGGAGAAGGCTATATAGCTAAAAAACGACTCCATGATAATTTTCAAAAATTTTTGACACCTTTCTGATATAATTATTATTTTGACAAGTAAAGTAGTAAAGTAAAGTATGAATTATCCATAGCAAACCTATTGACTTTTCATATATTTTCAGGGTTTGATCCAAATTATATAATAGGCAACGTATCAGGTGCAAACCACCTCTCTGTGAAAAGCCGTGCAAACCACGGC
Source organism: Alloteropsis angusta (assembly GCA_037127165.1). Lineage (NCBI taxonomy): Eukaryota > Viridiplantae > Streptophyta > Magnoliopsida > Poales > Poaceae > Alloteropsis > Alloteropsis angusta. Next base: position 11,913 of record JAZFNS010040939.1, on the reverse strand, counting down.
AAAACAGTCTTCTAAATTCACCAAAAAAATCACATATGTAGATGATATGATGATGCACAATCTTGTAGAATATATTGTCCAAACTCGACTTCGTTTGTGATATATAAAAATAACAAATTTCAAACCATAAAGTTGTCCAAATGATTTGTTAGAATTTGTTATTTTTATATCTTACAAACGAAGTCAAGTTTGGACAAGATATTTTACAAGATTATGCATAATCATATCATCTATATGTGTGATTTTTTTGGTGAATTTAGATGACTATTTTACCGTGGTGTGCATGGGTTTTCACGGAGAGATGATTTGCACCTGATACATTGCCTATATATTATGTCCTTAGATACTATTTTTCTAGTAGTTGGTAGGAGCTATTTAAGAGACATTTAGTTCAAATCAGAATTATTAAGAATAAGTACCAAGAAATTCATTTACTAGTTAGAAAATAGCAAATCATTTCAAAAAAATAATACAAAACTCCCCCATGGCAACATATATGTAGTATAAGACATTTAAAAATTGTGTACATGTAATCTGAGCAAAAAAAAATGTTTTAGGGTGTGCAAACAAATCGTTGTTGCACTTTCTTAATATTAAATGTTTCAAATTTTATGAGTTTCTTAGAGACCATACCTTAGATCCGATTAGGTTGAAATTTTTTTATGTTGTCCCAAGTCTCTCTGTGTGTGAAGTACTAGTATATATGCAAGTCTGTAAAAGATCGACCCCCATGCAGGAGGGAGCTCTCCNGAGAGAGAGAGAGAGAGAGAGAGAGAGAGAGAGAGAGAGAGAGAGAGAGACCATCGCCGACCGCTGTCTATGAGGCATGGGGAGGGGCGCCCCCTGCGACCACACGTCGCCTGGTGCGACGGTGTCTGTCGTCGGACCTCTCGATCACTGCACTCTCTCCAAGAGCATCAGGGTGACTGTGGTCGGTAGAGCTTGCTATCTCCTTCCGAGAAGGGATGATTGAAATCCCTACGCGCCAAAATCCCCTACCTGGCGTTCGAGGGAACCTCCATGTAGAGACTCGGCCAGGGGTGTAACGCGCGCAGCGATTCACTTTGTCGGAGATGTAAGACTCGTCATTTAGACAGGTTCAGCTCACCTAGGGGTGTAATAAACTATGTCATATGTGTTTTCTCTTTTGTTCTTTTCTTTTCCTGATCTTGATATTTGACCGAGGTTTTGAAATCTCGTTAACATGTTGCCCTTCATGTCTATTTATCCTCCTCTCCCAGGCTCTGGAGCGGAGTGTTACTTCCTTTTGTTGTAAATGTGGTGCCTTGGGCGGTGCCATACTGTGCCGCCGCTGCTAGTCAGACGCCAAGGTGGGGCTGACCAGTGTGCCCTGCATTGCCCAGGATACCCTGCGTCGTCCCACGGCCTGCCTAGTATCCTACCCTAGGGCTCCATGGACCCCCCCTCCCCCTCCCCCGCTCTACTTAGTCGTGATGGGTCACGGGGCGAGGGGCGATGCGCCCATCGCCCCTATCAGAGGGACAACACGTATCCTGGATTAGGGTGTACCCCTCCTCTCGAGTTACTATGCCGCCTGTCGTCGGCCCCCATGGTCATGAGGTTCTTACATTGAAGAGGCACCGTCCATGGGTCTTGCCCCTGCATCGGGGGTAGGTGCAATGAATTTTGCGGCCAACTTCATCCTTTTGCCACTAAGGGAGTGTGCCAACCCTGAGGTCAGTGCGCCCTTCCGGGTGTAGCTTTCTCCATGGTTGGGCCGTTTCACACCGGGTGGTCGAACCTTGTTAGCACTAGCCCTGTCGCTCCTTGGGTCGGGAGCCTCCTCATGGCCCAACAGCCTTAACCCGTTTGGTGCTACAGGGACCCCCGTTCCACCGACGCCGGCACTGATATTGCCATGATTTTGTTCTTGCTATCACTTCCGACCTTCTCACAAAATCAGATCAATCCAACATCAGCTCTAATACCATTGTTTGAATATGATACCTCTCATAATGCGCAAATATCCTCCTGGATAGATGAAATCTTTGAAACAATCACGACAAGAGAAAATTCTTTAATCCCAACTCCAGAAGATTACAAGTAATTGTCACTCTCTCACAATTCTAGTCGACCCTCTAGGACCCTTTGATTCCTGCACTGCACAAGAATCTAGTGCTATAGAACTATCTAACATATCTTTCTTGAGCACCCTTAATTGCTCCTCACGAGCCTTGGATAAGACCTTGTGTTTTTCCTTTTGACTTGATTGACTCCTTGAGGCTCCACCCCCCTGTTTATATAGTCCTCTTCAAGACTCTCATACATACAAGTAAAAGTCCTGTACCTAGTTGGGTTACACATTCAAATCCTAGTAGAACTAGAATTGCTAATAGCACACACCTATTGAGTTCTAATCTAAATAGGTTTTGAATCACCATACAACAAGTAAGTATTAATGTTTTTTTAGTCTTTTTATTAGAGGAAGGATGTGGTACAGGTAGGAATTCACCATTCATATCTAAAGAGATATTTTTATCAAATAACATTATATATATTGATTGGTAAAAGCTAAAAAACATTTTGTATATATGTGTTTACCTGTTACACTTCAATTTTTTGTTGGCTCACTTGTGCTCCAATCATACTCATATGATACATGAGGTAAGAAGTTTTCATTAGTTCTATATATCCTGATAAATATTTTTTTTGTCTTACAGTTAGTTCATAAGTCTAGTTTTCTATTACTACTTATGTAAACAAGAATCCGACAGTTCAGGAAGTGGAACAACTTTTATTTGGAAGCATGATAATAAATTACTGCCCGCGAACTAAAGGTAACTTAGATGGTTACTCCANTCCCAAAATAAACGTTCGTTTAGCATTCAAATTTTGTCCCACAAAAATATTCATTATGCTTGTAGGAGAACCATCTAATTAAATCCACCCAAACACCAAGAAAAAATGCATAGAGAAGCGCATGGAGCCAATCAAATGCTTGATTGATGGTCTTTTTCTTGTTCAAATGCATGTGGATTTATTGACAACACAGTTTTCAATCACAACTACCCTAAGTAAATAGGGGCACCTTGGTCAATTTACATCCACACTAATTTATCTGAAATTTTCTAAACGAACACTCTTTTTAGGATGGAGGGAGTAGGTTTCTTGTGGTGAAAGCTGCCCACTCGAGTTAGACTCTCCAACGTGGCATGAATGTCGCATTATTCTAGATTTATTCTAGGATTTAACCAGCGCTATTTATTCAATGGTAGACGATGTACTCGTCAATAGCTAGGCGTATATGGTGACTTCGTCAATCTTAAAATCAGAAATCGCCCACTCTCTCGGAGGTGCTTATAGTAGTAGAGTTTGCTTACTTGCATTCATAGAGGTGAGTGTGCGTATACGTGAACTTCTATATCTGCACTGGTCTTTTGAAAAAAAAATTACAGCCAACAATGTTTTTTTTAATGAAATACAGCCAACAACGTTGGTGCCGTCGACTGAACAAACATTGATTTTCAGCCCTCCGGTTATTTGCCGTTACCCTTGCCGGACCTGAGTGGTGTACCAGCAGTCAACGCGCGTGGCGTGGTGCATGCCCTGATCGGCGTCTTCATCAGCGTAAAGAAGGTTTGAAACTCGTCCAGGTCAATGTTGTCTCCATCCTCCGGCAGCGCCCACTCGAACTCGCGCACGAGTGCAGTGAGGAAGCACCCCACGTTAACCATGGCCGGGGCTACGCCCGGGCAATACCTCCGTCCAGCTCCGAACGGCACCATTCTGATCTCCTTGGGCCCTGGCACAGGGCCCACGCCCTCGGCCTCGCCACCGGCGAGGAATCGCTCGGGGCGAAACTCGTCAGGGTCTGTCCACGCCTTCTTGTTCCTCCCGACATCCTGTACCTCAATGGTGAAGCGCACCATTGTGGTGTCAGTGTCGTCTTGGACTGGTGGTGCGGGTGGTGCCTCACAAACCGCCGCGTCATGGGCACTGACGTCGCGGACGATGACAGGCACCGGTGCATGCAGCCGGAGGCTCTCGAGAATAACAGCTCGCAGGTACGGTTGGTGGTGACGGAGGAACTCCTTGGAGACCAATCCGCCGCAACCATTGTTGTGCTGAACACCACTAATGGTGGTCTCATGACGCAGCTTCTTTTGGGCCTCCGGATGGGTGATGAGGTGGGCAAGGGTCCACTCGACACATGACACGGTCGACACGGTGTTAGCGCTCAAGAACTCAAACACCAGTCTCACCATCTCCTTGTCGGTGAGTAGGCGCTTGCTGCCCTTGGTGGCACCGGCATCGTCGTCGTCGGGGATGCGGAGGTCGAGGAGAGAGTCGACGTAGCTGGAGCGGCCGATGCCCCCGGTGGTGTGTCGCTCTCGGGCGTCAGCGATGGCAGGAAGGACGAGCTTTGCCACCCGACTCAATGTGCCAGAGTAACGTCGCCATCGCCTCCGGTGCAGGAGCCTTGCCAACCTTGAGTCAGCCAAGGGGGTGGACTTGCTATGGCTGAGAGCCATCACCGAGAGCCACCACCCCCGACGTCGCCGGCGCCCCACGCGCCGGCGACCACACTGCCCTTAGCGCCGCCGTCGCATCCCGTGCTCCATCCTTCAGCATCATCCAGCCACACCTCCACATCTCCCAGCCACTCCCGTGCCCCTGCGCCGCTCCGGCCAGGCTCACCGACGCTGCGACAAGACCTCACGAAGAAAGGTAAAGAGGTCCTCGCCCCACCGGGAGAGGACGGAACCAAGCTCAAGGACAGCAAGCCGGTCTCCTACCGGGATGCTGTCATGAAGCCCAGGACCTTTAAGCCGCGCTTCCCGTCTGGTCAGCATCATCAGGTATGGCTCACAGAAGATTCTTCGAAAAGCAGACGTGCTCCTGTGCGGTCGCGTCTGGGGCCGCGCATTCATGGCGCCGCTGGTACCCGGCGGAGCAGTGATGGTGGTAGATGGAGTGCCACGCTTAAGGCTGCGGCGGGAAACAGGTGTTTCAACTGTCTTTCTGCTGGTCACTTCATTGCTTCCTGCCGTGATCGGCCTCGCTGCCTTCACTGCCGGCGATTCGGGCACAAAGCTTTCCGATGCTTTCACTTGCGTAGTGCTGGTCTTCGTGCTGCCACCCCCGCACCTGCTCCATCCACCGCAACCCACAGTGCTACCTCCACCGCTGCCACCGCTCCGCCGCCCCTTGACCCCGCCGCTGCCGCTGCCGCTCCCGCTACTGCGCCTCCACCGCGTGCGACGCCGGCTCCGCTTCCCCCCTGCGCCGACATGGAGTACCTCCCTCCCAGAGATCCGGAGCTGCGCCCCCCCTCCGTGCGGGCCGCTGCGCCGCGCACGCATGCTATCCGGGAGGAGGAGCGTGGCCTGGAGATCTTCACCCTCCTCGCCGTCCAGGTGGACGCTCGGGTGCGTCTGGACACTGGCCGTGTCCGTCAGGAGGCGGCTCGCCAGCTGCGTGTCCCGTTCTTTGAGCTTGGCGTGCAACGGGTGTCCGGGGCCTCCTTCCTCCTCCGCTTCGACAGCCAGCAACAACGCAATGCTGCACGCGTGCACGGCGCCTTCCGAGTTGGCCACGTCGGCCTACAGCTTCTTCCATGGAGGCGTCAGGTCGGTGCACGAGCTCATGCTTCCCAACTTTCATACCATGTGCGGCTGTGCTTTGAAGGGATCCCACTCCATGCTCGGAATGCGGAGACAGTGGTTAGTCTGTTGCCCCAGCCATCCTTTGTTGATGATTTGGACTGCGATATGGAGAAGGTTGAGGAAGAAGAGTGTTTCAGAGTCTGGATCTGGACAGCTGTTCCGAGTGACATTGCTACCTCCGGCATTCTTCCGCTGGAGGAACCTGTGACTCTTCCTGAGGAAGGATATGCGGCACAGCTGATGGAGCTAGGTATGCCCATGGGGGCGATGAGGAATGAGCCAGCAAACCTCCTGGAGTACGAGGTCCTCATTCACATTGACAGAATCATGAACTACTCTCCCCTCCCCTCCAGCCCGTCGCATGCAAGCGTTGACAGTCCAATCAGTGGTCACCCCGATGAGACGCTGGATGAAGAGTGGCCGGTGCGTCACTCCTTCTTGTGGCGTCTGGGAACACCGGATGGTGGTCGAGCGCCAGCAGAACGACGCCGGCCATCGGTTCATGACAGGCTTGGTGCGCGAGGAAGAGACCGATCACCGCCTGGCGGCGCCGCTGGTTGGGGTCTCCGGCAGCAGCCGCCGTCCGGCCCCCACGACCTCCCGCAGTGGCGTGGAGCAGGGGGATCTCCATCGCAGTATGGTCCGCGCCGTGCCGGCGGCAGCGATGCCGGCGGCGGAAGGCGGCGCGCCGGGGCTGGTGCGGCGGTCTGGAGGTGGCGGGTCAAGGCCAAAGTCAATGATCACGAGACGCGGCGGGCAGAGCAGGGCGGGTTGGTCAGCTCCCTCGACCAGCACGCCACAGAGGACAGCTTCCTTTTGCGTGAAACTCTGGCACCTGTTCTGGATACAAGAGATCCCATGCTAGAAGAGGCGAATGGAGTGGGCTCAGCCGGTCTGTCCGTGCCCATGCGGCAGCAGCGCTCGGTGGAGCCAACTGCTGCCCAAGTGGGGCAGGATATGACTGTGCACGGGGCCCAGGCTCCAGAGCCACAAGACTGCAACAAGACTGATGCCACTCGGTGCTCTGCTAGTTTGCCGGTGACAGTGGCGGCTCCTACGGTGGAAGTTTGCCTGCCTGTATCCCAGCCGGCAGCGCTAACTGTCAATGATGTATTGTTGGTTCCATGTCAATCATCAGTGGAGGGGAAGGACCAATACCCTGAGCCTGTACCGGATCTGAATCAAGACCTCAATGACAACCTTGAAGACACAACTCTGGACAAGGAAGGAAACATTGTTCCTAGAGGTATCCTAAAATCAGTAGATACTAGATTGAACAAGGAAGCCAAAGATGGGACAAGCTCCAGGCCGACAAGCAGATCCATCTCGCGTTTTGCTGTCCCACTGAAAAAAGCTCTCCTTAGTAGCCCTGCTGCCCGGGGTAAAATACTGGGAACCAAGAAAACAATGCCTTCAGACAATACTACTGTTGACAAGAGGAAGATGAGCAAAGCCCACACTAAGAACTTGAACACCACACATGATGAGCTCGCGACCTCACTCCTGATGAAAGCTACAGGAATCTCTGACCATTCTGGCACTGATACACTTCATGATTTCAGTGAGCAATTCACTGAACCTCTGAATGATAGATCCATCCACGACATCAGAATTGCACTTGGCCTCCCTGGCGCCGGAGGCACTGATGTCTTAGGAATGCTGGCTGCATCTGCTGTGGAGGAGGGGGAGGAGTGATCAGCTCTGGGAGCTGAAAGGGAAAGGCTGTTCCTATGCCTGTGTATCTTATTTTCAGCATGTTAGCTCTATTAGTTCAGTTAGTAGGGAAGTGTGGTGTGGTCTTTTCAGTGTCTAGTGGGGGGCCCTCTGTGCTGCTCAGACTGTTGTGGAAGTCTCTAAATTTAAGTTTAATCAGTGCATGCTTGGATGAAGGTGGTTTGGGGCCTGAAGGAAAGAGGTGGGATGTTTTGTCTCCTTTGTTTGTGCAAAAACAGCACACCATCCTGGGTGGTGCTGTTTTGGTCTCTGAGTTCTTTCACCCCCATGGCTGATCACAACTGCACAATCATCAATTGGAACGTGAGGGGCCTAAATAACAGTGCAAGGAGGAAAATAGTTAAGGACATGGTTGCTGAAAATAAAGCCACTATAGTAGCTTTACAGGAAACTAAACTGGATTTTGTTGACAATCAGATCATCAGTGAAACTCTAGGAAACAGATTTGTGGACAACTTTGTAACTCTCCCTGCAATTGGTACCTGTGGAGGAATCCTTCTAGCAGCTGATAGTCAATACATCAATTTAACTGCCTCTGAAGCTGGTGTCCACAGTGTGACTGCATCCTTGATTTCCTTGGCTGATAATGTACAATGGTCTTTAACAGTTGTGTATGGGCCACAAGAAGACCAGGCTAAATTGCAGTTCCTAGGGGAAATAAGATGGGTCAGTCAAACAGTTTCTAGTAAGTGGCTTGTTATTGGAGATTTCAATATGATTTTACATGCAAGAGACAAAAGCAACAATATACTGAACAGGAGGTTAATGGGTTCATTCAGAGATGTGATCAGTGATTTGCAACTAAGAGAGCTAAATTTGAGAGGCAGGAAATACACTTGGACTAATGACAGAACTCATACAAGGATTGACAGGGCTTTTTGTTCAGCTGCTTGGGATCTCTGGATGCCTAACTGCACCTTGCAAGCACTTTCATCTAGGGTCTCAGATCACTGTCCCTTGATGATCTCAGGCAACACAATAGTTCCTAAGTACAAAGGCTTTCGTTTTGAGTCTTTCTGGCCTCACCTTCCAGGTTACCATGATTCAGTTTCTACAGCATGGAACAGGCAGCTGCACATTACAAATCCTATCCTTCGGCTGCACACCAAACTTCAGAGAACTGCCAAATCTTTAAAAGCCTGGGCTAAGAGAACAATTGGTAATAGTAAATTGCTCCTGACAGCCACCTGCCAGCTGATTGGAATTTTGGATGTTGTTCAAGATTTCAGACAGCTCACTGATCAAGAACTCCAACTGAAAAAAGATCTAAAAGGCAGACTCCTGGGGCTAACTGCAGTAGAAAAACTCAGAGCCAAGCAGAGATCGAGACTAAACTCAATAAGAGCAGAGGAAGCAAGTGCAAAACTTTTTTATCTGCAAGCAAATGGAAGGAAAAGGAAAAACATGATTCATACTATTCAAAGAACTGATGGTTCAGTGATCTGCTCCCATGAGGAAAAAGCAAATGAGATTTTTAACCACTTCAGCAACCACTTTGGCATGCATAGAGAAAGACCTTGTACCCTCAATTGGGATGAAATATCCTTAGTTCACAGAGATCTGACACACTTAGACCAGGACTTTACTGAAGATGAGGTAGTAGCAGTCATCAAAGAAATTGCAACTGAAAAGGCTCCTGGCCCAGATGGATATATTGGGAAATTCTATAAACTAAGTTGGGATTTAATCAAGCATGATGTCATGCAGGCAGTTTTTTACTTCCAAAATCAACATGGCCAGCATTTGAACCATCTGAACACAACTCATATTGTACTCATTCCAAAAAAATCTGATGCAAAGTACATCACAGATTTTAGGCCCATCAGCCTCACCCACTCAGTGGCAAAAATACTTTCTAAACTCCTGGCTAACAGGTTGAGCCCTGAGTTGGATGCTTTGGTTTCAAGGGCTCAAAGTGCCTTTATCAAGAACAGAAGTATACAAGACAACTTCTTGTACACTCAGAACCTCATCAGATCCTTACACAGGTCCAAGCAGAGTTGCCTTTTCTTGAAATTAGATATTGCTAAGGCCTTTGATACTGTTAGATGGGACTTCCTGATGGAAACAATGCAGCATCTAGGTTTTGGCCTCAGATGGAGGGCCCGGGTTACTCTACTGCTTTCCGCAGCTTCAACTGCAGTGCTGTTAAATGGTTCTCGAGGTAACTGGTTTCCTCACAGAGCTGGGCTCAGACAAGGTGACCCTTTGTCACCTTTACTGTTTATTTTGGCTATGGAGCCTTTGCAGAAAATGTTACAACTGGCAACCTCTGATGGCCTCTTATCACCTATCAATAGTAGAATTGCATCACTGAGAGCCAGTTTATATGCAGACGATGCTGCCATCTTTGTCAACCCAATTCAGCATGAAATCCAAACTATTTTACAGATTTTGCAGCTCTTTGGTGAAGCATCTGGCCTGATCATCAATCGGTCCAAGTGTGTTGTTTACCCAATCCGGTGTGCTGGCATTGACATTCAGTCAGTTATGCAGGATTTCGGCTGCCCTATTCAGACATTTCCTTGTGTTTATCTAGGACTACCACTCCACTTCAGGAACCTGCATAGAGTTGAGATTCAGCCTCTGATAGATAAACTTGGTAGCAGGCTATCTCTATGGAAAGGGAAATTCCTCAACAGAGCTGGAAGGCTTAAGCTAGTAAACACAGTTTTAACAGCTATGCCAACCTATTTCTTAACAGCTTTTGCACCTAGGAAGTGGCTGATAAAGAGACTTGACAAATACAGGAGAGGCTTTCTCTGGGCTGGGAAAGAAGCAACAAATGGAGGGCAATGTCTGGTCCAATGGAAAAAGGTACAAAGACCAAAAAATTTAGGAGGGCTGGGGGTACTAGATCTTGAAAAATTCAGCAGGGCCCTCAGACTGAGATGGCTATGGTTCTCATGGACTGATCCTCAACAGCCTTGGGTAGGTGCAGACGTTCCATGCAATGAGACTGATAAACAACTCTTCAGAGCTAGCACGGCAGTCACAGTGGGCAATGGTCAGGTTGCAAAATTCTGGGAATCTACATGGTTAGATGGGTAGGCTCCAAGGGACATCGCTCCAAATCTGTTCAGGTTGGCATGGAGGAAAAACCAATCAGTCAAAGATGACATGCTTAACTATAATTGGACAAGAGGCCTATGGAGAATGACATCATATGTGCAAATGGCAGAATTCATACACCTCTCGGTCAGGCTGGATGAAATACAGCTCTCTGATGCTGCAGATACCATCAGATGGAAGTGGACACCCAGCGGTACATATACTGCTCGATCTGCTTACAAGGCACAGTTCACCGGCTCCTATCCCCCTTTCGATACAAATGCGTTGTGGCATGCTAAAACTGAAGGAAAGCAGAAAGTCTTTGCATGGCTGTTACTCCATCAGGCGATCCTAACAGCTGACAAAATGCTCGCACGGAATTGGCAGTGTAACCCGTGGTGTCCCCTCTGTGATCAGGTTCAGGAAACAGCACAGCACATCTGCTTGCAGTGTGTGTTTGCCCAGCAAGTTTGGGTGTTAGTCAGTCAATGGACAAATGGTGCACTACAGGTACCTGACAGAAACTCCCTCATACAAGACTGGTGGCACAGGTCAATCAAGGGCCTCAACAAACAACAACGGAAAACAACGGCTGCAGTAATGATCTACACGGTTTGGAACATTTGGAAAGAAAGGAATAGGAGAATTTTTGAAGAAGTAACAGCGACCCCACATCGTGTTCTAGAGTTGATCAAGGAAGAGATGAAGCTGCTCTCTGCAGCAGCACCTATGTCCGTTAGTGTGCCCCCCCAGTAGCTTAATGTTAGTCATGTTTATGAGCTATGAGTCTTTTCAGTTATTTTGTAATCACAACTATGTAAGGATCCGCATGCTTCTTCTTCTTATATGACATAGCAGTGCTCCTGCTAACTTTTCAAAAAAAAAGAGTCAGCCAAGGCACTGTCTTCCACGAAGGAAAGCACGAAGCGCCGCACGTCGCCCTCCATGGCACGCGCCTCTCCCTCTCCAACGCCATCGCCGAAGCACAAGCGCACGGTCATGGCAAACATGGCGGCGTGGAGGCTGTCCCGGAGGACAACCTCACCGGGGGCCCGGGAGGAGAGGTCGGCTATGAGGGAGGATTCACCTTTATGAGGAGATCGTTAAACTTTTAAACATGGTCTATCAAACATTCATCTCCATCACCACACCGGCACCCTGCTGCCCACACGCACCACCAAGCACAGCGTGCCATCAACCTCTTGTCGGAGCTCGTGGCTTCCTCCTGCAGCAGCCCGGCCCGCATCGTCGTCGCATCGTCTCCATGGCCGCCCATTTCGAAGGCGGAGTTCTTTATACATTCTGTTAATCCATGT
>JAZFNS010052481.1:4375-14924 GCA_037127165.1 Alloteropsis angusta | reverse complement strand
CACAGGAGGAAAATGTAAGGTTAACTGGACAAAATGTGGCATGCCCAAGCAATGTGGGGGCCTCGGGGTCCTTAACCTTGACAAATTCGCGCGAGCCCTACGCATCCGTTGGCTCTGGCACGAATGGACTTCACCTGAAAAAGCATGGGTTGGANACGGAAACTCCGTGCGACGAAGCAGACAGGCTCCTATTTGCGGCTTGCACGGACGTGGTGCTCGGGGACGGAATGACAGCCTCATTCTGGGACACAGCATGGCTACAGGGGAACCGCCCGAAGGATTTAGCGCCAGCGGTATACGCCATTTCCAAGCANCAAGAAACGCTCAGTGGCCGCTGCAATAACCAACAACCGTTGGGTTTCCGACTTGGACACTTCGCGAGGGGCCACCATGACTATGCTGATGGAATTCGTTGACCTATGGCGACGGGTACGTACCGTGCATCTTCAGCCCGAGGTCAGGGACACCATAACCTGGAAATTGACCTCAAACGGGGTATACTCGGCCTCATCTGCCTACAAGGCACAATTCATAGGCACGGTCGCCAAGCCTCGAAACGTAAAACTTTGGAAGACGTGGGCTCCCCCCAAATGCAAGTTCTTTGCCTGGCTGCTTTTACAGAATAGGATCTGGACAGCGGACCGCCTGGCACGACGTGGTTGGCAGCACACGCCGACGTGTCAGCTCTGCCGAAACGCTCCCGAAACCTCCCACCACCTCTTCGTGGGTTGCAGATTCACCAGGCGCCTTTGGACTACGGTTGCCACCTCGATAGCTAGGCCAGAGCTTTTACCAACAAACTGGCAACCTTCAGAAACAGTGGCCGAGTGGTGGGACAGCATAGCCGTCACCAAATCAACCCGGAGCCTCGCACTACTGATAATTTGGGAAGTTTGGCTCGAAAGAAATGCGCGCGTCTTCAATCGCAGGGAATGTNTCTCCAAGATCATGTCTGAGGCTCGGACATGGATCAAGGCAGGAGCCACCAGGCTGGAGTCTCTCTTTGCGCGAGAATAGGATTTTGTGATTTTGCTCTGCCGGTTAGCCGGCTTTGTACTCAAATTCTTCTCTATCAATGAAATTGGCATAATTCATGCCGGTTCGTTCAAAAAAAAACTATTATTGACCATGCTATGAAGTGTGATCCTGGGAGATCCCTTTACTCTTACTTCATTGAAGACAAGAAAATGAGGCTGTACTTCAGTGCTCTGGGCCAGATTGTTGGAGCAACAATAGCTGATCAATATAATGCTTTTGATTACTTTGATCCACTTTGGATGGTATTTTTTCTGACACTCACAGTGATACTGATATCCATTAACCATTAGAAGTGCCTGCAATGCCGGCATCCATGCTCAAATATTTGTTTTTCACATAATATCAGCACAATTCATACCAATGAAATACATTAGCACTCCTTTGGTAATTTTCTTCTGTTGTTTTCTAAATTAAGGGGGCTTTCAAAATAAGATAAACATTTGTTTTTTGAGTAAATGATTTGTTTTGATCAAGTGAAGAAGCAAAAATGCAACATATTGAGTGGCTGAAAAATAGAATCTAACTGTCATTCAGGCATTAGCATGATGAGGTCCTGAAGTTTCAGAATAGCATGTTGCCAAAGAAGAGAGTTTGGGATAAAAGCAACGTTATCATGTTTATACCTTTTGCAGGCCCAAGTGGAAGAATGGAGTAAGGATGCATATAAATATATGACCTACCATCAACCTAATTATGAACTGTATAATAGCCAACCAAGACCAATTAACAGTACAGTCCAGGGATCGTTTATAAATTCCGTGCCTAAATCTACTGAATCTACTGGTGAAGACTAGTCTTACTCTGTATTTCTTTGTTTCAGTCAAAATGGTTTATTGGTATTAAAGCTTTTTTCCAAATCAAATTATTCATCAAGTAGATGAGCAAGGCACTTCAAACGGCAACGGATTTGTAGTGTACATCTGAGAGGCTTGGATGGGTGCGAGTGAGGGCCTTCTCTTCAGTACAAGAAATCAATCAAACTGTAAGTAATGCCTATTGTTTAGAAGTGGGATGAAATTAAACTGCAGTTTAGTTGTAGTAACTTCCTTCTACATCAAAATAGATATGGTTAACAATTCAAAATAACAAAACGGTTTGTAGTTTACTGTTTTAGTTTTATATTGAATGATCTGCATCACCTAGGATTTTATAATAATATGTATAGCTGTGCCAAATTTTAACTATGGCCACGGATGAAATGTTTCTTACAATAAGGGCTTTCTTGTTTTCCATAATCTGCTGTTCCCTCATTTGTTTAGGAATCCTTTTAAGAAAGCATTGAAGCTTTTTTTTGTATTACTGACTGAGTCGTGCTCTGGTTCTGGAGTCCAGTATGAAACGCCAGAAGCAAATTACACTGCAGGTTCAGTGACACTCCATTGCCCAACTACTGGCTCAGAAGAAATTATAGCAATACTAGAACAAAATGCGGGCTTTGTGCACTCTATGCAAGTTCATTTAGTGTTGATGCCAACATGGATACGGTAGAATGAAAGAAGCCTATCACGAGTACATTTAGTGTCTATGCCAACATGGATACGATAGAATTTAAGGAATATTAATGAATGGTGAGACCGACTAATTCATTGTAATGTCTCATGAAAACATCTTAGCAACATTTATATTGTTCACTGACTGCCATCTGCTACTCGTAGATTCTATCAACCTATATGTTACATTCGTTGATCAGCATTAGTAGCTGCCAAACATTTTACACTATGTGAAAACCTCAAATAGGTAACGCGGCATTGGTAACAGATTATGTGCAGTGGCCCGTTACAAGAAACATGACTAGTAACACGCACGAAACACCGTCCGTTACCAATAAGCTTCGCTGGCCTGAGCCCAGCCTCGCCACCACAAAGCCCATTACCGATGAGGGATTATTAGTAACGAGCAATACATATAACCGTTACTACTAGTTTTAGTAACGGTCGTTAATTGCACCCGTTACTAATAATGCTCTTATTAGTAATGGGTTGTTAACGCCTGTTACGAATAATTCACTTATTAGTAACGGTCCCTTAAGGCCCGTTACTGATAAGCTCATATAAGTAACGGCTCTTAATGGCCGTTACACGTCTTGCTATTGGTAACGAGCGTTTATGTGGCCTAGTAACGCCCGTTACTTTGCACGGAGCTCAATAATTGCACCTAGGCCAGCTGCATGCCACTGTTGCCTCCTGCGGAGAGCAGCAGACGGCAGGTGTCCGCCGCCGCCGCCGCCCTCTTCCTCCGCAGGAGCAGAGCAGAGCAGAGCAGCGCGAGCACGAGCAGAGCAGCGCGGGCATAGCAGATCGCGAGCGCACGACGGTCGTCGTCGGTGCTGGCGTTCGCTGGCCGCCAGCCCATCACCTAGCTACTCCGGACGCCTTCCCCACCCTCCTCTCCTCCTCCCTTGGTATAGATTTTGCCCCTACTCCCTCCCCACCTCATCTTCCCCTCTCCCCTGTCCAATTTTCTACTGATAATTGATCGACCACGTTGTAAATTGAGCAAGTTCTACTTTGATATGTGTATTGATGATGAAATTTGAGCAAGTTATACTCTGATATGTCCATAAAGCAAGGAAAAAGTAACTTTGATATGTGTATTGAAAAATTTGAGCCCTTTTGTTGAATTTATATGTATATGTAGTGATGAAATTGAGCCTTTATGTTGAATTGTATTTGTATTGATGAAATTTGAGCCTTGTTATTGAATATATATGTCAAGTGTCTTTATATTTTGATGTTATATTTCGTAACACACATTTATTTATTGAACTTGTAGATGGCGGTTGATCGGGCTTGGATGTATAGATAGCCTAGAGTTTGGGAGTCATTCCTAAGCGGGGTCAATGGCTTTCTTGATCAAGCAGAAGCGGACATGAGAAATTGGGAGTGCCTACAATGTATTGCCCCTATTTTGATGTCTCAACCAGAGATGTTTGAACAACAGGACAATATTTTCCATCATCTAATCACACGTGGATTCACAAAGAATTACACGTGTTGGAACAGGCATGGTGAGGAAGGCCTTAATGAAGGCGAAGCAGGATGTCTTAATGAAGGTCAAGCGCGATGCCATGTTGAAGTCCTTAACGAAGGTGAAACAAGTGCAGAATGTCTTAACTCCTTGATTTCTCATTGTTATAGGGTAAAGCAGCAGAATGTCTTAAATTACTTGATTTCTCATTATTACAAGGGAAGAAGAATGCGGAAATACCTATATGCTTGTACCCATGTGAGTTCAAGAATGGTCTCATGAAGTCGATTCCCATACATCAAATAGATCAATTTGCAAATTGTAGTTCAACGGCATGGCATTGCTTTGCGATACAGTTCCCGTCCTTTAACATTCCGAGCAAGTAGCAACAAATCTCTTCGTGTCTTCGTGCATCTCCTACCAATAAAATCTACATGACCAAACTATAGCATGAGTTCTAAAAAGTCTATAGTGCCCTCCATATTCCGATGAGTGACACTTCCTTAGGATCTCCTCTCTTTCATCTCTTGGAATACACCTTCTTAGAAGTCCATCTTCTCTATATCTATATAAATATGGTGTATCCCAATAATAATTCTTTTTCTCAGAGATTGTTCTTCGCTTTTCATTCACAGTCAAATGATCCAAAGGCATCCCTTTTATTGCTCTTATTATGTCTTCCATCGGTCCATCCCTATCGAATATTCTATAAAGATGGTCATCTCTCATTTTATCTTCAATAGGCTCCATCCCATCATCTTCTTGATGCATCCTTGATATGTGTCGGCTACCACATTCTCTGACCCTTTCTTGTCCTGAATCTCCGCAACAAATTCTTGTAATAATAAAATCCATCGAGTCAAACGTGGCTTTGCATCTTTCTTGGATAAAAGATATTTGATCACCGTATGGTCGGTATACACAATCACCTTTGAGTTTACTATGTAGCATCTGAATTTTCAAAGGTGAATACTACGACAAGCAATTCCTTCTCTGTTGTAGCATAATTAACTTGAGCTTCATCAAGAGTATTGCTTGCATAATAGATAGCGTAGACCTTCCTTCTTTTCCTTGTCCAAGAACGGCTCCAACGGCGTAGTCGCTCACATCACACATAATTTCAAAGGATTGACTCTAATCTGGAGGTTTAATGATAGGAGAGCTTACGAGTGATTACTTCAATGCTGTAAAGCATGCAAACATTTTTCATCAAAGTCGAACTCCACATCCTTTTGAATAAGTTCTGCAATGGTTTAGTGATCTTTGAGAAATATTTTATAAACCTCCTATCAAACCTGGCATGCCCAAGGAAGCTTCTTAGGGACTTGATATCCGTAGGTGGTGGCAATTTTTCGACCATCTTGATCTTCGCTTTATCCACTTCAATCTCCCTCTCGGAAATGACATGCCCAAGAACTATCCATTGCCTTACCATAAAGTGACATTTCTCCCAATTAAGCACTAGGTCAACTTCTCCGCACCTCTTGAGAACTTTATCAGATTTGATAAGCAATTTTCAAAGCTAGTACCATGCACCAAGAAGTCATCCATGAATACCTCCATAATTTCTTCATGCATCTTTGAAAAGAAGTCGGTGCATTGCATAGTCCAAAAGGCATGCTTCTATATGCAAAGGTCCCATATGGACAAGTGAATGTGGTCTTGTGTTGATCATCCGAATGAATAGGTATTTGGAAGAATCCTGAGAACCCATCGAGGTAACAAAAATGTGAGTGCTTCACTAACCTCTCGAGCATCTCCTCAATGAATGGTAGTGGAAAATGATCCTTCCTTGTAGCCTTGTTCAATTTCTGATAATCTATGCACATCCTACAACCCGTAACAGTCCTTTGCAGTATCAATTGATCCTTCTCATTCTTCACCACGATGAGTCCTCCTTTCTTCGGTACACAATGCACAGGGCTCACCCATTCGCTATGTGGTACGAGATATATAATTCCGGCATTCAACAATTTGATCACTTCCTTCTTAACCACATCACGCATAGCATGACTGAACCTCCTTTGATGCTCTACTACGGGTTTTCATTGGTCCTCAAGTTGTATGCAATGAGTACAAAAGGCGAGGCTTATACCTTTCAAGTCTCCAATAGTGTATACGATCACCTTCTTGTGCTTCCTCAATAATTTCATCAACTTTTCCATTTCTTCTGGTGTTAGTTCATCGCTAACTATCACCAGGAATGTCTTGTTGTCTCCAAAAAATTCATATTTCAGCCCCTTGGGTAATGGTTTCATCTCAACATCGGGTGCCTCCATTTCTTCATGATGCAATTCTCTGATGTCTTTGTATTTTTCCTCTTCCATGATTCCATGCTGCCCCTCGAGCCCTTCGGTTGCCTCCTCTAGTTCTTTACTTAAATCACCATAAGTACTTCCTTTCTCCATTGCTCGTTGGAGAGGGTCCCTAAGAGTTTCTACAAAGCAAAGGCTCTCTTTCTCTCCATCATCGAGAGGTAGAGGTAAGGGAATATGCGAAGCGGGTAAAAAGTCATATGTGAATTTTGTCTCGTTTAATTCAAGGGTGACTCTACCCCGCCCGACATCCATACCGCATTAACCAACTTAAGAAAAGGCCTACCAAGAATTATGTCATCATGATCTACATGGCAAGCATTGAGCATGAAAAAGTCAGTTGGAATAATGTTTCCCTAGATGGCAACAATTAAATCTTTAAGAATGCCAAAGGTTTGGTAGTTCTACCATCTCCCATAATTAATTTGGTGGATGTAGGAGCAAGATTCAAGGTTTCACTATAGAGCTCAACATAAATCTTTGAAGTCATAACACTTACTCGCGCTCCTATGTCACATAAAGCTTTGCCAAAAAAATTTCCATTGATCGTGCAACTTATGTGAGGAGTGGGTAGCGATGTACCTTCATCGTGATTTACTTGTATAGTATAGGCCTCGGCTATGTCTACGAATGGAGATGCTTCCGGTCGTACCCCCATGACATTCTTCCCTTAGGTGATGTGGTCGGAGTCCATCTCTTCTTCTTCATCGAAAATATTTTGAATAATTTCTGCAGCCCATCCTTTGTCCATTGTGTAGCCCATATGTTTATTTGGTGGAAAATTCGCTTCTATGGCCTCTATGGACTTCTTTTGGTTGGGGTACGATCTTCCTTTATCGAAGAGTCTACCGAAGTCAACCGAGATCCAATCCATTTGCTCGCATTCCTTTCGCGACTTTGACTTTGCCAAACTTCTCTTGGTTTCCTCCTCCGGCTTTCTCTTCTTCGTGTCTTGGACAGGTGCCTCTTCATTGTGGGTTGCTCTTGTAGCTTTCTCTTCATTCGGTTGTTCTTTCTTCACTTCTGGGGTCTCTTTCTAAAAATTCCAGCAAGCACCATCACACTAGGTTCTTGTTTTCCCAATCTCTTTGCATGGCCGCCCCTTGCTTACATTTGGTAAAATTTAGGCGGCTTCCGTGAGTGTTTTCTCCATGAGATCCCATCCTGCGCACATTTGAACGAATTCCATGCATTTGGGGGGTAGGAAAAAGTAGAAAGTGTGCAAGAGTACATCACCGGAGAATCCTAGTTTCGGTCCTCGTTCAATCAAACCATTGAATCTATCCGATGCTTGGTCTATTCCTTCGTCTTCTCCTTGCGTAAAATTGATCACTTGCCTCCGAAGGTGTTGGATTTTGGATATCGGAATGAACCATCCACAAAGTTTCTTCATTAACTCATTCCAATTTCCTTTTACCTCGAAAGACGCAAGTGATTGCCATCTTTTTGCTTCATTTGAAAGTGAGTATGGGAAAATATTCCATCTAAACCAAGCTAAAGGAACTCCATCTTGTTGTACCGTATTGCATAGCATCGTGAACTACTTGATGTGTGTGTATGGGTTGTCCGTCTCCACCCCTCTAAATGGATTTGCAGCCGCCATCTTGATGATTTGAGGCTTGATCTCATACTCGGTGGCTTCAAGCTTTGAATCATATTTTTGCGTGTCGAAGTCCTTCGATTGCGGGCTTGCATAATCTCTTAGTGATTTTTCTCCTTGCCCCATGGGTTGGACGAGTAGATCCATCTAGTCAACAAAAACAAAAAGAAACAAAACAAGTTTTTCTAGAGAAAGGTTAGGTGTTAGTAACCAACAAAATTAATACAAGGTTAAACGTAGCAATCAAACTTGTTCCCCGGCATTGACGCTAGAAAAGCTTGTTGACGGCCCTTAGGCACGCCAATTACGAACCGCAAGCGCACGGATCGGTTGTTGCTTTTCTCTTGATGTATTCCCCCAAGGTTTATCAATCCATGGAACAAGGGATTTCTACGCTTAACCTAGCACTAATAATATTAGCAAAAGGTGTTCTTTTGGTTGAAGAGTGATGTATGTAATAAAGAACTTTCTACCTAATCAATGTTATGAATGATAGAGAGGAGTACTCAAGGTATGAAAGCATTTATCCATAGGGTCTAGGATCACTTTGAGATGCAATCGCCGAGCAAGATAAAACCGATCTACTCTACCAATAAGATGTGAACCAAATTTGACACTTTCCCTCCCGCATGTTCTAACCACACGAGGGTAATCAATTATCAAGCTATAGGAACATGAATAAGACATGAATCCAAATTCATCACTTTCCCTCCCGTATATTGTCACTACACGAGGGTAATCAACTATCGAGCAATAGGAACATGAATGTTGGTACATATGCGATCTAGCTATGCGGGACAATGAGCGATGCATACCCATAGCGATGTTGGTCAGCCTTTGCGATGAAGAGCATAATCAATGGAGAAATTGATAGACTAATTCATATAAAAGGATTCGGCAATTTACATATCAAGATCTCCTTACAACCCCATGGACAAACAAGGACTTTACCCCATGAAGCTAAACATGACATCGTGATCCATGGTGGGGAAGCCTTCGGCAAGGATGGACTCCTCGTTGTCCTCCAACTTGAGACAGCGCCCGGACGACGGCATGTCCTCTGGTGGCATCTCCTCCTTGAGTTTCTCTCCAATGATGACTTTTGCTTCTTTTGTATGCGATCCCCCTCTTGACGGCGTTGTCTGGGTGTTTATATATGTGTTTGGTGGATGACGATGGCGACACCTCTTAGGGTTCGGGTTCTATTTGCGCTGGAGAAAGCAGGGCCGAAACGGACTCTAAAAGGGCCCAGGCCGACTGGCCTGGGGTATCTTTTCCCCTTCTGGCTCCCATCTTTCACTGGCCGATGCTCCACGTCGATTCCTTTCCATGCAGGTGCTTTGGTCCACATCAAACTCCGCCAAATATGTCGTATTTCCTGCAATTTTACAACATGTTCCAAAATACAATACATACTCAAAAATGGGGTTATTTTAGGTGCCAAGTGGCGGTTTAGTATAAGAATTAGTCCAAAACCAAAGCCAAATTGACCCTAAAAGTGTACTAATGATGACCGTCAACAATTGGCGAGAGATGGACTTGGCTTTTTCCACATCCCTACGTGCGGGGCTAAATTGGCTTTTCCACCCGAACAGATGCTGGCGACTGCACTGATCCGTATAGTGGAAGGTGAAGTTTTTGTTGATTTACTCATAGCTGAGCTTGGTAGAATTTTACCAGAGAAGTGAGAGTGGTCTATTCATGAACATAAAGCAAATGAATTTATTGTACCTTTTCCTAAAAAGGTGGAGTTGGATATGCTAATATCTATCAAGAGGATTCCAACAGATAAAAATGACTATGTCCTTTTTTTCAAGAATGGAACCAAGAGATTATACCTAAGAAGCAACTCCAAAGAGTATGGGTACTTGTTTATGGTGTCCCATATGAGATAAGGAGTTTTCTCCACCTTTGGGCAATTGGTACCACCCTGGGAGCTACAGTAAAAGTAGACATGGTCTACTTATATAAGAATGGTGTGGTACGCCTTATAGTGGATGCAAATAAAATTTCAGATGATACTGATATAGTTGCCAATGGGGGTTTATAAGCTAGATGAAATTTTGTTAGTGCATATGGGGAAACCTTTGATGATGATGATATCATAGATGATGAAAAAACTCTGGGAGAAGATAATGATATGATGGATACAGATCATATTCAGGCTGACCAGCATAAACAGGATGGTGGTGGTAAAACCTTGGGACAAGGCGAAGCATCAAGTTCTGAAGCCCCATATGATGAGATGGCAATTGTGCAAGAGGGGATTGACATGATGGTGGACAGCTTGCTTGATGAAATCAGCCTAAAGGTTGCATTGGAGCCAGATGATTTATTCAATAACCTGGGGCTAGAGAGCAATTTTTAGGTTGCGTATCAGGAGGAGGTGTTCACGGCGGGAGATGGTAACGTCGCAGAACATGACTCTGCAAATGGGAACAACAAATCGATGGTGAACAGGATTTACTGTCGGCCCCTATAGTCGGATCTGCTGGAGGGCAAGAGCTGCAGGTGCAGCGATACACAGTACTGTGTGATGGTGTTGTTCTGCAGGACGAGGCACTGCTCCTTTGCGGGCAGCAGCCGGGGCTGTAGGGCATGACTCTGCTACAGCCTGCCACACAACAGG
>JAZFNS010080679.1:2791-15296 GCA_037127165.1 Alloteropsis angusta | reverse complement strand
CCTCAACAAATCAACCACGTGGGCAACCCTGTGTGGACTGCCGGGTCTCAAACATCCGACAAACAGTCTGTTCTCCAAGCTAAGGTCGTCGCCAAGTCTAAAGCATTGAACCTCGACGACACCAGCGTCCCCAAGATTGCCAACAAGAGGACACCTCAAGCCTGCAAAAAACTCTGCACCATACTGCTTGGTCTCGCTGACTCCTCCAAAATTGGCCCTGATCAGATCAGGGCTCACTGACAAATAGGAAAGCGCACTCGTCACCTTTCTACGGAACAACACTGACATCTTTGCATGGTCACCATCTGACATGCCGGGAGTTTCGAGGGAGGTGGTTGAGCACTCCTTGAGGGTCACTGCAAATGCCAAGCCAGTGCGCCAGAAGCTATGTCGATTCACGTAGGACCGCAAGGAGGCCATTAGGGTAGAAATTGCAAGACTGTTAACCGCTAGCTTCATTAGGGAAGTCTTTTACCCTGACTGGTTGGCAAACACAGCCCTTTTAAGAAAAAGAATAATGAATGGAGGATGTATGTTCACTACATGAATCTCAACGGATACTGCCCTAAGGACCCCTTTGTGCTCCCCCGCATCGACTAAGTCATCGATTCCATCGCTGGATGCGTTCTACTAGGCTTTCTCCACTGCTACTCCGGCTATCACTAGATCAGACTCAAGGAAGAAGATCACGAGAAGGCCTCATTCACAACTCCGATAGGTGCTTTCTGCTACACCACGATGACCTTTAGACTTAGAATGCAGGCCCGGCTTTCCAAAAAGCCATCAACCTCACCCTCGGCGATCAGATCGGCAGGAACGCTGAAGCGTATGTCGATGACATCGTCGTCAAGACTCACGATGCCGACTCCTTTATCGACGACTTCTCTAAAATGTTTGATAACCTCTACAAGTACAGGTGGAGGCTCAATCCCACCAAGTGTGTCTTTGGGGTCCCTAATGGAAAACTACTCGGGTTCATCGTCAGCAACAGAGGCATCGAGGCCAAACCCGAGAAGATAAATGCCATAAGGGACATGAAGTCACCGACCGGAAAGAAGGACATAAAGAAGTTGATGGGGTGCATGGCGGCTCTTAGCCAATTTGTCTCTCGTTTAGGAGACAAGGGGCTCCCCTTTTTCAAGCTGTTAAAGAAGGCCGATAACTTTTAGTGGACCCCTAAAGCTCAACAAGCATTCTGTGAACTGAAAGCCTTTCTCTCAACCTCTGTTGTACTGACCGCTCTGCGAGACGACGAGACTCTCCTGCTATACATCGCCGTCATGACCAATGTCATCAGCACAACTCTCGTAGTGGAGCTCTCAGAGGAAGGAAGGATCCAGAAGGTGCAACAACTGGTCTACTACGTCACCAAGGTGTTGAGTGAGTCCAAGGCAAGGTACTCGCAGGTTCCAAAGCTCATCTACGCTTTTCTCATCACTTCCCGCAAGCTTCGCCACACTTCCAAGCTCATCCGATAAGAGTGGTAACATGATTCCCACTCGGCGAGATCCTCGACAATCGCGATGTCACTGGGAGAATCATCATGTGGTTGATATAGCTCAGCTCCTTCAATATCAACTTTGCCCCGTGCACCGCCGTAAAGTCACAAGTCCTCACTGACTTCATCGATGAATGGACTAAGGTCCAAGATGACTATAACTCCAACAGAACAAAGCATTGGAAGATGTACTTCGACGGCTCTTTGATGATTGACGGCGGTAGAGCAGAAGTCCTCTTCATATTCCGGACAGGAGAACAACTCCGCTATGTCCTGCAGATACTATTCCCCGTCACCAACAACATGGCCGAGTACAAGGCGATTCTCCACGGCATATGCATAGCGATCTCCTTTGGCGTCAAACGCCTCATGATATACAACAACTCCACCATCGTGATCAACCAGATCAACAAGAGGTGGGGCAGGCACAACGAGAGGATGAACACTTATTGTGAAGCAGTCTACAAGCTCGAGGACATGTTCTATGGCATCGAGTATCATCATGTCAACCGTGACAATAACCTAGCCGCAGACACGCTCGCCAAGCTAGGATCTACTTGAGCACAAGTACTTGGAGGGGTATTCGTCTAGGGATTGCTGAAGCCATTCATCAAGCAGCCGGATGAAGAGCCTGACCTGCCTCCAGAGTTGCACGACGCGATGCTCGNCCGTCTCCTCCGCCAATTGGACCTCCGAGTTCGTCGATTACATCATCAATAAGAAGGTTCCCAAGCACAAGAAGGCTCGCAAAATCTTAATCTACCGCATCAGAAACTACATCGTACTCGGCAACGCTCTCTACAAATGCACCGCCACTACTAGAGTATACCTCAAGTGCGACCCGTAAGAACTCAGCAACGGNCCGTCTCCTCCGCCAATTGGACCTCCGAGTTCGTCGATTACATCATCAATAAGAAGGTTCCCAAGGACAAGAAGGCTCGCAAAATCTTAATCTACCGCATCAGAAACTACATCGTACTCGGCAACGCTCTCTACAAATGCACCGCCACTACTAGAGTATACCTCAAGTGCGACCCGTAAGAACTCAGCAACGANCGTCCTTGATGACATTCATGCTGGTTCATGTGGAAATCATGCCGCCACTAAGACAGTAGTCAGCAAAGCTTATAGATTGGGGTTCTTCGCCAGTAGCAGCACATGCCTACCCAGGCCCTACGCACCATCCCGCCTTCATGGCCCTTTGCCTACTGGGGCCTCGACATGATCGGCCCCTTCAAACCTGCTCCAGGAGGATTCACGCATGTCCTGGTCACCATCAACAAGTTCACCAAATCGATCGAGTACAAGGCAATTGTCGAGACCTCGATTTCCAAACAGGTGGCAGGCTTCATAGAAGAGATCACCCACCGCTTCGGTGTCCTGAATCGCATCATCACCAATCCTGGAAAGCGGTTCACTGGATCTGCCTTTTGGAACTACTACGAGAAGAGCCTCGTCAAAGTATACTATGCCTCTGTTGCACATCCACGCTGCAACGGCCAAGTCGAGAGGGCCAACGCCATGATTCTCCAAGGGCACAAGGCCCGCATATTCGACCTGCTGAAAAAGTACGTCAGGAGGTGGCACCAAGAGTTACCCCAAGTCATCTGGGGCCTACACACTCAGCAGAGCAGAGCCATGAGCTACACTCCATTCTTCCTAGTCTACAGATCATAAGCTATTCTCCCCATTGACATCACATACGGGGCACCACACATCCAACACTACAAGGAAGGAGAAGCCAAACAGGCTCGTCGTGTCGATCTTGATAGCGCCGAAGAACACCAACTCACCGCGTTGATCCAACATGCCAGATACAATCAGCAGCTCCACCGATACCATGACAGAAATGTGCAACAATGCCACTTCAATGTCGGGTACCTCGTTTTGCGCCGAACTCAGTCTCCAGTCAGTGCCCATAAGCTATCTTCCCCTTGCGAAAGGCCGGTCATCGTGAGCCAAGCCATTTGGCCAGGAGCATTCAGACTCCACTATGAAGATGGAACATATGCTATAAACACTTGGAACATAGGACACCTCAGATGGTTCTACCCATAAAAAGCTATGTATACCTTTTTAAATCATTATTAATACAATCAGAGTACTTCTCCAGATTATTACACTTCCATACTTCAATTCCCTGAGTACCCCAATGCTCGAGGGCTTTTGCTTATTGTGAGATTGTTGGTCAGGCTTTGAAGCCCGATTACTTTCTTAACTGCGTCGAGAAACCTAAACTCGAACGATGCCTAAGTCTTCTACACGTGCATAGGATCTGCTATCGATGTTATGAACTACGGCTAGGGAAGGTGAAGGATTGAACACGTCAGCATAAGAGAACAACTCAACAAAGACAAAGCACATCCATAATACACATAAAACGCCAAAATATATTACTCCATACGTACAAAAGTTGTGATCACAAAATGCAGGTCACTGGAAACCGATGGAGTCTACAATCTTCTCGGCAATGTTGTGTGTCTGCTCCAATGCCTCAATGAAGAGCGCCTCATCCATGTCCTCGGTCACCCCTCCTCTGACTGGTTTCAAATCCAGTAGGGGGTGCAATGTCCAACTGCGGGCGAGCGTATCGTTCACACATGCCAGTGTCGACTCCTTCACTAGCTCCGAGACCCATTCCGGGGCCCCTTGCAGTCGGGCGATAAGGGGTGGTTCCTCCAATTCCTTCGTCACCAATGCTATCGCGTCAAGCAGCTCCTTGACCGACTCTGTCATCTTGACGAGGGTCAATTTTCTCGACGCCAGCTGTGCCTCTAGGCCTACAATCGTCTCCAAGTTACTTCGAATCATCACGATGGCTTGAATAAGTCCCAAGTTGTCACCTTTGCGGAAATCCCACTCCTTTTCCAGCTTCGCCGCTATCTCTGACTCGGCGGCCTTGGCGTCCTCCGCCTGTTTCTTCAGCTCAGGATTCGCCTTCTCCAGCTCCTTCACCTGGTTGATGAAGCGTGCCCTCTCCAACTCGCGCTCGGCATCTGAAACCACCATCAAAAAAACACAAGTTACTGGAGGCAAATAAAAAAACAGAGACAAATCGGCGCTCAACTTTCCGTCGTTCACCGAGCGGTGCGCTACCACCAGTTCATCATGCCGTTTGCGAAGTCGGTCCTTTGTTTCCGCAGCCTCGTAACCTCGACATCCAACACGATATCACGCTAAGAGGCAGCTTGAGCCTCGCGGGCCGCCGTCATGCGCTCTTGCCTCAGCGTGACCTCTTTCTACAAAAGACGGATGAAGAATGAGAGGATTCATTAATAACATGTACAGAGCCAACAAAATGTGGCACCAGCTAAAAAAGACATACCGCCGCAAGAGCGCGCGAGGCGTTGGGGGACTTTAGTAGCTCGATCATCGTCATCTCCTCCTCAACCAGCATCGGGATAATCTCGCGGCGCGCAGGCCCTTGCTGACTCATCCTCCTGCGGGCAATCCACCAGCAACTCGGCGTCGCCGGCGCCGGCTCCTTCGCCACCCAGCTCTGCAACTGGCCGTTCACTTGGGCGTTCCACCGAGTCACCCTGCGGCGGAGCAACGACCTCTGCCGACTTCTCTTTCTCAATCACTAATGTCCCCCTCATGCTGAGAGGCACTCAGCTCTGGCCGCACTGGAGCTTCCTCCGTCCGGGCGGCCTCAGACATCGACCCGCCGGCTGCTTCGCCGATGGCCAGGCAGGGAGGCGATGACAACGGGGGTGTCGGCCGTGCATACGCCGAATCCCCTGCCACAGTCTGAGAATCGATATTGCTCGCCTGACTACAAAGTGAAGTGAATACAAGGTTAGCTCAAAACAAAGGCGAAAAGGCACGAATAGTATGACACAGAAGACAAAAATAGCTTACTGTGAGCTCTTCACCAATCCGCTCCTTGAGCGGAAGATGGGAAGCTTCACCTGCAAGGCCGGCTTGGGAGGTGTCCCAACCGAGCCAGCCACCATGGCACGCTCGCCGCCTCCGCCAGTCCAACAAGAACATTTCTCCTCGAGGGAGATGCCTGGCGTGCACAAAGTGTGTCGTTCCTCCAAAATTGGGTCAGGCGTGACTTCACCGCAGTGTGAATCCGCCACCTGTGGCGAACCTCCGAGCTCTATGTCCACTTCAGATCCCAGAGTCAAATCACCACCAGGACGCCCTTGCGCGTTGACTAGGTGGTCCTTCACCGCTTGGTTTGCGGCGCCGCCACCTACACCGTGGCCCGAACATAAGGTGCTTCATCTCCGAAGCCAACACCTGCGTCATCCTCTCCTTCGGACGAGGGCAACAGTGGATCCACTGCCGAAACCTTCCGGGCACGGTGCCGACAACCCAGCGCTAAGGCTTTGGTGTCAGTTCGTCCACATCTTCATCTGAAAGGCTCAAGGAGCCCTCTGTGTCTCTGGCTGCCATGTCATCGGGGTAGCCTCCGCCTTCTTGCCGCCAGAGTTCTTCGGTGGTGATTCCTCCACAACTTTCCCAACACTGTAGCTCTGTCACCAGGCAGCGGCGTGGGAGAAAAGTATAAAAGCGCTCGTTCCTGCATGATTTGCAGACAACACATGGCCAACAGATGGTTAGATAAACATAACTCATCACAACAAGAGAGAAAAAGAACTCAAACATAGAGGCTTACCGGGGGCGCGGGGTTCTTCAACGAGAAGGGCCTTGGCTGCCCAGTCTCCAAAACTTTCTCGAGGAAAAAGGCTCCAACTCGGGCCTTCATCTCCGCCTTGTCAACCACCCATCGTTGTTCTCGAGTGTTGTCGTCGCGCCCCAAGAACTCGAAGCCGGGGTGGTTCCTCTCCTTTATCCGCTGCACGAGCCACCTGCTAAAATTGTAGGCGACTCCCATTGTTGATAGGCCGTTTGCCTTCCGCCCTGCAATGAGTGAAAGCAACTTGCGCATCTCTGACATCTCCTTCGTGCTTGGGAGCTCCGTCCTGTAGTCATTCATCACTGGCCGGGCCCCAGTGTTACACGGGATCTGGACCTCTGGTTCCCAATGAGGAACCACTCCACATGCCACCCCTTGTCGGAGGTGTTGAGGGTGAAGTCGAAGTACTCTGACTTGCGCCCTTGATGCAAGGCGAAACCGACACCGCCAACCACGACCATCTCTACCTCGTTCGGTTGTGGCTTCAACCATTAGAGGTACCTCCATAAGTTGAAGTGCGGCACAATCCCCAGGTACACTTCACAGAGGTGGATGAAGATGGAGATCTCCATGATGGAGTTTGGTTTGAGTTGGACCACCTCCATCCCGTAGCAGTGGAGGAGCCCATGGAAGAAGGCCCCGGTTGGCAAACTGAAACCCGCCTCAAAGAAGAGCTTGAATAGAACCAACTCAGTCACATCCTCTGAGGGGAACCCCTCCCCCTTGCAACTCTTCCACTCCACCATGATCTTATTTGGTAGAACACCGCGCTCGACCATCTCCAGGAGCGCCTCCTTTGGCACTTACACTGCCTCAAGGACAGTGCGTGGGTCGGGATCCAATAGCTCTTGGGACGTCGGTGACCTCCTTCTTGGTGGGAATCTCTGAGGGCACCAGAGTCTTCGTGCGCAAACGCGACTGAAACTTCCCCATCATGATATCTTTTGACAGCCCGCGCGGATCTCATTGGGCACGCAAGCTCAACGGATCTGGGGCTCGAGAGTGGCGGTGCGAGTGAGACGTGTCAAGAGGAAGCTAGGGAGAAAAGTGAGCCCTCCATACACCCGACGTCCCATTTTATAGCAAGAGGATTACCCAAGATGTTGTGCGCCGCCAGCGGGATTTACCATGGTTAACGACATTTATCTTGCCCATTGCACGGAAAACGGGTCAAAAGAGACGTTGCCAACCGTAAAAAACCCTCCACTCCCGTTACCATTTCGGTTTTTATTATCCTTAAACTACAAGTTGTTGGGAAAATGGACCTACTAATAGGCTATTTTTTTATTTTGGTGATTGCATGCAACACAACCCATATGGATTAACAAGTTTGCTACTATACAAGGACATAGTCGCATGGATGTAAGGTGATGGACTTGGGTGATCAAATACCTTAAACAAGGTCAAGAATACGTGACCAAGACTTAAGAAAACCTTAAAAGAAACCCAAGACATCATACAAGACAATCCCAAACAAGAAACCGTGGAGAAAACAAAGTAAAACAAAAAACAGGAGCACAGACTATTGCTATGCTACCTAATCATGAGCACAACAATAGTCAGTGATGCTGAGACAAGTGAAAAGTTGGGCACAAACTACTGTGGTGCTACACTCACCGACTGTTGCTTTGGGGCACAATAATAGTCGGTCGTGCTGAAGAAAATGATGGTTTGCCTCTGGAAAGATAGACTATTGCGGTGGTGCACCTATTTGGGCACCACATTAGTCGGTGCTACGCAGAAAGTGCGCAACGGCTAGTTAACTACTAGCTCTTCATGTTGGGGCTATAAATACCCCTCCACCCGGCCTTTTGACGCCTGTTAGAGCTTGGGAAAACTATTGGGTGTTGAAGTTCACCATTTTATGTGCTCCATCCACCAACATGCTTAAGAGAAGATTAGGCAATTAGCAACAAGGCTTAGGCTTTGCTTAGAGCTAGTTTAGGCCGCTTAGCGCTTTGCTTTAGGGTTTAGCCTAGAGTTTAGGGAGGTTTGCATACCTCTTTGCTATCGGTGCTTGCACACACCAAGTGTTGTAAATCTGAGGCATTGTAGTCTTGCGAGATCCTCCGACTAAGCTTTGTGGAGAGGCCACCGGTGGTTGTGCAAGGGAGGAGAAGCCCTTGGAGGTTTGCTGAAGCTCTACCCTAGTTGAAGACAACAGAGGTCACCAGCGAGAGGCCAAGCGGAGACCCACTCGTATTGTGGGAAGTCCCGTTGGCTATTGCAGAGTTTCCCAACACCGAAGCATTGCCCTAAGGAAGGAGCATTTCGCAATAAGGGGCTCCAACGAGGACTAGGGGGAAGTTAGCTAACTTCCCGATACCTTGGGAAAATCACCGTGCCGAGAGTGTGCATTCTCTACCATTTGCACTTCGCATTTACTTTGCATTCTTTACATTCCACACTTACCTTTGCTAAAATTACCTTGTGTAGTTGATAGGATTGGAACCTAGGGTGCAAAACTCTTGTACGATAGATATAACAACACATAGAAAAACATAGTGCACTTCTAGATAGAAATTGAAATGTTTTTATACGTGCTTGGAACCTTAGTTTTTAGGACACCTAATTGACTCCTCTCTTAGGGTGTCACGGTCCCTTCACAAGTAAATGGGAATATTTCTATAAGATAATTCATAATCCAGCATGCCTTGAATGGCTCGACCGGCTCTCATCCTCTTGGGCTGGCACTGTTAACCAGTCGGCATGTCGCGAATGGCTCGACTCAGCCCACACGCTTGGGGGCTAGGCGCCACAAAACCAGTCGGCGTGCCATGAATGGCTCGACTCGGCCCTCACGGTTGGGGGCTGGGCGCCACAAAACTAGTCGGCGTGCCGCGAATGGCTCGACTCGGCCCTTACGCTCGGGGGTTGGGCGCCGCAAAACCAGTCGGTGTGCCACGAATAGCTCGACTCGGCCCTCACGCTTGGGGGCTGGGCGCCGTGACAAAAAACAGTGTGCCCCTCACGGCTCGACCTAGCCCTCGCGCTCGGGGGCTAGGCACCGAGAAAAGACAAACACAAGCACCATTGCCGCAACCAACTCTAGTCCAATTGTCCCAACTGATCCCAACTGAGTCAGAAAAGTTCCCAAGACCCCTTTGCCTTGAGCTAATGGACATTGGTCGCCCTATACGGCTATGTTCTAGAAGCGTGAATGTGGCCTAGCTCCGAGTGCCAAGGACTATGATACCAGGGCCCAGGCATTTTGAAGCAATTGGATGAGCTCTTGGGGAAATTAACAGACTTATGGGAAGAGGAAGGGACTACTCTATCTTGTCATGAAATGTTTCTCTCCTCGATTGTTTTGAACAAGAAAGAACTTTCTCTAGAAACGGACTACTTGGCGTCCCTTGAACGACTCGACCTGGCCCTCACGCTCGGGGGCTAGGCACCGACCACTCGGCCGGGCCCTCACGCTCGGGAGCAGGGTGCAAGGAGACTCCTCGGTCGGTCCTCACGATCGGGGATTGTGCGCCAAAATTAACACCGGATGATTCTGTCACATGCTTCGGGGCTAACCCTTGGACCGATTCCTTTTGAATCACTTCAACGCTATGGGCGGCACGTCCGTGGATTGATCGGCACGATGACTGCAAGAAGACAACTAACCCTTGAGCCGACTTCAACGAAGTCGCCGTAAGGCTCAGGGGCTGGTCCTATGGACCCACCTTGCGGTGAGTCCGTGAGAATTCTACAAGACGATCAAGACAAGGCTACTAACCCTTGGACCGATTCCTTTGGAATCAATTAAATGCTCTGGGGCAATGGCCAACGGACGCACCTCGCGGCGCATCCGTTGCATGTTGGCTCCTGATTTTCTCTAGTATCACACGACCACGTTTCCAACCGTGACGAAGCCGACTTCTAGAAGATGGCATCACAACCCCGCTGGGTTGTCGCTCGGCCATGTACTACTCAAGGGCTTGTTCGGGGTAGATCCCCAGGTACCCTCAGAACCCGGGCTGGCCCCACCAATAGGCGGTGGCCCAGGATGGGGCTTACCAGAAGGCGGCCCGGCCCGAGTGCTTCCAGGCTAGCCCACCGGTCGGGCGGCCCAGCATGGAGGTTTGGCGCATGGAGCACGGAACAAGACGGCGTGATCCGCATGAAGTTCGCTGATTAGGATAAACTAGCCGGATATCTAGGGAAGAATCTTTGTGATCGTTATAGAATTAAATCCTTGTAATCCGGGTAGGATACAATCCTCAACCGACTTGTTACCCAAGGCAGTCAGACTATATAACATGGCCTGGGACCCCCTCCAAATCCTAGAACCAACCCAGAGACCTCGACCATCCAATTCAATACAAACCAGCACATCCAACATAGGACATAGGGTATTACGTTGCCCCGACGGCCNCGAACCTGTCTAAGTCTTTGCGTCTTGTGTCACCATCAACTTCAGGTCTACGATTAACCCCTCAANCAAATCAACCACGTAGGCTATCCTGTATAGACTGCCGGGTACAAACATTAGACAGGGGTGTTGATGCTGCTATGTCAAAGAATTCCCAGGTTGCAACGATAGCATACATAGCTCGAGATGAGAGGGGGCGCCTTCAAGGGTGCCTCCACGGTGGTGGTTGATGGAATTTCTAACGCTGAAACGGCTGAAGCGCTGGCATGCAGAAAAAGTATTAACCTTACAATTGACTTCTTCTTGCATAATTTCAGGCTTGCAACTAGCTACGCCATTGTGGTCCGTAGCATCCACGGTGTAGGAATAGATTTCTGTACCTCGATCGTCAAGGAAATCAAATCCTGGATGGGAGGATTCGGGACTGTTGAGGTTGCTCACGAGAAACGAGAATCAAATGGTGATGCTTAGGGCCTCTTTGGTAGAGCTTTTGTTGGCCCATTTTCACATATTTTGCACAAAACGAGGCACTGTAGCGTGAAACTCTTTCGAAAAACGATGTAAAAAGAAATGAAAGCTACGCAAAGATGATTTTTTTAGTTTCACCAAAACAGCTTCGCTAGTGAAGCTGTTTTTTGATGAGTTGTACCAAACGGGCCCTTATTGTTTAGCTCTCATGGAAGGCATGTCTGGTTCCTAGAACCACCTGATGTTGTAAGGATAACGACCGCGTGTGAAATTATATTGTGATTTTAGTGATTGAATGACAACATAATCATTAGGACTAACAAGTTTGTTTAGTGATATTCTTAAAAAATTGCGTCTCAAGGGTGATTCCAAAGCATAGCCCGTTGGTATTGGCAAGAATTACATAGAAAGGGCTTAAGGAGATTTAATTGTACAAAGCCCATTGCGATTGTACATGGCGTACAATCCGCCGATGGATAGTGGACAAAGCCAAAAGTTCTAGCATATATTGGGGACAGGTGAAAGCACCATGGTGTATAGTTTGGTGTTACTGTTTGTATACACGGCGGACTATACAACGTGTATGCCATGACAGAGGATGAAGGATTCTACATGGCGGCTTATCCATCGAAGCACAGCGGAGATTTTGGCGTATCAGTTGTGTAGAGACGATGTCATGTGGGAGTTGAGGAAGTATACACGGCAGATGATACGCCGATCGGTGGCGTAATGAACGGCATACGAATGACGTCATCAGACCGTTTGAAAAAGCAAAGCGACTGTTGGAAAAGCTATACGGCGATAGTCTGGCGAAGGGGGAAAAGTGCACGGCGGAATATACAACATTCACGATTTTTGTGCAGCTTTTGTGCAACGGCTAGTACAACCCTTTGGGCTATATAAACCTCCCCATTCGGCCATTTCAAGGTGCTGGAGTCCAGAAGAAATTCATACACAGCCACAGGACATCCAAGCCATCCTTTGTGTTACATTCATCATCCTCAGTGAGTGAGAAAGTTAGGATAGACCTAGTGAGAGAGATAGCAAACTATCCTTGTAACCTTGGTGTGCCGGTGTCTTGGAGTCTTAGTGACTCATCGGCAAGTCTTTGACCCTCCGGTTTGGTGTGGAGCGGCAACAACAGCTTTGTGCGGGGGACGAGTTGACTCCCTCCTTGGTGGAGAGGCTCCATAGCGAAGACGACATCAAGATCTCTGGAAGAGTAGGTTGATAAGAGCATAGTCTTATTGACTTGCTCATCATCCTTCTTGAGGTGCCTCGGTGTCGAACTCAAGGCCTTGATCGGGAAGCAAGACTTGGCGACCAGGAACACATCCTTTATGGAGCTCCAACGCAGAGTAGGCATGAGCCGAACCACGGGAATCGTTGTGCCGAGTTTGCATCCTCCTAACCCTCCTTAAGCTTTCGCTTTACATATTTGTAACCTGTGTGCCTTATTACCTTTTCTAGAGTAGCTTCTTGATAGGATATGCTCTATAGGTTGCAAAGCTCATTTGGGTGGGTGCAA
>JAZFNS010075270.1:12040-25332 GCA_037127165.1 Alloteropsis angusta | reverse complement strand
CCCCCCCACACACACACACTGATGCGGTGCCCACCTCCGCTGTGCTAGGTGTTCCCAGCTCGGTACGCCGTCGTCGCCGGCCCGACTCCTCACCTACCTGTGCCGCCTACCATGCATGTACCATACCAGCAGTGCACCCATCATCCCAGTTACCAAACGCCGCCGCCGTAACACGCCACAACACATGCACTCGGCCACCGGCGACGGCAATCCGGTAGCACGGTCGTGTAAAGGCTAGATAGATGTATATATATAAATAGAGCGAGCAGTTGGTTGTATAGTACTCGATCCATCGATCAGCTTGCGTTGCTTTTGCGTGCTGCAAGGGGGGATCGAGGCCGATCGGTCCAGCAGTTGAAGTGTTTAATAACTGGGCAATTTGGTCACCACTGCACCAAAGCGTTCACGGACGGGACTGGAGCTCGATCGGCTCATGCAGTCATGCCTGCTCTGTTCCGTGCCGGACCACGCGTGTAACCACCGCGCGCGACCCGGCACTATATAGCCCAAGGGCCGCAGCGCTGGCTCTGCATCACAGCAGCTCGAGGCAGTAGTGTACTGGCTGTGGCTCAGCTCGCTCGCAGATACGCGCAGAGGTGGAGGGGAGAGCGAGCGAGCTGAGAGAGCTGAGCTGAGCTGAGCTGTGCTTGCTATCCATGGCGGCGTTGCTATCGTTGAGGCGAGTGGTTGTGGCGGCAACGGTGGCCGTGGCGTGCGCGCTGGCGCTCGCGCCGCAGGGCGCGGTGGCGCAGCTGTCGCCGACGTTCTACGACGGGAGCTGCCCGAACCTGCAGTCCATCGTGCGCTCCGGGATGACCGCCGCCGTGCAGCAGGAGCCGCGGATGGGGGCCTCCATCCTCCGCCTCTTCTTCCACGACTGCTTCGTCCAGGTGGGTGCGGGCGCCGTCGCCGTCGCCGTCGTGCAGCAGAGCAGCTCTCCATTCAAATTCAATTCAATTCAATTCGATTCAATCCGCATGGTGGTGGTTGCCTGCCTTGCTCGTCGCGGCACTCCATTTGAATGCGCGCGCGGCCGCTGGCTATACCTGTAGCGACACTGACGTTTTGGGGTGGGCGCGTGCAGGGGTGCGACGCGTCGGTGCTGCTCGACGACTCGCCGACGCTGACGGGGGAGAAGAACGCGGGGCCCAACGCCAACTCCCTCCGCGGCTACGAGGTCATCGACTCCATCAAGGCCCAGGTCGAGGCCGCCTGCCCCGGCACCGTCTCCTGCGCCGACATCCTCGCCCTCGCCGCCCGCGACGGCGTCAACCTGGTCAGTACCTAGTCTTCACCTGCTTCCAGCGCAAGTAGTACACCACCTGCCGACACCCGTACTCCCTGCTGCCACCATGCACGCATGTCGATCCCCATCGGTAAAAAGCTCATCTTGTTCTTCACCATGTTATTGGCAAGTTTGGTGAAAAAGTAGAGGTGAAAGTTGCTATTGAGAAGCGTGTATGTGAGAGGGAAACAGTTTTCAATGCGTCAGAATGCGTAAGAGCAGAGGTGAAAGTTGCCAATCTAAACAGGGTCATGCATGCCGCTCGACTCCCCGTCAAACATGCCCGGCTTCACCAACCGCTTAGCACGACGGATGCTTCCTGATCTGAGCGAGCTCATTTTGTCGCCAAACGCTCACTGAACATGTGCCCACTACTGTTGGTAGAGCTGTTCACCCACAGTCGCGCAAGTTGCAGTCCATGGCGCTAGAGATTTCCGCATGCAGATCCAGTGCTTGCAGATGCGAGCTAGTAATAATTAAACAACAACAACAGAAACATAATCTAATCAGTTCGTTTGAATTTGGTTCCAATATAATCCGAGATGGAATACACATTTGACTGATAAGATTTTGCACTGTACCTACCAACCAATGCAGCTGAGCGGGCCGACGTGGGCGGTGCCGCTGGGGCGGCGCGACACGCGGACGGCGAGCCAGGCGGCGGCGAACAGCAACCTTCCGTCGCCGTCGTCGAGCGCGGCGGCGCTGGTGTCGGCG
This sequence comes from Alloteropsis angusta, assembly GCA_037127165.1. Lineage (NCBI taxonomy): Eukaryota > Viridiplantae > Streptophyta > Magnoliopsida > Poales > Poaceae > Alloteropsis > Alloteropsis angusta. The sequence goes on along the minus strand of JAZFNS010075270.1, from coordinate 23,330 downwards.
TTCGCGTCCAAGGGCCTGGACTCGCGCGACCTGGTGGCGCTGTCGGGCGCGCACACCGTCGGCTCCGCGCGGTGCGCGACCTTCCGGTCGCACGTGTACAACGACAGCAACATCAACGCCGGGTTCGCGACGAAGCGGAAGCAGATCTGCCAGCCGCAGAGCGGCGGGACCGACGGGAACCTGGCGCCGCTGGACGCGTCGAGCCCCGTCAAGTTCGACAACGGCTACTTCCGCAGCGTCGTCGGGCAGTTCGGGCTGCTCCACTCCGACCAGGAGCTCTTCGGCGGCGGGCAGGTGGACTCCATCACGGCGGGGTACGCGCGCAACGGCGGCGCCTTCTCGCGCGACTTCGTCACCGCCATGATCAAGATGGGCAGCATCAGCCCGCTCACGGGGTCCAGCGGCGAGATCCGCGGCAACTGCCGGAAGCCCAACTGAATTGAGCTGAGCAGCTCGGCCGGCCGGCCTTGAGATCCGTGCTCCGGGGGAACACAAGGACAGGGACGGTGTGGATGGGTCGACATGGCCAGCTAAGAGAGGAAGGAGTGTGGGCTTTTGTGCGTGGAAAGTGTGGAGTGCGTTGGAAGGGAGGGAGCGGCGGGGACGATGCTGGATGGATGAGGAGGGGATTTGGTGGGTGGAGCGGCGCTGTCAACGGGAGACGAGGTGGGGCCCAGCGTGCCGTGACACATGGATCACACACTGCATATACATGGCCATTGCTGCTTTTTGATTTGGTTTCCATGCATTCTTCCATTCTTTCTTTGTACCATACCATATCATACCATGATGACGATTTGATTTGTGCATCTTGCACTTTTGTACGTACCTGCTGGCCGATTGAATGGTTATTTTTCAGGAAGAGCACGAATAAGAACATATGAAACGTGTGGTCTTGTTTTTTCTTCCTTGTTCTTTCCAAGCATTTTTTGCACAGATGCGAATATGCAATGTGTTTATGGAGATAGTCGGTACTAGATGTTTTTTCCTTGGTCAAAACCGGACCGAAGGTGCGCGTCAATGGGCTAGCAGAGTGGTTGTACACAACAGAATTAGGCAGGCCACAAGTACGTGCAGCTCATTACACAAAAAAAAATACGTGCAGCTCCAGCAGCTAGTACCATGATGAGATGAGCTTAACTTGAGCTGGGCCGTACTTGTACATGCAGGCTGGGCGTCGCTAGCTCTGGTGGTGTTCATGCGAGAGGGTAACGGCTGACTAGTGATCAACGTGCCGGTTGCGAGCATTTGCCACACCGGGCATCATGGCCGTGCTGATGCGGGGGAAAAAAAAGAAGAAGAGGAAGAAGAATCAATCTGGGTTGTCATTATTACACGTTCATGGTGGCTGGACAGGCTGGTCCTAAAAAGCTCCAAGGGCGTTGCATTTACACGATCGAATTGGAGCGAACTAAAACTTTGGGCTGGCGAGGGAAAGGATGTTCAAGGCTGGCTAGGCCTAGGAGAGACCAAACATTACTGTTTCATCGAATAAATTATACGAACTCAGTGAACAAAACAGTTGCACACCTCAAAAGTACTGTATGAACTCACGGAACAAAACAAGTTAATTTCGAATAAACAAGGGGAAAGTAAAAAAAACACAGATTGAAATTGTGTATCCAAATTAAATTCCAATTGCACCACTGTTCTTCAAAAGAATACCATACTTGACTATTGATAACAATCTTGTAAGGCCATTTCATTTAAGCTTTAATATTTTTCAATGTACATATATTTCAAACGAATTATGCGAAGTAATGGAATGAAATAATTCCACACATCTAACAAATTATATGGAGTTAGGGAACAAAATGTTTTGTATATCTAACAAATTATATAAACTCACACAACGAATCATTTGTGCACCTCGAAGAAATTAAACAAACCGATGAAAAACTATGTGTATGTCTCGAGCAAATTATATAGACTAAGTGAACAAAGATTTTTACATATAGAAGAAATAACAACTCAAAGAACAGAAAATATACACCTAGAGTAGATCTATATAAAGTAATGGAAAAAACTAATAGTATAGTGCGAAAAATGTTAGACATCATAAACAAATATATTGTTGAGCTGAACAAGATCAAGTGATTGTAAACAACGAACAAAAAATTGACCATAGCAACANCGTCATTTATAAAGGCGAAGAAAATAAGTGCCACAACGAACAAAATAGTCTCCAGCNAAAAAAAAAGAAGGGGGAAATAATAGGGAAAAATAAATTAAAACAAAATAGGAAAATAAAAACAAACAAGGGGGAAATAATAATAATAATATAACAAAATTAATGAAAAATAAAAGAAAGAAAATAATAAAATAAAAATAAATGAAAAGAAAACAAATATAAGAAATAACACAAGTGAAAAGAAAAAGAGCTAAACAAAATAAGATCAAAATGAAGTAAAACGAAAAGAAACATAAAATAAAATAAAATGGGAAAATAGAGAAACTGGAATGAAAAATAAAACAAAAAGTTAGTATTTAAAAATTAAAATAAAAGTGGAAAAAACAAAAAATAGGGCATTGTTTTTTATTGGACTATTTTTTTAATACAAAGATAGACAACTCTCTTGGGTTTGTTTGGATCCTCATCCAAAGTTTAGTATGTGTCAAAGTTTAGCTGATTAGTTGGTGCTTCGCCCAGAGTGAAAATTACATATAAAAGGCCGGGATACAGTGTGTGATGGGGCTTCAAGCCCTGGCTGGTAGACTGAGAACCATCTGGCCGACCATCTCAGTTGTGTTCTACGTAGGCTCGGTGGATAACTAAAACTCATACATAAATCCATACTCATCCTCAAATGGGGAGGGTGTGGGTGCAAAATTAATTATCTATTAAAATAAGAAGAATAGAATATGGAAAGAAAACTATTTATCCACTAGAAACATACATACAAAATTAATTATTCATTAGATATAGGTAGGAACGAGAAAGATATGATTGGATAATATATATTTGGATTTAGGTATGGACAAGAGTAAATTTGTCCATACCCTTCTCAGTGGCAGGTCTATTCCTGAAAAAAAATTATAAGTGCTTTTGCGCCAATCACCAGAAGTCCAAATGGTTTTCCTTGTATGGATCGAAGGCGATTGAGGAGTAGTTACCCCGTGATCGACGATGAAAACCAGAGCGCGGGATGCATGTTACACATGATCCCGATCCAACGGTGGTTGGAGCGGTGCTGTCAGGAAAAGGACGGAGATGTGGCGGACGGAGACGTGCCGTTACGTACACATCGACTACTGCATTACTGCTCGGTCTTGGTTGCATTCCTTCTTTGTACCACATGACATGATGATTACGAATTTTAATTAGCCCGTAAGCTTGTGCGTACGTACGTGGTGGAACTGATGATTAATTTTAAAGGAGGGCATGAGATAAGCTAGAGGCCTAGACCCTAGAGCAGATGGAGTGTCTTCTTTGTCCTGAGTAATTTAATGGTTTGCATCTTTGTTGCTTGAAGCGCTGGAGGTGAAGAGTGCGTCAATGGGGTAGCTCTAGTAGAGTTGTTTGTGCACTCGATAATGCTCCTCAGTTGCAATTGCAAATTGTGGCTTTACTGATTTCAAACTAACAAATTAAATATATTAACACCTATAGTACAAAAAAAATAAACTTTCAAAACGTTGTATTCATGGAGGATCGAATGAAACCAACTAGATGTTGAAAATGATGGTGTCTTTTGCGACAAAAGTTTGTCAAAGTTAAATAAAGGGGATATTGCATTCTTGCCCCAACTTTGTACTCTAATTATGATTTTATCCCCACTTTCCCCTCCGTTGCATTTTTACCCCTCCTTTTTTAATACGAAGGCATAGTCTACCCCTACTCCATGAACAACACATGATGGTGTGAAAAGAGCATAAAAAGACTATTTTGCCCATTAATATGTCCCTACTTTGTTGAGCACATTTTTTTACTCCTCTTTGATACCATAAGTTCAAAATAAAAAATAGTTGTACAAAAATTGATTTATAAGTTCTGAAAATTCATTTAATTCATAAAAAATGCAAAATCATTTCAAAAAACTTGTAAAATCGTCCATGGCAACTTATATGCATTATAATACATGTACAAATATTTATATATCATATAGCAAAAATATGTTTTAGGATGTATAAATATCAAAGTTTGGCTTAAGATGTATGAAAGATTTTGAGAGACTGATGTGTTTATGAACAATGTATAGTCTAACTTTCTTGAAAATGCGTTGATTTTTTTGTTAGAAGGCTATACAACTATAAAATAACTCCATGAAAATTTCATAATTTTTGTACAAGTTTCTGATATTATTATTACAAATTAAGGAGTAATTGTAAATTATCCATAGCAAACCTATTGACTTTTCATATATGTTTTATGATTTGATCTGAACTAGAGCATATGTCCTTAGATACTACTTTTTTAGTAGCTGATAAGAGCTAATTAAGAGACATGTAGTTCAAATTAGAATCATTATGAATAAATACCTAGAAAATCATTTAATAGTTTGAAAATAGAAAATCATTCAAAAAATACAAAATCCCTCCATGGCAACATATATGTAGCATAAGATATTTAAAATATGTCCATATAATATGAGAAAAAAATAATGTTTTAGGGTGTGCAAACTAATCGATGCTGCACTTCTTTAATATAAAACATTTTGAATCTTTATGATTTTTAGAGAGCACACCTTAGATTTGATTGGGTTGTACCTTGTCTGCTCCTAGTCCAATAAAAATGTAAACAAATAAAATTTTTTGTGCACTATAGCTTACAACTGGCTGTGAAAATTGATTTTAATAGGCGGTTCGTAACACGAACCAGCTGTGAAAATCAATAGTGACTAGAAAAATTAATTCTGCAGTAGTGGAAGATCTTCACGGCTGTGCTCTCCAAAGCTCTACATGCCATGACGGTCCTCTTCCTTATGAAGGAAAGCCCAAAACCTAAGTTTGCTTGTTCACTTTATCAAATACAATCTAATTTCTCCTAAGCCACATAGCCCAACAAAGGACACTTACACATGTAAATATTTAATTCTTTTCCTTGCACCTTACCCCTTTAGCATGACCCAACCATATGAGTACTATTATTAAGTTTTGGTAAGTTAAAGGTAGTATGCATTATTCTCCAAATCAACCTAGCCATGTGACATTCGAAGAAGAGTTGTTGTATAGTCTCATTATTACTACAATAGCAACATTTCTTATTTCCGTGCCAATTTTTCTATGTCGAACTTAGAAAATTAATCTTCGACACGTTGAAGCATAAGATATGCAAAGTTTAACAGGGAGTCTATTAGGTACTTGGTGTAACGAACTTATCTCTGTTGTTTTTTTATTCTTATGGTCTTGGCAATTTGAATTCATACATTATTTTTCAATTTTCACCACTTTTGCAATAAAAGTCAATAATGTTTTTTTGGAACACAATACAACCGTGTGGAGTATTTTTCACCGTGCGCACGGCGGACACATTATCCACGGTTACCCGCCCGCGCGTAAATCATGGCGTGATCAACTCCCGCGCATGCCGCGGCGCCGCCGATCGTGACCCTTTCCTTCCACGTACGTACGCCCCGTGTCCCTCGCTCGCTCCCCAAAAGCTGCGTCGTCGCCCCTCCTGATCCCATCCGCGCCGCCCCACTCTCCCCGCTCGCATCGGCCTTCTTCTTGCTCTCGTTGTCCGGCCTCCCCCATCGCTCCCCCACATCCATCCTATCGCCCTCTCCTGATCTGCATCCCGAGCTCCCAATCCCTCTCGGTTGTGCTGATGCATCTTCTTGCCGTCGCTATGCTGGTCATCGTCGTCTCCTGTTCGATAAGATCTGTCACATTATTACCATCCAACGCACAATCCTGTCGCCTCCGAGGCTCGGATCCCCACCCATCGGCGGCAGACCGGCAGTGGCTGCGAAGCCGCGTCCGTGAGGAAGGAGATGGATCGAGTGGGAAGCCCTGCGACTAGGGCGGCTCACCATCTGCCGCATCGCGCCCGTGGGCCTGTTCTTTGTATGAACACGTGTTCCCCGGAATTCTTCCAGTGTCATCTTCTTGTGCTCTGATCCTTGGTTTGCATGCATGTGAAGCTGGCGAAGGAGAGGTCCTCGCCCCAAGTGATCTAAGTTGCTGAGGCATCTGTAAAGGTGCGGGGTTTACTAACTTTCTGGTCCCTTTACATTGCGATCTAGATGCTTAATTTATTTTCATGAGAGGTGTATTTCAAGTGTAGGTAGGGGAATTGTTGGGATTTTCATCAAAATATTTTTCTTTCAGTATTGATATCAGAGATCCCTGTTTTGTCATGCGTACGCCAACTGTTCGTTGTTTCGCTTCTCTAAGCCAGGGTAGTGTGTTTGCATGATTGTGATAAGTGAATGTTGTTGTTTTTGTGCAGTGCTGTGCTGCCTCGATCCCTGTTCCGGCCTTCTCCACCCATATGCTGCCTCCAACATTCCGCTCTGTTGGTCACCTGCTGCTCGGGGCCGAGACAGCTGCTGTGATCTACGGCCCGCCATGGGCTTTCTATCATTGGAGTTGTATGGTCTTCTATCTAACCCATCAAGATAGCCCCATCGGTATGTTTTTACGCCACTACATGTATTCAAAATTTGTGAAATTAGAGCTAAATTTGCTTATGACTCTAAACAAATCATGGGAACCTTTAGGCCACGACCAAATAGCATAAATGTTAAGATCATAGGAACTGGGATCAAACTGATCATATGGTGGTACTTGCGGATTCTAGGTTAAAAAAAAAGTCTTCCACATTCATTTAAATGTAAAATGTTAACTTTTTGTAGATCTCAGAATTTCATGTTTGAAACTTGCAGGGCCTACAATAGGTTTCTAGGTTCTCAAGAATGAGTTAGCAATTCTAAAATATTAACTAATCTATAAAGTAATATTTTTTTAGTTTGACCATAGTTTTCTTTGCCACATCATATTGGACTAGTGACTCTAAATCTTCTTTTCATATATAATGCGTACCCCTGTTGCTGCTGCACCAGTATTTATTCATTATTATTTAAAACAAGTGGTCCGTCTTTCACAGTGATATGAATTTCATATAGTCCCCTGTCCTATAATCTTTTTTTTCTTGAAACCAACCATTACACAAGCAGCTGGAGTTATTGTTAACCATTAAGCTAACCTTATGTTTTATTTTTGTGTCATCTTTTCAGATTAAACTCTTTAAATTGGGTGGCATCATGCAACCCTCCGACCATGGCTCGCCCTTCCGATTTTAATGTCGGTCCAATACGTAGGTTAGTTAGTTCTTCCTGCTCCAGTCTCATATTCACTTTTAACACTTTATACAAGACATAGAAGAACTGAACAATGTGGTCCGCACATTGTATTAACAAAATCCTTTCTTCTGTTTTCTTTGGATGTTGTGTTTGAAGCAATGACAAACTGTGTTTGAAGCAATGACAAACTTTGAACCCTTCATGAACATAATTTCTCAACTACACATAATAAAGTGGAACGTCCAGAGGTATGAAAAGTTATTATGCACAAGACAAGTGCACTCGCCGAAGGTAAGTATAGAAATCCATGTACTTCTTGTCATATTATATAAATCTTTGTTGTATTTACTATCTATGCTCTTCTTTACATGAACAATTATGACGTCAAATAAATAGTTAGCAGTAACTAAACATTCTCTATCTCAAATAATCTGCCCATTTAGTGACCACAAAATGATATTTCCATTTTTACCTCTTTGCTTATGAGCCTAGTCATTTGATGTCTAGCTTCTACATTCTAATCTTGGTATAAATGGTAAGTTGCTCCACAATTTATTTAGATCGTAATATATGACATTCAGTCTCCTATGCTTCACATAGGAGACGCGGGTTTCTATGTCTTCTGTAAAGTTATAGGCATAGTCTTAAATAGCTGGCTATAGCTTCTTTTATCTCCCTCTATAGCTTATCTAGGAGGATGCTGCTATTTGCTACTACGTGTAATTTAGCCGCTATTTGCAGCTATAGCTCTATTTAGCCGGCCATTAGCTGTTTTTTGAGGTCTCCCGCTAAATGGCTCAGCCCGCTATTTAAAACAAGGATGGTGTTTTGGCATCCCATGTAGCCTAGGAGTTATATACAAATGGATCTTGCAGGAGTCGTGTGTTAATCCTCATAAACATGTCTCCTATGATTAAATAAAAACAAGAAATGGAAATAAAATATATATGAGATATATTGCATGTACACATGTTCTATCTATTATATACATCACAGACACACATATTTTCTGAACTCTCTTTATATACATGGCCATAACTTTCACATGAACTAAAACAGAGAGAGAGAGGAGAGAGACCTTCTCTTGTAGAGGCCCTCGATCCGGACATTGCTAGTACGTTGATGATGATCTGTGTGGTCAGGGTAGTGTGATGTCATAGATCCGGGCGAGTGTAGCGGCGGTGATGCATGAGCATCAGCGACGGTGATGCATGAGCATCGACGACGACGATGCTTCTTGTCGCTCTAGATCGGGCTAGGGTTTTGTCAGTAGGGATTGTGGCTCCCACCCTCTTTGTTATGGCGTCGTGCGACAGGGGCCCACCAACCATGTATGGGTTGGGTGCCCCCAATCAAGGCGCGGATCTAGGGCCCAATGGGCCGTTGGGCCCACTGGTGGAGAGATCAATACCAACATTCTCCGCCTTGATCTCACCTTATACTTTTTTGAGCTTTATGCTTTGACTCAAACTACTATTGTCCCAACACAAATTACTGCATAGAACATGCTACATCGTCACAGTTCATTATCGATAAATTTAGCAGCTACACTACACATGCCTCAGTTTTGAAACAAATTATTTGACTTTGGTCCCTTCGTTATCCAAAAATCATAGGCTTTCCCTTAAACCCATGCCGGCTATGTGTTCTCTGAGCACATTGAGTGATAAGACTTTTGTGAGCAGATCCGCAAGATTTTTCTTTCTGCTTATATTCTCGAAAACTAATGGGATGATTTTGGATTTTCTCCTTCACAACATAAAACTTTATGCCAATGTGTTTGACGGTTGTTGGTATTTTTAACAATCAGATAAACCCACATGCGTACAATTACCAATGTATCGAATACATAGGGGACAAGAGAAGGGATAAATGTGTAGAAGATAGAGAGGGTTATTTCTGTAGCAGACTTGCTCCAATTATTCGGCTCAAGTGCATGAGACCAATCCCTTAGGTCCTCAAACACTCCAACTGAGTTAATCGTGCTAGCCTGTCGGGTAGCGTCCTGATTAAACTACCGGTAATTTGGATTGAGTAACCGGATAGTTGTGGTCTTGGACGAATCTCATCAAGCTTTTACATCACCAAGGTTCACATAGATAGAATTATGAAATGAAAATTAAGTACTTAATTATTACAAACCAAAGTTCAGTGCAGCGGAAATAAAGCGACAATTCTAAACGACGATACAAGTGACGTCATGATGAAGCTCGTACATGACATCACTCACAAAGATCCTCATTGGCCGGGGACTCATCCCAATCAACAGTCCAACCAGGAGGAAGGGTGCACGGCCAAGTTAAAGCAGCAACACGGTCATAGGCGTCATCATCATCTAAAAAGTTGAGCACAAGCAAGGCTGAGTATACTAATACTCCGCAAGTCTTACCTGGCTGGAATAAAATATTCCGAGTCCTAGACATGCAAGGCTTTTGGCTGAGGGGATTGTTTTGCCAAAAATTGAATATGAGTAGATCCTTACTTTCAAAGTTTTAGTGTCAAGTTACTGTGAGCCTGTCCATAACTAGGTTTGCAACTAGCTAAGCAACCATGGTACTTTCAATCAACTTTCATTGTTAAGTCCTCACTAGGTTCTTGCTCATGCATTGCTACGGGACAATACAAATGAGATTAATACCATTGTAATGTATTGCAAACGACCAATTTAGATGATAGTGTAAATTGCAAACGATAGCATCATACCCATAAGTTGTTATTATGAAAACAAATACATAACTCACATAGTGCACGAATGTTGCTGTGAGAACAAAAACAATAATAAAGAAAGCGATAAAATTGGTGAGTAATGTGTCCCTCCTCCACGTGTATTATGAGCAACTGACACCTGAAATTGACATAGTTGATATAAAATACAAAAAGTTTCCATAACTATAATGTACAACGACATACAAACCTTCCATTCATTAGCACAACATTTCTGTTCGGACGCCTCTAGAATTGTTCTCTACCTTGGATGTCAGAAACATAAACAACCAGCCCTACAATATTTGAATAGAAAAATGTAAATAATAAATTGAATTTATTTTTATGCATAATCTATTTATTTAATCACAAAAACATGGTACCAAAAATTATAACATACCTGGAAATGTATTCGATGGTTGCCTGTATACATCCTCAAAATCCCTAAGGTACGCGGGCACTGTGCAATGGTTATAGAAGCTATAGCTCTCATAACACGGGTTGGAGAAAGCACAACATCATAATTTTCTCATAGGTGGAAGATATATGCCAACGGTGATAGAATTAGATCTTCACAGTTGAGATTCATATAGGTTCTTAACATGAATAAAGTCATCATGCACATGCACATACAAGAACGAAAGAGAGAGATAGGGTAGAGCGGTGGACCATCGGGGACGGGAGTCCCAGCCGGAGAGCCTGAGGGCGCCACCATGGCAGTGAGGTGCGCGGTGTCGGAGAGGAGAGTGGCCGGCGGTGAAGGCGTCGGTGGCGGTGGCTGCTGGTGGCGCTGCTGCTGGCGGCGCTTCCCGTCGGCCTCGCGCACCCCTCTGGATCGGCTTAGGGTTAGGTCTGTAGGGTGGGGCTCTGTGTGCGGCGGGTGAACCTCGTGTGACAGTGACGGTGGATGCAGTGCGATGACGGGCCGGAGGCGAACGCGACGAGCGAAGTGCTCCTGCATACCAAGGCGATTAGGTCCCGAGGATCGGCGACGGCGGCCAAAATAGAGAGAGATGTCTCCGGTGGCTTACCGAGGCAAGGGGAAGGCGTCAGGAAGGAATGGCGGTGGGGGGAGGATTTAATAGGTACAATGTATCGACCTAGGGCGAACTAATGCTACCAACGACTCTCTGGCGGCGCAGGCTAGGATTTCGCTCATAATCCGGCCGCGATTAGCGGCTTACGGCGATGGAGGGCGTTGCGAGGATGCGGGAACGTTGCGCGGCGGGGCGTGGCGCTGCGCGTGGGGCCGGGGTACCCAAACGATACGTGGAAACAAAGGACTTTAGCTCAAGAAATTCGTCCGGTGATGATGCTGTACTGTGTAGCCTAGGGATGAAAAT
>JAZFNS010081554.1:0-17900 GCA_037127165.1 Alloteropsis angusta | reverse complement strand
GGATTCTTTTGCCATGCTCCATGTAACCTTAGGATTATTCTTTATTCTTTATTCATGAGATTGGCAAATGAGATGATGTGTCGCATTACCTTGATATCCTCATTTACCCCTGTATGACTTTGTCCAGAACTTATATCATAATACTTTAATCATGAATCGTCTCANNAATGCCATCCTTTGGGAAAATATAAATAACGATACCCATGAATACTCACGGGTGAAATGCTACAATGGTATATCCGTGCGCTTGCGGATTCATTCGCGACGTAAGAAATACCAACAGCGGCATCACCCAAGATTGCATGGTCTGCTGATTTTTCGGCAGATGAGTGTTGACGGCTCTTAAGCGCGTCAATTGTGAACCGCAAGCGCACGGATCAGTTGTAGCTCTTACCTCAGAGTACTCCCCCAAGTNACGGAACTAGTGATATTAGAAACAACCTAACTAGCATAGAATCCTTTTATCTTTGTGAGAGGTGATAACGAATCTAATCTACTAAACATAAACACCAAAGGTAGCAAGAGAAAGTTAGAGATAACCAATTTAGATCACCTAGATCATGCATGCGTTGTAGATCCTAGCTAGATATAGTGAGTATGATATTAATCTCAATAAAAAGCTCTTCTTTAAATCGTGGCCTAATTTCAATCTCCCGGTAGCCCCACCTTACACAGGATCACACCCTGTCACGGCACTCCCTATTGGCGCAGGTAACTGCGGAGCACGCTCAAGAATGTGTCGAGCCCCCTGGTAGATCCGACATGAACCTCTAGCCACCATGGCTAAAAGAGCACCCCCGAACAATCTATCTCANTTGAGGATAAAGAAAACCCAAGGAGAGCGAAGAAATATAGATAGGCACTTGATCGCTAGAAATTCGAAAACATAATTGGCTTCACTATGAATGATTAGTACATCATAAAGATCACAACCAGGATCCTACCTTTGATCTTTGATGATCCTAACTCCAAGACTCCGACATGGTCTTCCTCGCAGGGTTCCCACGTCGGCTAGGGACGAACCCTAAACAACTAGCACGACCCTCGGCTCTCCGAAAGGTGTCTCTCTATCTTCTCTGCTCCTCGGCGGCGTATGCGAATTGATTCTCTCCGTGACGGCCGGCACAGGGTCTTTAAATAGCCAAGAGATAACCTAGGTCAAAGGGGATCGCGAACCGACGCAAGAAAGGGGGAGGCCGGCCGGCCTGGGCCCTTTTTGGCCCAGTTCAGCCTTGGTTTTGGCGACGATGCTTCTTGTTGCTTCTGGAGTCTTTGTGTGGATGCATATCAGGTTTGTACGTCGGTGTCTTCGAGATATTTGACTATCTTCAGTTGATTTTCCTTGATCCTGAAGTTTTCTGATAATATCTTCAGTGTCTTATCCCTTAAGCATCCTTGGAGGTGGGTCCACTTGTAAGCATGCATAGAGTGGCGCCTAAGCTTGGGCTCTTTGGGCCTTGTTCCTTGTTGGATTATGATCGCTCCTGGGCTTCGTCCAAATATNAAATACCTTGAAAACCTGCATAAATAGAATTCCTCCAAAAACATATGCATATACGAAAATAGCCCGGTTATAGAGTATGATCAATAGTTTAGATATCAAATTCATGCCATTATTGAGGATAAACAAGGGTAAAAAGGTGTCGCTAAGGAGCGCCAACAATCCCCCCATGCTTAAACCTTGCTCGTCCTCGAGTAAGTCCTCAATAGAAATCAGCGTTGCCTTTCGGTGTTCGATCCCTGCACTTTAGTCATACACGAGAAAACATAATGCTCTCTAAAGATATTTCATTAAAAGTTCAAATTGTAACCAATCTTTTCTAATACGGAGGGTAGATATGAATTATGCACTCCCCACAAGTTATTAAATCCAAGCTCTCAATCTTAAATAAATCTCAGAGAGTTTTCAATAATTTTTTAAAAGAGCTTAACCAAAGTCAATAATTTTAACCTCTTTGCAATTACTCATTGGAGAATTCTCAGCTCACCAAGTCTCTCCTTTTTGTAGAACTTCTCTTCCTTGCATCTCTCAATAAGGCTTTTATGTGGAGCTATGGGAAGGTTAGTCCTAGCAAAGATATTGTAATCAAGATATCATCAAAACAAGAAGAGCATTTAATGGTTTTACCGAGACTTGTCAAAAAGGTCATTGGAAAATAATGTCAATGGAGAGGGAGAAAATGGAACACACACTTTTTAGATGGTGGACATGTGCAAATGGCAAAGGGTGATACCGAGACACAAACGAAGTTCTTGTTATCGGATTACACATGGTTGGAAAGATAGCATATGGGTCTTGTCTTGCATACCCTTTGAGATTTAATGATGCTAAAAGAACCGAGGAGTACTTCTTTTGTATATATATATTTTTTCTTTTTGACATGCCTTGAGAGCATGTGGCATACCTTCTTTGGGCATGCATCTTTTATTATAATTTTTTTTTCTTTTCTCTATTTTTCTTTCTTTTCTAAATATATATTTTTTATATACTCCTCATGAACGTTTTTAGCAACATAGCCTTTTCTAGCAGCCGTCAGAGATATTCGATGAAGTCTCCCCCCCATGCTTGAACGATTGCTCGTCCTCGAGCAANAGAAGTGGGAATATACCGGCTGCTAGTGTGGCACAAAAATTTTCAGGCTCCTAGTAAAAATTCTTCCATACTCTATATGGTTTGTAGTCAGGGAGGTAATCACAAAAAGATATTTGGTTTTGGGTAGGATATCCAGCGAGGTTTGTACTTTTCCGGTGTGGAAAATCACAATGCATGGATAAAATGGCTAGCAAGAGGAAGGTATGCAAATTACGGAATGACCAGCTTCTTAGTCTCGTACCATCAAAACATAGTCTTGAATTAATGCAATCGAAAAACAATACTTGCAAAATCTAAGGTGTCATATGATATATATTTATGGCATTGGATAGGTAGAACAATTGCAAGAAGTATTAATGACCCGGCTAGCATGAAGGTAGAGCAAAAATAAATAGCCTTTGATCAATTTAAAAGAGAGAGCTCGAACCAACAACTATGGGTTTAATATTATCATCACCTCCACAAAAGAATTGATTGATATTTAAATAATTTCAGATTTGTGTCATGGAGAGCATTAGTCTAATCATGCATAAGCAAAACACATGAATGAAACAAAGCGGCAACGATCATCATATTTCAACATGACACAAACTTAAATATCACCACTACTAAACATATCATGAAGCATAGGTGATGTACTTTATTTATCCAATCATTCCATGGTGATGAAAATAAAAATACTAAGCTCACACACAACTTGCACACTTGCTGAAATTAAATAGAACAGAAAATACTACGCACACACAAACTTGCACACATGCTGAAATTAAATAGGAGAGAGTAAAAATTCAAACCACACATGCGCTTAATTTTATTTCCGGCCTCCGGTCTCTCACTCTTCTTGATTTGGCGGGTGGGCTGCGTTATATCCTTGTTCATAGTATACTTGTGCTGCACCTCCTTGAAATTGTTCCGGCGGCGCTATTCCGAGGAATCCCAGTTGATATGAGATACCTGCAGTTCCATCTTCAAGTCTATCCGTGTGCCGCCGGATGGCATCGATGTCCTCCATGTTCCTATTTGCATATGCACCAATAATCCTTGTGCTTTGCTCCGGTTGTGGAAGGTGTGCATATGGTGCTCCGAAGGATGGGTCCGGAAATATTCCTTGGTGATGTGGCGGTGGGTAGCCGTATTGTGGAGGAGGCGGTGGATATACTTGTGGTGGTGCCGGTGCTACATACCCCCATGCTTACAAAGGTGCAGCTCCCCATTGTTGCCCCCATCCTACCGGAGGTCCTTGCCCACTCGGGGCATTTTGAAATTCACTCTTCCAAAAGTCGGAACTTGGTGGAGGCAGCACTTGCTCTTCTTCTCGTGTCGATGGCCCTGCAACATGTTTTCCCCGCTTGTTCTTCGTTGCCTTCACTAATATATCTTCATCCCGCCAGTCGACTCTTGTTCTTGCAAATAGCTTCAATCTTGGTTCCGGGAGAGAGATGTCAATGTTTGCAATTTTGAACCCCTTCTTCTCATCTCCTCCAATATAATGCCCTTGCCTTAATGCTTCTATACCAAAGTCAGTTCC
Source organism: Alloteropsis angusta (assembly GCA_037127165.1). Lineage (NCBI taxonomy): Eukaryota > Viridiplantae > Streptophyta > Magnoliopsida > Poales > Poaceae > Alloteropsis > Alloteropsis angusta. The sequence continues at coordinate 13,779 of JAZFNS010081554.1, read as the reverse complement.
CTTCATATAAAATGCCTTGTTTATTTCAATGCTGCGGTCCAATGCATTTGCTATCATAGTGAGATAACAACCCGAGCCAATCTCTCCACTTCCGGATGTAGCTTCACATGCCCACCTATTAACCATTACATAGGTGGGGTTGATTGCTTGATTTTTCACCAACGCGGAATATAAGTAATTTAATTCCGGGTCGATGATCTTGGACTCGCGCATCCTTCCGAAGATCCTTTTGCTCATCCATGAGTGGAATATTTGCAATATTACATTGCTAATATTCTTTCTCTGGCGGTTGTCATCTTTTGCAATTCTCCTCCAAAATGCATCAATTCCGCCGACTTCATCAAATTCTACACTTTTCGGTGCATCTTCCTTGAAGGCAAGCAATTTGCCAATATCATCATAAGTGATAAATCTTTCTTGATTCCTCAACCAAAATTCCATGCATTGCACTTCTTCGCCTTCAATATTTTTCTTCACGATTTTCATCGTCATGAACATCTCCGTGGCGATGTTGGCTTGTACATGCACGGGCACACCGTCAGAGAATTGCCTCCACGCGAGGTTTCCCAACAACCCGTAAATATCACCATAGATCCCCAACTTGTGGAGAGCATTATCATTGAATTCCACGTTCGCTCTCAGCCTTCCCGTAAACCTTTTAGCCTTGCCTCTTCTTCCTCCGACAAAATGATAAACCCAAACTCCGAAGTTTTGGGCTTGTATGGCGGTGGAGCGGTTGACCTCGTGCGTCGTCGTGGTGGAGGAAGTGGCTCGCCGGCTTGTCCACGCGGTTCGGTGAACCGCATGGAGGAACTCCTCGTGTCTCACATGCCACCTAGGAGCAGCATGTCACCCCTAGGTGTGGGGTTGTCTTCCTCCATGCTCTGCGGAGACTCGGCAACCGAGTGCCTCCGAGAAGAGCTTCCGGACGGCGCGTCGGACGCCGACGAACGCGTCTTCCTTCTCATGAACAAGTTTGTGATTCCTTTCTTCATCTTCCCTTGCTGCAAGAACACACAAAACAACGCACCGAAGGTTTCTTGCCGGTGGAAGAACAATATATCGAAAGAAGAGAACAAACTAGAAATTGTGATGAATTTTTCTGAATTTTTGGACAAGGATTTGGTACTCGAATTTTTTCAGAGAGTTTTCTAGTGTTCTAAGGTGAAGAACTTGGGCACATGAACTAAGAAATGAGAGGGAGAGGTACCTGTGAAAAATGAGCCCCGGGGGCCATTTATAGGGGTGAGGCCGGCCGGCCTAATGGCCTTGGAGCCGGCCGGCCTGGGGCATTCCTGGCTCCTCTCATTGAGATCTTTCTCCCACTACTTCTTGATGCCTTTGAGAATTATTATTCAGCATCTCCACGTTAGTGCACTGGCCATTTGATGTGAGCCACTCCTTTCCTTTCCAAAGTTTTCAATTTGCATAAATTTTCCTCCACTTTGTGTCATGTCTTGTCCTTTGCTTCAATTATACTCCATTCTTTGCTTTCAATCCTGCATAAGTGAGTGCTCCACCATGAATGGCTGCCCCCAATCTTGTGTTTTTATGCATGTGGTGGTAGGTAGAGAGCACCATATGTGTTTCCCGTAAACTCAAGTTGGTGTTTAGTGGTAATCTAACTCATAACTCCATTAAAATCATGCTTAGATGCTTAACCCCTCCTCTAATTTCGAAAATTAAAAACCATCTCAGAGCAAGCAATGAGTTTAAATAAATCTTTAGAGGGGACTTAAGGCACCAAAAACATTAATAAGTCGAGAAATAACTTCTGACTACATTTACTTTGGTTGCGCCGGTATCGCTTGCTCTCATGAATTGTTAGCCAACAATCCCGGATTCAACCGTGGGTCATGGGTTTAGGTTCTAATTTGGCCAAATGAGAGGAAAATTTTGAATGGAATAAATCAAATGGGGTCTAGAAAAATTCTAATTCTAAAAAGTCAAAACTGAAAATTCCTAGGCTTACGCGTCTAGCATGCGTCAAATGAGTATAGAAAATTAAGTACAACGCTCGGCTCTACTCGTGGTTTTGAATTAATGTTGGTCTAGCCGTCATGGGAAGGACGGTTGCCAAAATGGTACTAGGGAATTTTGGTTTTGGTTTTCTAAGTAATGGGATGGCTCATGTCATTGGTTTTAAGATATGAAATTAAATCAAAATGACCGAGCAATAAAATTCCAAATAGTTCGACCGGACGATCAATTAAATGTTTACTTGCACAGCAAATTCTAAGACTCACTTACTCGAATGTTTTCAGGGTTGTCCTCCCAGTAGCTTTATTCTTGACTCGACGAACGGGTTGTCCTCCCGGTAGCTTATTCTTGACTCGACGAACGGGTTGCCTCCCGCAAAGCGCTTTATTTATAGTCTATAGCTAGACTTCTTCCGTTTCTTCACTTAGGACCAACGCTCAGAGATGGCGTTGCAGTCTTGGGTACCCACTTCTGCACAATTCTTGGCTTGGGTGCAGGCTTATTCTTTGGCTTAGTTTTTGGTCTTCACAGGCATATCTTCATCTTTGGTCTCGACGGAAGCAATAACTTCTTTGGTCTCCTTCACTTCCTTCTTCTTCGGCTCCTCCTTGGTGTTGCGTCGGTGAGGCGGGACATATTTAACATTGACCATGTTACATACCTCGAGTCGTGGATGGAACTTGAACGCGCTAGTGGTGCCTTTGATGTCGAATTTAATCTCTCCCTTGCCGACGTCGATGTTTGCCCTTGCGGTCTTAAGGAATGGCCTCCCAAGGATGAGCGGCGATTTTGCTCCTTCTCCCATGTCGAGAATGACAAAGTCAACGGGGACTAGGTGCTCTCCAATTTTTACTGGCACATCTTCGGCGATACCCAAAGGATAGCGGACGGAGTTGTCCGCTAGCTCTAGGCACATGGCAGTGGGTTCCGGCTCCGGTAGGTGTAGCTTCTCGTACACGGTCTTCGGCATGACGCTCACACTTGCGCCAAGGTCACATAAAGCTCTTTCGAACATTTGTGATCCGATGGAACACGGGATGGTTGGACATCCCGGGTCCCTCTTATTCTCAGGAGCTTGGTCGGCGACAGCCACGCTGCATTCTTCGGTCATCTTGATGGTGCTTGCCGGCGGCATCTCGCGCTTGTTGATAAGAATATCTTTGAAGTAGCGAGAGTATGTTGGAACTTGTAGAGCGTCCAAGAGGGGCATGTTGATGTTCAACCTGCGAACCACTTCAACAATTTTTTTGAAATGCTCGTCAATTTTACCTTTGTGGTAACGTGGCCTCGGAGGAAGAATTCTAGTGTCTTTGTCAATTATCTCAAACTCTGGCTCTTCGGTGACTATCTCCAGAATGAGAGCGGGTGCCTTCTTTTTTGTGGTCATCTCAGCTTCAATATTTGGCCTATACTTCCTTGCTCCAACTGGGTGTTTAGGATCTTCGGTCTCCTTTCCCGAGCGAGTTTGAATTGCTTTTGCCGACTCCGGATTTTGAGGCTGCCCTGGCAATCTCCCTTCATTACTAGGTAGGCGTCCGGCTATCTGGGTCACTTGTGTTTCTAGCATCTTCATCATGTTGAGCACTTGGTGGTTAGAGCTTCCGACCTCCGTCACCTTCTCATCGATGTTCTCCAATGCCTTGTCCATAGCCTTGAACTTGGTGACAGTGTCCTTGTTAATCTTGCCTTGCTCCTCCATAAATTCCTTCAACTATATACGAAGAGGCACCGCATTTTGAATGGATGAGCTTGCATTAAATTGAGGTCTACCTTGTCCGTAGCGGAAGTTGGAAGGTGGGAACCATTCTCCCTTCTTCATGTAGTCGAGCATTCTAGCTTCCTCCGGACAATTCTTCTGGGCATGGTTGTACTCTCCAAATTCTTCACATGTAGACTTTGCTTCGGCTGCCTTCAAATCAATAGCATGGGCTTCCTTCTTGTCCACCTCCATCTTCTCCAACCTTCTCATGAGTGAATCGATCATCCCTTCCAAAATTTCTTCACGCTCCACTTGCAAAACACTCTTCGCAACGACCGCGGGTTGTGTCAGGAGTACCCGCCCGGACGACGCCCACGCATCATTGTCCGCCACCTTCTTGAATAACTTGAAAGCTTGAGTTGGGGTGAGCTCAATAATCGACCCTCCAGCTGATGCGTCGATGATTGTCCTTGATGCCATCGTGAGACCTTGGTATAACTTCTGGACTATATCTTCCTTTGAGAACTTGTGATGTGGCACGGCTCGGACGTAGTCGTTGAAGCGCTCATAGGCCTCCGAAATATTCTCCGTCGGGTGCTGCTTGAAAGTAGCAATTTTGTTGCGCAAAATTTGAGTCTTACCCGGCGAGTAGAATTCCATCATGAAAGCTTTCATCAAGGACTCCCAATTTTGCACCGTCTGCGATGGTAAAGAATGAAACCACTGAAGCGCTCTCCCGAGTAGAGAGAATGGAAAGAGCCTCGCTCTTATTTGATCTTGAGTCATCCCTTGCATGTGGAAGGTGCGGCAAAGTTGAATGAATGCTTGAAGGTGAAGGTTGGCATCTTCCTTTCCAGTGAAAGGCCAGCTTTGCACCATACGGACGGTTGAGGTCTTGATCTCGAACGGTGCTCCGATGTCGTCGAGGTTTCGATAGGCAAATCTTTGACATCCGGGATGCACAGCTCTCCGATCGTACGTTCCGGTTCTCCCATCTCGTCTTGCGGTGGCGTCTCCTTTGGTCTTGGTGGTGGAGTTGCTTGAGGTGTAGACGATGATCCTCGGGCCTTGGCTTTTGGGTCTACTAACTTCAACTTCTTAGCTTGTGCTTCTTGTTTCCTTCACCTGTAAAGTTTTTCTGGATCATCCACAAAATTTTTTGGTTTGTTGGAGAGATTGCCATCCATTTCCTGTTAGGGATTAGTGAAAGCAAAAAATATATATATATATACGAGATCTAAAAAGAATAATCAAAATAAAATAAAACCTAGGTTAGATTTGATTTTTGTGGATTAGATCTATTTTTAACAAGAACTAAAATAAGAAATCAAAACAAAATCAAAAGAAAATAAAAAGAAATATTTACGAATGCTAGTCAAATCGGATCTAAATCGATAGTTCCCCAGCAACGGCACCAGAAAAGCTTGTTGACGGCTCTTAAGCGCGTCAATTGTGAACCGCAAGCGCATGGATCAGTTGCAGCTCTTCCCTCAGAGTACTCCCCCAAGGTTTATCAATCCACTGAACTAGTGATATTAGAAACAACCTAACTAGCATAGAATCCTTTTATCTTTGTGAGAGGTGAAAATGAATCTAATCTACTAAACATAAACACCAGAGGTAGCATGAGAAAGTTAGAGATAACCAATCTAGATCACCTAGATCCTGCATGCGTTGTAGATCCTAGCTAGATATAGTGAGTACGATATGAATCTCAATAAAAAGCTCTTCTTTAAATCGTGGTCTAATTTCAATCTCCCGGCAGCCCCACCTTACACAGGATCACACCCTGTCACGGCACTCCCTATCGGCGCAGGTAACTGCGGAGCACGCTCAAGAACGTGTCGAGCCCCTGGTAGATCCGGCATGAACCTCTAGCCACCATGGCTACAAGAGCAANTTGAGGATAAAGAAAACCCAAGGAGAGCGAAGAAATATAGATAGGCACTTGATCGCTAGAAATTCTGAAACATAATTGACTTCACTATGAATGATTAGTACATCATAAAGATCACAACCGGGATCCTACCTATGATCTTTGTTGATGCTAGCCCCAAGACTCCGACGTGGTCTTCCTCGCAGGGTTCCCACGTCGGCTAGGGACGAACCCTAAACAACTAGCACGACCCTCGGCTCTCCGAAAGGTGTCTCTCTATCTTCTCTGCTCCTCAGCGGCGTATGCGAATTGATTCTCTCTGTGACGGCCGGCACAGGGTCTTTAAATAGCCTGGAGATGACCGCGAACCGATGCAAGAAAGGGGGATGCCGGCTGGCCCACTTGCCCCCAGGCCGGCCGGCCTGGGCCCTTTTTGGCCCGGTTCGGCCTCGGTTTTGGCGACGATGCTTCTTGTTGCTTCTGGAGTCTTTGTGTGGATGCATATCGGTTTTGGACGTCAGTGTCTTTGAGATATTTGACTATCTTATGTTGATTTTCCTTCATCCCGAAGTTTTCTGATAATATCTTCAATGTCTTATCCCTTAAGCGTCCTTGGAGGTGGGTCCACTTGTAAGCATGCATAGAGATGGCGCCTAAGCTTGGGCTCTTTGGGCCTTGTTCCTTGTTGGATTATGATCGCTCCTGGGCTTCGTCCAAANAAATACCTTGAAAACCTGCATAAATAGAATTCCTCCAAAAACATATGCATATACGAAAATAGCCCAGTTATAGAGTATGATCAATAGTTTAGATATCAAATTCATGCCATTATTGAGGATAAACAAGGGTAAAAAGGTGTCGCTAAGGAGCGCCAACAATGAGCCAGACCAGAGAGACCATGATTAGAGCAGGAGTAGGCAAGGTTCTCACTTCTCAGTGAACCTCGCACGGGAGCATGCTGGAAGAGGATCACTGAAAAAGGTTGTGGAAGCTGAAATGACCAGGGGAGATTAAACATTTCTTATGGGGATTGGCACATAACTCCATTGCATTTAGAATATGGTTGGAGAGAAGAGGCATGGAGCTGGACACAAGGTGTGTCATGTGCTGCAAAATGAATGGGATGTTGGATAAATAGGAAAATGCAAACATATATTCTGAATATAAATCATATTTAACAAAAATACTAGCATGCAATTCTCAAACATACTATGTATCATAAATAGCATCATCATATTGCATTGTATGAGCATAATCTAAACATGTACACCCTTCGTTCCAAATTATAAGTCATTCCAACATTCTTGGAGAGTCAAACTATTTTAAATTTGACCAAAATTATAGAGTTGACCGAAAAGATTTATTGCACCGAACAAATTTACTATGAAAATATATGTTACCAAGAATCTAATGGTACTTATTTGGTATGATAAATGTTTGTATTTTATTGTAAAAACTTGGTCAAACTTGAGATAGTTTGACTTTCCAAGAAAGTTGAAATGACTTGCAATTTAGAACGGAGGGAGTACATAACAAGGCTATACACGAATAGATTTACTATGCTCAAAAAAGAACGGTACAAAATTAAATAGAGTGGACATGATGTGGTAGTACCGGTCTTTTGCAGATGAAGCTGTAGTAGATGGCACGTTGTTGATGATTCTCACGTACTGAAGCCGCGCATGACGACGACGACCGGTGGCACCCGAACGTTTTGGAAGATGAGCCATGGCGAAGAACTTGAGCAATCGCGTGGAACGCTTCCTAAAAACGTTATTCGCCCTCTCCCGATGCAGGATCACAACGGCGAAGGGTTCCGGAGACCTGCTCTCCCGATCGCCAGTGCACGCTGACGCTTGGGATGGAGTAGACTACGGTGGTGGCGCAGCAGCGAGTAGAGGCAAAAATCAAGAAAATAAAGACTATCTTAGGGTTTCCCTGACCTTGGGGCCTCCCTATATATAAGTCTATGGTGTAGCTTTTCCATGAGGGGATGGTTCGTATTCATTGGGTGGAAAGCCCCCTCCCACACACCCTTGTCCATGAGCAATATGATACTAATAGATGGTGTTGCCCTTCTAACCGCTAATGGGCTTCTGAGATTTATTAGAATTATTTATATGGGCCAAAGCCCATATATCTAACAATCCCCGACCAGATCTCAAATGCCCATTTAGAGATTTTCCTATTTCTCATATCTGTTTAATATACCAGTGTTTCTACAGAGACTGTAAAGTTGAATTTCCGCCTAGAAACTTAAGCTACGTTTATCCACAACTTGACAATGGACTATGCTTTGAATTGCAAGCTTTGTGTGAACAAGTTTCACTCAAAGTCATAACCTGGCTGCCAGTAGCCTACCCCGCTGGTGGAGCATATACGTCGTACTCACTGGTCTCTTCATGAGTTTACTAGAGAACAAACAAGTCTCATAAACCGCAACAATAAACAATCAAGCTCATACAGGTGTGTTCTTTCAAGAATACTCTGTAGGACAGTATCTTCGCTTATCAAAGCCAAAAGAATACATTAAGGCACATAGCTAACCTGCCTTACAGCTCCAAGAGCCTTACAGCTCTTGAGAGTATTGCATCTACACTTAGAGAGGATTAAAATATATATACTCTTCTCAGTTAACTAATAGCTTATTCTTCTCAGGTCCTAATTCACGGGATCTCCGATCACATAGGTAGGGTTACCACTGGTGGCAAATCACGTGTGTCTCATACCCATCTCCCTCGATGCATTTTCTATCACATTCTGTGATGTCCCTTTTGTAAAGGGATCTGCCAGGTTTTTATCTGTTTGAATATAAGTCACACTTATCGCTCTGGAGTTCTCAACTTCCTGACAAATTTCAGTCGTCTCTTGACATGTCTTGATGACTTCGCATTATCCTTAGCACTTTTCACGTTGACAATCACCGTTTGATTATTACAGTTCATAAGGATAGCTGGCACTAGTTTTTCAACCACAGACAAGTCCATCAAGAGCTCACGCAGCCACTCTGCCTCAATAGTGGCTATGTCTAAAGCAGTAAGTTCTGCTTACATGGTTGACCTCATCAAAATGGTCTGTTTGCAAGACCTCCATGAGATTGCACCACCTCCAAGTGTAAACACGTACCCGCTCGTGGCATAATGTTCATCCGCATCAGAAATCCAGTTCGAATCACTATATCCCTCAAGCATAGGTGGATGCCCAGAATAGTAAATCTCATAGCTCATTGTACCTAGCAAGTAACGCAAAACCCGCTCAAGTGCATGCCAATGCTCTAAAACCAGGTTTGACATGAATCTGCTCAATTTGCTCACAGCAAAAGATATGTTGGGTCTCATAGCGCTAACTAGGTACATAAGTGAACTAATGATCTAAAAATATCTAAATTGATCTTTAGCAATTTTCTTGTTCTTTCGAAGCATCACACTAGTATCATAAGGTGTTGGAGAAGGCTTGCTATCTGTGTAGCCGAACCGGCTCAAGACTTTCTCCACATAATGAGACTGTGAAAGAGTAATCCCATTCTCACTCTTAATAAGCTTGATGTTCAGAATCACATCAGCTTCTCCCAAATCTTTCATATCAAAACTCTTTGTTAAGAGAGACTTGACTTCATTGATCGCATTAATGTTTGTGCCAAAGATCAGTATGTCATCCACATACAAACAAAGTATAACTCCTTGACCCCTACCATGACGATAGTATACACATCTATCGGCCTCATTAATGACAAAGCCTTCAGAAGTTAAAGTTCTATCAAACTTCTCATGCCATTGCTTAGGTGCTTGTTTTAGGCCATACAAAGATTTCAACAACTTGCACACCATGTTCTCTTGACCCTTTCCTACAAACCCATTAGGCCGATCCATGTAGATCTCCTCATCCAACTCTCCATTCAAGAAAGCTGTCTTTACATCCATCTGATGAACAATAAGACCATATAAGAAAGCCAAGGAAAGTAGTGCTCGAATTGTGGTCAGTCCAGCAACTAGTGAATAAGTATCGACAAAGTCTTCGCCCTTTTTTGTGTATAACCTTTGGCCACAAGCCGATCCTTGTACTTTTCAATCGTACCATCAGGCCTAACCTTCTTCTTGAAGACCCACTTACAACCCACTGGTTTACATCCATAGGGTCATTCAGTTAACTCCCAAAACTCCACTAGAAAGAATCGAGTCCATCTCGCTTTGGATAGTTTCTTTTCAATCATCTACATCAGGAGATGCATATGCCTCTGCGATGGTCGCGGGAGTATCATCCAAAAGGTACACAGTGAAATCATCACCAAAGGATTTCTCAACCCTCTATCGCTTGCTTCTTCTAGAAGCTTCATTGTCATCCTTCTCAAGGATTTTCTCATGCTCATTTGATTGTTCAGAAGACGCAACAGGTGTAGTAGGTTCAGAATTTATCTCTGAAGAAAATATTGAAGTGCTATGCATATCTTTCATAGGAAACATGTTCCTCAAAAAATGCGGTATCACAAGACTCCATGATAGTATCAACATGCATATCTAATACCTCTGATTTAACTACTAAAAATCTATAGGCAATGCTCCGTTGTACATAACCCACAAAGACACAATCCACTGTCTTAAGTCTCAATTTACATTTCTTGGGAATAGGCACATTGACTTTCGGCAAGGACCCCCAAATGCGCAAGTAAGGAAGTGATGGTTTTCTCCCAACCCACATCTCATATGGGGTTTGTTCTTTATTCTTGTTCAAAACACTATTCAGGACATGACATGAAGTCAACACAACCTTCCCCCACCATGCCTTGGATAAACCAGCAGTGTCTAACATGACGTTAAGCGGAGGATGCTCTAAAATTTAGGTGGGGCGGACATCTAGAGCAAACCTAGTTTACAGTAAAAATAATCGCATACATATGCCACATTCCAATTTGAATCACACAAATAAGAGTGTAAATGGGCACACCATAATCTAAGAGATAAAAAAAGCAACATGTTGATTATATTAGTTCGATACACACACCATCAAAAGGTAGCCGCTCGCTTGCTTTCTAGATCGTAGGGGCACGCCGCACGAATAGGCGCATGGTGCAGCAATGACGGATAGTGCCGCAACAGCACGACACTCACCGGTCGGCAGCGTGGCAATGGCCGGGCAGCACACCGCAGCAGCACGGCGGTCGCCTGTCGAGTGTCGACAGCGCGGATAGGGTTCACGACTTGGCGTTGCCGCACGGCGGCCATCACATAGGAGCCAGTGATTCTGCGCTACGTCAAGGTAACCATGGAGATAACCAGTTTGGGCCTTGGAGCTTTGGGTTGTTCTATTGTCCTGCTTTTAGATTGGATGCTTGGTGGGCCAAACCAGCTTACGATGAGGCATGCGCGACATCCTGTTCATCTTCTCCATGAGGAGCCGGACACCGCAGCGATGGATGTTGATGGGACTTGCAGAATAGAGTGTAGACACTGGAAGCAGAGGTGGTGGAGGTCCTCTACGGCGTGGCTACCTGGGGCAGCTGCCCCACCCTGCCGTATGGGGCCCTCCGCCTCTGTCGTTGACCAAATAAGTCAATGTGCGGTTTTTCCTCTCAGCAATCCCATTTGATTCGAGTGAATAGGGAGGTGTCCTTTGATGAATAATACCATACTCCTCACAAAATTCATCAAAGATGCTGGAGAAATACTCGCCACCACGATCAGACCTTAGACGTTTGATCTTTCTCTCTAGTTGATTTTCAACTTCAGCCTTATAGATCTTAAAGTAGTCTAACGCTTCATCCTTATATGCAACAAATAAACATAACAGAATCCAGTTGCATCATCAATCTATGTCATGAAATATCTCTTTCCACTCTTCGTCAACACACCATTCATCTTGCACAGATCAGAATGTATGAGTTCTAGAGGTGCCAAGTTTCTCACCTCAGCCACCTTGTGAGGCGTCTGAGGTTGTTTTGATTGCACATGACCACGACACTTAGAACCTTTGGCAATGGCAAAATTCAGAATAAACTCATGCTAGAAAGCCGATACATCAAGCCAAAGTTAACATGACACAAACGTGAGTGCCAAACACTCGCATCATCATTAACACCACTGCAAATATGGTTCACTGACTTACTACAAAATTCAGCAAGAGAAAAACAGAACAAGCCTCTGCAATCATAGCCTTTACCAATGAATTGTCCATGTTTTGACAAGACTAATTTATTGGACTCTAACATTACCTTAAACCCGTTCTTGCACAGAAGTGAACCGCTCACTAGATTCATGTTGATAGAAGGGACATGTTGCACGTTCCTTAGTTGCACGATCTTTCCCGAAAGTAAACTTCAGATCTATCGTGCCAGCTCCCTGAACAGAAGCATGTGACCCATTTTCCATCAGAACGGAGGAACCACGTTGTTCCTGGTGAGGAAAAAATATAGAGATGTCAGCACACACATGAACATTGGCACCCATATCAAGCCACCAACTCGTGGTTTGAAAGACTGAAAGAACGGTAGGCATGTTACCATACCTGCCTACAGTGTTGCCCAATGGTCACCATGTTGACATTCTTGGACTTAGATCCATTCTTCCCTTTGCGGTCTGCACGATTAGGATAGTCCTTTGCCAAGTGTCCCAATTCACCGCAAGTGTAGCAAGAAAGCCCAGTTTTGGTCTTCTTCTTCTTAAAGGTAGTAGCTTTCATAGCCTTCTTGAACTTCGTCTTGTTCTTGCCATGTGGAAACCTTTTCTGCACCATGTTGGTGCTAGACTGACCCTCACCTCCTTTCTCAGCAGAGTCCTTAGCCCAAGCCTTCTCCTCAACATCAAGAGATGCTATCAGTTTTTCAACTGATATTTCCTATCTCCTGTGTTTCAGACTAGTGGTGAAGTTCCTCCACAAGGAGGCAGCTTTGCAGTAATGCAGCCAGCCACAAACGAGGTAAAGGACATTTAAGGAGCTCGAGGTCCTTCATAATGCATTGTACCTCATGCACCTGCTCTACCACAGAACGGTCTTTCACCATCCTATAGTCATGGAAACTCTCCATGAGGTACAACTCACTAGCAGCATCAGATGCATCATATTTTACGATCAGTGTATCCCATAACTCTTTCGCATCTGTTATGTGCATGTGCACATCACAGAGATGATAAGAGAGTACACTCAGAATGCACCCCACAAACATATTGTTGGCATCCACGAGCTCCTTCCTCTCATCAAGAGAATGCTCGTCTGCAGGAATACCATGTCTCGCATCCCACACATACATAGACAACAGCTACTAACGAACTTTTGCGGACCATCTCTTGAAGTGCACACTAGAAAACTTTTCTGGCTTCAGTGCCTCAGCAAATCCAGCCATAGTAAAATTTGCAGATTGCCGAAAATAAGATTTTTAGATTATTGGATAAATAGGCAAATGCAAACATAAATTCTGAATATAAATCATGTTTAGCTAAAATACTAGCATGCAATCCTCTAACATATTTGGCATCATAAATAGCATCATCATATTGTATGAGCATAATCTAAACAAGTACATAACAAGGCTACACACGAATAGATCTACTATGCCCAACAAAAAGAACGGTATGGAATTAGACAGAGTAGACATGGTGTGGATGTATCGGTCTTGTGTAGATGAAGCTGTAGTTGACGGCACGTTGTTGATGATTCTCACGTACCGAAACCGAGCGTGATGACGATGATCGGCGGCACCGGAACGTTGAGAAAGACGAGCCATGGCGAAGAACTTGAGCAGTTGCGCGGAGCTCCTGCCAAAAACCTTATTCGCCCTCTTCTGATGCAGGATCACAAAGACAAAGGGTTCCGGATACCTGCTCTCCCGATCGCCAGTGCACGCTGACGTTTGGGATGGAGTAGACTACGGTGGCGGCGCAGCGGCGAGTAGGGGCAAAAATCAAGCAAATATAGACTATCTTAGGGTTTTCCTGACCTTGGGGTCTCCTTGTATAATAGTCTATGGTATAGCTTTTCCATGAGGGGATAGTCCGTATTTATTGGGTGGAACCCCCCCCACCCCCCCACCCCCGCACACACACCCCCTCATCCATCAGCAATGCGGGACTAATAGATGGTGTTACCCCTCCCACGGCTAATGGGATTATGAGATTTATTAGATTATTTATATGGGTCAAAGCCCATATATTTAACACGAGATGCCATCTGTTTGTGTTGACGCCAAAAACTGTGAGCAGTATTCCCAGCAATCAACACAAGTAGACCAGGGAGA
>JAZFNS010084810.1:286-15601 GCA_037127165.1 Alloteropsis angusta | reverse complement strand
CCTATTCTCTTGCCAAATGATATAACTATCTTTCATTTTGTGGAGTATTTGTCATTATTTTTGGTGGTCCGAATATGTTTGAATATAGAAAAAGATTGTTCCACATGAACTTAGAAAGTAGGAAGGGAAGGCTGTTTAATCAAAATATTATAATGTGTTTTATTGAAGTGTGAGCATACGTCATCATATGTCAAAGCCTTCAGACCCGAGCAAACTGGGGTACGGTAGAGTTGTTCATATGTCAATGATTAATTAAATATATAATAATTAATTGACATGAATTTTCAAGTGCAACTTAACTATATTGCCACTGCCCTCTGGAGCTCGAGGTGAAGTCACCGTCGCTCCCCCGTGCTCCGCCACCCAAGGACCCCCTGCTCAATTTTGTCGTTGTCGTTTAGGTCCCCACGCCCGGATTCTGTCGCCCCTGAGCAGGATCGAGCCCCAGAGCACCCCTGCCATCGAGGAACATAGCCGCAGTATACTCTCCTCCGCCGGCAAGCCTCCCCGCCGCCCGTCCGACCCGACCGATCCTTCAGGTGAGTTCGTTGTAGTTCACTCTTTCTCTCCGACCCATCCGCGTCGACAGCCTACCCCTGCAGCGCCATCCCGCTCAACTCCAGCAAGCCGCCGCTGCGCGCCACCGCAATCTGCTCACCACCGGCACCAGCACTCCCCCACGACCCTTCATGGCCATGGGATCCACTCCGGACGTCCGCGATTATAACATACCCTTTCACCCTGTATTAGTCCACGGTGGACTCGTCAGCCGGGCTCACGGCCGGTCCATGGCACACGAGGCACCATAGGGCAGCCACGTGGAGGCCACATCAGCAGCCACACAGGCATCTCCTGCCCCGCAGCATTACTTTTGCACTTAGATCCCTCGGCTTTAGGAAAATCAATCCGCTATCCACGCTAATTGAAAAGTATTTTTGTTTAGATCTTTTTTCTTTTGTTTTAGCCCTTGCACTTTTGAATATTAGAACCCGTCGCCCTAAGAAGTTCTTTTTACACGTTAAACCTTAGGTTTTTAAGTGTAATTATGTTTAGCTCCTTGTTTTCTCGCAGATTAGTCCCTAGAACTAGTTTTACTCGTAGAGAATGTGTTCTAGCTCCGATTAAAACTTCGAGGAGCAAGATGAGCAGCAGCAGCACCTTGAGGAAGGAAAGTGCCACACGAGAAACTCCTTGCAACCCAATAATTATTAGTTGATATTTTCATGCATGCATGTGTCCAAATTGATAAAGCGTAAGGATTTTACCTAGCTTTGCTTTACTTTATTTACCTTGTACAGCAGGGTTTATGCATTTTATGGGTAGCTTATTGCTATGCTTGACAAATTTTGCTTTAGAACGAATGACCTTATGATATTCATGTCAATGTTGATTAATGGATTCTTGAATTATGATTAAAATGTGCTTTTTTTAGCAACTTGGTTTAGGGCGCTTGAACATGTGTTGTGTCCTTTGTTCTAAGCGTCTCTTCTTAAGGTCTGGTTCTTAAAGTGGCAACCTAGGAAAACCGTACAACCACCAAAACTACATGATTCTAGTCTTGACTAAGTAAAATACACAACTCTAGCTAGTTATTGCTTACCTATAGTTAGGGGCTCTATGGTTTAAGTATGGACCTCGCTCGCCTTTACCCATGGGTATGATTGAATGAGAGGGTGAGGGGTTCATGCGCCAACGTGGAAATCATAACGGCCATTAACTTGCTAGAGGGACTTTTGAAAGGTCTTGTAGTGATGCCCTGTGCACGTTTTGGGAGTGCATTGCCTATGGCAAAGGGGTGTCATGACTGGTGGTGCAAGTGTACAACCTCTGCAGAGTGTCAAACTATTATAATAGTCGTGCTTGTGGTCATGAGCAGCCTGGATCCTTTTTGATTAGTGGTTACTTTTGGGTGTTGGTGGATTAATGGAATTGATGATTATTGTCTCATTAAATTGGGTATTAGTTGGGACCTACTTAATTGCAGTAATTTGGATATTAATAAAATGAACAAACTAAAAATGCTAATCGCAGTCAAACCGTGTCTAACCTTTTTGCCTCCATACCTCATGTTATCTTGTTAAGTAAAGATGGATCACTTACACTTGCATTATTCAACAAAATCCTGGATGGGTAATCAGATGTGCCCGAAGATGTGGATGCCTTTCCTGAAGATTACTTGGAATTCTAGGCGGTTGTGTTCCCTAGTTGGTTTTCTCGTGGGACGACGGCGCCACAAGAGTTAATAAATTATTGTCTGTGTTTTACTTTGATTAAAGACATGTGTCCTATTGTAATAGTTCTGGATGTTACTCTTTTAATTCGAGCACTGGTTTTCCTTTGATATTGTTTATTCTGGAGCTATATGTGTATTTTGGACTTCCTGGGTTCACATATGGCAGCATTCGGATTTCTTTGTAAATCCGGGTCTGACAAGAAATAATAGAAAAGTAAGTTAAAAAGTGAAGGCAAGCCACTTATGGATGAGTCCCATATGTCAGAAACAATGTAGGGGCTACCAGAGGAGTTCTGGGAAAATTTCGAGCTCCCAGATGCCCTAATACGGTTATGCATTTGCAAAGCAAATAAAATCCATAGGCCCCACTGGCATCTATTTTAGAATGGCTCCTTACCGTGCCGCTACTTCGTGTCCTCACTGCCCTCACCAAGGGCAGCCGTGGTGTCCACTGATCACATCAAGACGTTCAAATGTGGTTTATTCGAAGCTCTGCTAAGTGAAGACGGTGACGACACCGGCAAGAGATCAAGCGGAGACCCACTCGTGTTGAGGGTAGTTCCATTGGATATCACGCAGCTTGCCTGCCACAGAGCTTTTCTCTAGTGAAAGGGCATTCCTAAGAAGGGCCTCCAATGTGGATTTCGGCGAAGTTAGCTGACTTCCCAATACCTCTGAAAAAAATCAGAGCGCCGAGTTTTGTGTTCCCTACTCTTTACACTTACACATTTTACATTGTACTCTTTAGATTGTGCGTTTGCCTTTACTAGAATTGTCTTACGTTGTTTATAGGATTGGAACCCGCTAGGGTGCAAAAATCTTTTACGTAGCAACACAAACCTAGTCCACATCTATATAAAAATTTAAATTAGTTTTTATATGTGCTTGGAGCCTTAATTTTTTGGACTCCTAATTCCCACTATTAGGGTAGCACAATCCCTTCAATAGATATCGATATAGGGACAGGTACAGATACATATATAGATATAGACAATGATAGTGATAGATAGTTTAGGCAAGGGGAGGATTAATGCAGAAGGATATCAACATATTGTTGGAGTTTGGCAAGGCATGGGCAATCATATTGGCACACTTTTTTGTTTCTTCAATAAATGATACAACAAGTAACAATGTTAATTCTTCAAGCAATTTTATTAATTATAAAAGGAGTCTGTAACTTCATTCGCTAGATGTCCTCATTACGACGATGCAGTTCACTTGGAATCTACACCATCACCTGGTAGATAAATTAGGACTAAATGAGTAATGATTTCTTAATTTGCTTATCCACCACTTGCAACTAGTATGAAAAGAACCGACGTACATCTCAAATTTCTTATTACCTCATCAGCAGGAACGGGATCTAGCATTAGATGAAACTTGTGTGCAAGTTGATTTAAGATATACAGTCAACGATTTGGCGTTGAATTTCTTCTTCTCAGCATCTGTGAATCGATCGACGACACACTGCATCATCCCATCATTGATGCCCTGCAACTCTCGGATTGCCTCACAACAGGGACCTGCTTTGGTTGGGTTGGTACGGCGATCTGATTTCAGGATGTAGGGCTTACACGTTTTCACGATATGTTCCTTCTGTTTCATTGTACATATATGACTAGAGCAACATCCACCACTCACAGGGTCAAGAGAAATTATTGCCAAGACTAGTAGGAGAACGGCTATTTTACCGGGTAACATCTCAATGTTAATCTAGTAGGTGAGCAACTGTCTGATCGATCAACTAGACCGCAAGCCAAATCTTAGATGTTCAGAACTCCACCATATGTGTGCCCTTATATATAGGAGGTAAAGCATGCCTATTCTTAAAGATGGACACACTACTGTGAAACCTGGGTATGCAATCAATTTTGAAGAGATCTGTAGAGGCTATTAATATTTTCTTTAATATCGAAGATATTCCTCTGCAGCTTCACTGTAAATCCTCGCTGCACATTAATTTAGCATTACAAGCTAAGTGAAATGAATAAGCCACCATACACTATTTATTAATCTGTGAGATATGTTCATAGTTGCGACTTGCGAGCAGGTTGATGTCCTTAGTTAATGATAGCATATCGTACTCTGTTTGGAAAATAATTGTAGTACATCCTTTTGCCTAGATTACTTTTAATACTGTCGTCTTGATAATGCAATAAGATCACTAAAACGATATCACACAATTATGTTGGTCACCATGCACATTGAAAAATTAAATGGAGCGACCCAGTGCTCCAATTGTCATTATTTGACATATTCCTGCATACAAGGCTCCAGCCACTCCCCATCCAAATCAACAATTGGACAAACATTGGTGATATCCCGCGTTTAGGGAATAGCTATTGGACAAACATTATTGGTGATATCCGCTCACTGGGAGCAGCAACCAGTAAAGATCGCAGTATAGTTTTTACATAACTGAGAATGGTTATAAAAGAAGAATCCATGCTTCATGGGCACATAAGCGGCTTTGGGATAAAATTGCTGGATGCGGGTTAGAATTTCATAGACGACACATGAGTGTCCAGTCAAATCATATAAGAAAAGCGAGCTCTTTTACGGTGGTTGTTAGTGCCTCCCAGTGCCTCCCCCAAATATTATTTTGAGCCAACTTTAACATTGCAAGGGTAGTATATAGACATTGCGAAGGTGCACCCCCTCCCCAAACCCACGCCCGAACCCCACGACGCAAGAGGTTTCTCCGTAGTCCGGATCACGGCACTTGCTTGCAGCGTCTCTCGTGCAGCGCCACCGCGCCGTCGCCGCCTCGCTCACGTGCACCGCCTGCCGCTTGTCCTCACGCTCGCTCACCGGCCGCCGCCCTGCCTATCTCGCGTCGCGCCGCCGCCCACCAACCCTAGTGCGCTGCTACCCCAGGTCGCCGCCGCCGTCCTACACTAGGACACCGCCATCCTATCCTCGGTACGTGTCGACTCGCTCAGCTATGGAGGAAGGAGAAGGAGGGGCTAGTGCCGGTGCTCAAGTGAACCTTGCTTCATAGGTTTGGACCATCTTCCTTTGATCTCATTGCGTTAAGTATTGGCAAGAGTAAATTTTTAGAATGAAAATATAGTTCATACGACGAATCTGTATATGTTCAATTTTTGTAATTTGTTCTGTGCATGTTTAATTTGCTTATTGTTATTTACGGATGCAGGTGAAAATGACAGATCTTGAGTCATTATTCAAGTACAATGAGATTGTTAGGAAGATGTTCGCTCATGAAGGAGAAGCATTTTAGTTTTATAACCAATATGGTCTTGATAAAGGATTTAGTGTGAGGAAAAGCTATGACGAGTGCAATGACGACCACATTGAGATGACCCATCGCAAGTTTGTTTGCAGTCGTGAAGGTTACCGTGAAGAGAAGCACATAAAGAGGGAGATTAAGCAGTGGAAGCCACGAAGTTTAACTCGTGTTGGATGCCGAGAAAAATTGTTGGATGCACGAGATAGGATCACAGAGCAGTGGTATATGAAGGATTTCAGCGATGAACACAACCATCCGCTGGCGGCAGCTGACCTTGCTTGTCTGCTGCATTCACATAGAAGAATCACCAATGAACAGCAAGCTGATATTGTCGAGATGCAGATTTCTGGGATCCACAAACACTAGATAAGGGATATTATGGAAATGTAGTATGGTAGGTATGATAAGGTTGGTTATACAAATAGGGACCTGCATAATTTCTGCCATCGCAACAAGCAGGAGTCCATAGCTTTTGGTGATGCTCAAACAGTCATCAGTCTCCTGACGGAACATCAAAACAGAGACCCAGATTTCTTTTCAAGTACATGGTTGATGCGGAAGAACACTTACACGGAGTGTTCTGGTGTGATACTCAATGTTTGCTTGATTATTCAACATTTGGTGATGTCAACATATTTGATAGCAGTATAGCACCTACAAAACAAATAGGTACAATCCGCCCCTTGTTCTTTTTGTTGGGGTGAATTAGCATCAAAGTACAGTGATTTGTGGTTGTGGAATTATTGCTCATGAGAACATTGAGTCATATGTGTGGCTATTGAGAACATTTACTGACACTAATATTCAGAAGCGTCCAGTTTCTGTTATCACAGATGGATGCCTTTCTATGGAGAGAGCAATCAAGGTGGCATGGCCGACTTCCTCGCATAGGCTATGTGGATGGCATATTGAGCAGAACCTTGTGTGTAACACTCACAAAGATGATGTGAATGATGAATTCAGGGTTTTGATGTACGATTGTTGCTCCTCAGAAGAGATTTAGAGGAAATGACAGGCATTCCTTGGTAAGCATGAAGTTAAAGATAAAGAATCATGGTTGTATCAGATGTATGAGGTGAGAGAAAAATGGTGAGCTGCGTATCATGTTGGTAAGCGCTACTTAGGATTGAAGTAAACAACGGAGTGAGAACCTGAACTCTGGGCTTCAGATGAACCTAGATCGTAAAATGACACTATTGAACTTGAGGTGAATTTGGACATTAAAGCAACACATCGGAGTCATTCACAGAACCCGGTGCTTCAATTTTAGAGATAAATACGAAGCAAAGGTTGACACCGACAATTTTCGACACAGTGCGGTTTAGTATAATAGTAGCCAACAAGTATTTTCTGATTGAAATCCTAGATGGTGATGATACAAGTGAGTATATTGTTGGCACGAAGGATAAAGCAAGCATCTTGGTATATCTGAAATGTGAATTTAGTGAGGGAGGCAATGTGAAGCGAATATCTTGTTCTTTCATAAGTTACAAACCATTGGAATCCCCTGCTCACACATCTTCTATGTGTGGCTTTCGGGGAGAACGCAGGCTTTTAGACTGTTGTGTTTTGAGAAGGTGGACAATGGGAGCGAATAATACATTTCCGACAATAAAATAGAGCACCATGTTTGACTATTATGAGTCCCTACTGTGGTACCGTGAGCTTTACAACATGAGTCATGCTGCATGTTTTGTGGCATCTCATTCATCTCAAGCATATGAGCATTTGAAATTCCTTCTGCGTGATGAAGTTGCTATGATCCCGCCAAATAGAGGAGAGGATGGAGGCAAGTTATTTGGAAAGGCGCTGCCACAAGCCCCGGACGGTGATTACGAAGACTTCAGAGATGTACTGGATCCCATGCAGGTGCCTGGTAGAGGGACCCCAAAGTAAAAGTTGAAGTCAACTTCAAAAAAAATAGTACATCCTCGACGAAATGTACCTTGTGTAAGCTTGATGGTCACAATCGGCGAATGTGCTCCATGAGGAAAGAGGTAGTTTAGAGTATTGATGATCAAAGCTAATAAGTGGTCTGTGAGGCATGTGTTGTTATGACTAATCCTATTCTTCATGTGTAGGAAATGACGCTGCCTAAAGATGTAGTAGATATGTGATTCGCGAGGGATGTGATTTCTGATCTTTAATGTTTGTAGGTCAAGTGATGCTCATGCTTATCTTTTGCTGCCATGCACTGAGTTCATGTTTGTAGGTACAGGTGGCCTTCCGGTACTAATGTATAGTAACTTTGCAATCCAATGTCTGTCGTGCTTTATACACGCATGAACTGAAGGAAAAATTGTAATGCATATTTTTCCTAAACATGTCATTTTTGGTACTGTTGTGATAGGAAGTTTTATTGATTTCAATGTGGTAGGCCAGAATTTGAGGCGACCATTTTGGTGTACTGATTAATTGGAGAGAGAACATTGTGAGGTAGTTGGGAGGGATAGTACAGTGAACTATCCTGTGACTCCTCCAGTGTTCGGTAGCTGTGTCGCATCTGACAATTCAGACACACTCAAACACCGGACAGTGTCATCGGACTATGTTCCATTGACCCAACAACTTTGCTGACAAAAAAGGTATTTCCATGATTGACAGCCAACTGAGTCCAGTGGATCATTCATGCTTTTATTTAAACCGGTGCAAAAGTAGGGCTGCCTTATGGTTTGGACATCGATTCAGAGGCTGGACGTCGCGTGTTCGGTTCGTGATCATCAGACTATAAAAGGACTGCTCCAGCTGAATCTGTGAACACCGGACAATAAATGGACTACTCATATCGCAGCAGAACAGTCCGGTGATATCAAAGGATCATGTGGTGCTTATATCTGGTTTGTCTAGCCTATTGAACCAATACCTAGACAGATATCCAATCCAATCTGGTCACGCTAGACGTGATATCACCGTACAATTCTGCCGCAGGAGAAGGTGTCCCAAGAAAAAAAAGGTACCCATGATGCTTACAGGAAGCGGGGCGGGCGGCGCGTGGGATTGTGGGACCGTGGAACCGAGGAGACGCAAGGGTCATATATTCTCTTTGGAATCGTGGACCACTCTATTTCCTTGCGTACGATCTATTCAGTTTCCCTAGTTGTCCCGTCTTCTTCCTTTCTCCACTCATACCTGTCGCGCCATGGCTCGCAGGAATCACAGCGGACGGTAGGACATGGGTGGACGTCGCGTGCTCTACTTCGTCCTGACAACAGCGTCGGCTAGCGCTGTTGACCATGCAAGGGCACTGGTCCTTCCGGGCACTGCCATGTACCCGGGTGAGCCTTTTCCCAACCTGTGCACTGAGAGGTAGATCATGACCTTCCTCTCCTTCCTGATGGTGGGGTTAGTACCACCTTTCTCCCCCTTCCTGCTCGAGGTATTGTTGATGTACATGATCAATCTCATACACCTGGTGCCCAATGCCATCCTCACGAAAGGTTATCTTCGCTTGTTGCTTTACCATGTCATCCAGTGATACACGTGTGCAGCCTGACTTGGGTCCGACTAGCATCCAAAAATAAACTGGTGACACTCTCCGGTTGCCGCACCGGATCATTGGGATCAAGCATACAAGTTGCATGATTCTTCTGCTTTAAGAATCCACTTAGATTGTCACACTGGTTCATTTACTTCAAAATCTCTATTAATAAAAAAACACTCCAGTTTCAGTCCTTCTATAACATTCCTTGATAATCATAGAAAATTTGAGACTTGAGAAAAACCATCGCATATAGGATCACTGAAGTTCCAGTCTAGTACTATACTCTGCATCAAAGTACCATAATAGAATGTTGAAACACGTGCTATTGTGACAATAGATCATTGCAGCCTGTAACTTCTAAGACTCTTTAGCTCCTTCACCATCTGCCAGTGCTCCATAGAAAGACTCTTCTCACCAAAGGAGTGTCGAGATACATCCTATTGTGGCAACATATCATTGCAGCCTGTACTTTGTAAGCCTCTCTAACTCCTTCACCATCTGCCAGTGCTCCATAGAAAGACTCTTCTCACCAAAGTTTCAAGCCTTTATTTGTGCCATTGTCAGCCATCTGCAGAAAGTATCAATAACATCATCACTTGACTGTACAGGTGCCACATGAGTTTTTGAACTAACACAACACATATTGCCAATCAAATCAAAACATCATCACACATCGACGAAGCTAACTTCATTTGTAACATGGGAGTTGGGGGGAGCGGGACTCAGCTATGGGAAGGACTAGGCTGCCGTCTTGCCGGGGATAAGGAAAACGACGGTGGCGAGTGGCGACTGCAAGACGCAATCCGAGTCAGAGAGTACGAGTGCAGCAGTGAAGGGATGTCCTTGGCGAGGCTCACAGGGAGGTCGCTAGGGATGTCGGCAGGGATGCAGGACGTCGACGGAGGCCTCGTGACCTTGCCCTCCCTGGCGGCCGACGCCCACCGGCGACCGAACGAACAATAGATCAAGGCGGAAGAAACCCTATTCATCAAACTATAGTCCACACAATCATCCCCTCCAAGTATATCACTCAAAACAATATGGCCACCATTATAGATTGAGTATCTTGCCCTTGATCAAATAAAACAATTTCGGAAAGGCAATTATAGCCACTGATGTTTTAGGGGGCGCCCCCACCAATTTGAGTGTCTGTTAGTGCCTCTGGTCCCACCAACCTGTGACTCATGGAGGAGGCACACTAAGTGCCTCCCAGTGCCTCTAATTTTAGTGTCTCTCAGTGGTTATCACGTTTTAGCCATTGGATCGAGCGACGTGAGCTATCCATTCTTCCCCCAACCATATTAGAATGGCTGAACAAAAGCAGTTTAGAGAGGGGATTAGAGCAATCCATGTGTGATCTTAAACTAATATCAAGAATGTTTGTGTTTGATACACTCTTAAATAATAATTATTTGTTTTCTGGATAGGGCAAGTCTCAAGTGAAGTTCAATGTGAAGAAAACTCCAGGATACAAATCAAAAGATTAAAAGCTAAAGGTAGGTTTCTTGTTGTTCAACTCAGTAATACATCAAACACTAATTATTTCTATCGAGGGGCAAAATTAGGGGTGGCCAAGCCATGCGCTAACAGGCCCCTCTCAAAAACAAAACTGAGGCATCAGGTCTACAGCGGTGTCGAAACAAGGAACTCACGGAGGTGCCCGGCTGGTCTCCGCCTCAATCGACTAGTCCCCGCCTCGCCTGGCTAGTCTCCGCCTCGCCCGACCAGTCCTCCCATTAACAAACCAGGTCTTCTCGGATTCCAACTCCATGCTTTAACGCATCCTGATCCATACCCCCTAGGGTACTGGATTTGTCAGAAAGGGATGGACACTGTCCTCTGCCACCGCCGCCACAGTAGCAGTTGTCAAATCCAGCAGTAGCACCCTTCATTTGGAAGAAACCATCCTCGACTCAAAGTGCGACACCTAGCAGCCAAGGACGGTCGTACAAGTCAAATGAACGCCAAATCGGCCGCCCCGACCGCCGCGCCCGACTACATCAGGAATGGACACCATCTATCGACCCTGAAGGCAAGAGGACCAGTCGAAACAGTGTGACTGTACCGTCACCCCTGTTCCCTGCCATATGAACCTGCGCCAGTGGTATTGTTAGAGTTAGTCGAATGGGAGTCAAGGCCGACACACTGTAGGCCAAATACTCATACCAGTTTTACCCTTGTATACCTGCACCCCTTATGGTTATAAAAGGGGACATGGCCCATGTCACCAAAAGACACAGGTACAGTAAAGCGCACAACAAAAACAGAACGACAATAACACACCCAGCAACACACGCCTCTGGGCCACACGCTCACCCCATAACACACAGGGACTTGAGATTCGTCTCCCTCTTCCGACCGGTTTGTATGCCCTACTACAAACATGGGCTTGGGAACTTTGAACGTGCACTGGACGTAGGGTATTACTCCACGGAGGCCCGAACCAGCATACATCGACTGAGTCTTCTGAGCCACCATCCGGTGCCCTGACACGTGATCATATCGTACAAAACATTACCTGCCGGTGGTAAAGAACACCGACAATTTCTTTCATGAACAATCAAACAGTTCGCTTACTTTGTGCCATCATGAGATACATCTATTTAAACATTTTTCTTCACTGTGAAGGTAGAAAGAAAGACAAAAATGCAAAGCTGCTCATATTTTCCGTAGAGAAAACTGATGAGATAGAAACTTTAACTTTGTTACTTGGAGTAGTTCTGCATATGTAGTGGCTGACAGAAAAACTACTATAGTCAGATAGTGTATATCTCTATTTGTACATTTGTGATTGAGTGTAATGGATACTTCCTAAAATTGCTAATACTCTGTAATAAAAATTATTATTATATGCAAATTGTATTATTTTATGATGAAAGTCTCTGTTAAGTCCGATCGGTACTGGGCTAGAAAGGAGCCTTAATATTTAATCAAATTTGAGCAAAATGGGCTTTTGTTGGGCTATGTATTATTTTGTGACAAACCAAATTGTCACAATGGGGGTGCCATGTTACATCCTAGTCAACGGCACCTCAGACGCATAGTCACGGACACCTAAGATTTTGTGACGTTTTTGGTTCTATAATGACAAAAGATGAGTGTCAGACGAAAGAAGGATCGTCATAAACTTTGTGATGAAAAAAATTATGTTTTCTTCACAGAACACCTTTTATTACGCATGATAGTTGACGAACAGATTTTCGTCACGCCAGCGTCACAAAATGTTAAATATGACGAAATGTTAAGTTATGGGACATAAATAAAATGTTACCTATCAAAACATTTCTTGTAGTGTCTGTATAGGTGGATTGTGTGGGTTAAATTGGCGTTTATATGGCAGGACAGTAGCGCATATCTGCCATTATTTTTTTCTCCTTAGTTTACCATTTTAAAACTTGTTGCGTACTTGCTCAAGGATTTGTTACATACTATGGATTATCGTACATGTGACATGATAATAAATGGACGCAAATAGCTGCCTTGACCGGCTGCAGTAGTTCTGAGTGCTGACCTTGTGACTAAGATAGTATAAAAATAATATCTATCTGCACGAGCTGATCCCAGTAAATATTGTTTTTAGTGAGCTTTGCGAGTTAAAATTAGCATTTTATTACTTATGATAGAGTCCCAGGCGCTGGTTCAGCTTGCAAAAGATCTGTTGACTCGTAGGCTCGATCATGCGATCTACGGCACGTGTCAGGATAGTATGTATATTTCCAGGTATTTTGTATGAAGATTTATATGAAGTTCCCTACGTTTGTGAGGAAAGGAAAGAGATTATTTTTTGGAATTACAGTTTTCTTTTTCTCACACATTTACATGCACTTTTCATCTCACACGTCATAATTAATTAAATTGGTCCACATTTTAAATAGGTCCCCACAATGGATGGACGCTATATGAATTTTCTATTCTCAAATTGATGTTTTAATTTATTTAAATCTGTGTTAGTGGATCTCGTTGTTGGCTTTTGATAAATCTGTCACATGTGATTGGTGTTGCATCCATAGCGAAAACAGCACATAATCATTTATTCATCACTTTTCTTTAACCAAAGATACATATGTCATGAAGATTATGCGCTGAGCGATTTTATTAGCAAAGCAGAAGTTTCTCCTTTCAAACTCCATCAGCGACGCCAGCCGCATCCCTCGAACTACACGATGATCTGGCAGCGAAAACATGAGCAACCAAGATTTCAATATCATTATCAGCTCTTCCACATTAATTCCACATGTATGAAATGGATAAGCGATCGATGTTTGTTACCCGGTGATTATGAGTTGCTGGAGGAGGACTATAAACTACACAGAGGTCTCCCAGATCTCGTATCCTTTTTCCATATTTTCCCTGCTCCCGAACTGGAAATAGCTTAACGATGCAGTCCATATCAGTGGTCTTCAGCAATTCTCACACTTTTCTGCAACACCGAGTCCAGGTCGCAGGTGCACGGCCAGGATTCTCAATAAAAATATATACTCCACATAGGTCTACGATATCCTTCTTCTGTTCATTGGTACAATCATGACCACAAGCAACTTGGTGGGGACAAACGATTGCAAACACAAGGAGGAGGAGAGTAGCTAGACTCCTAGGCATCATTGTCATGTGCGAACCTGTTTATATCTTAGGCTCCAAAATATAGTGCTCCTATATATAGAAAATATACCATGAACATTAAAGCCTCTGATCTCTGTGAGCAAATTATCTGGATACCATATGCTATGGGCTAGATATGCCACCATTTGTGAGAAGAATTAATACCAGAGTGATGCATACATGTATCCATCAGACAAGATATTTTGCCATTTATGTTGGATAATTTATTCCATAGTAACTATATGTTTCAGTGAGTTTGTTGCAATAGTTTCATGGATGTTGGTTCAAATATTAAATGACATGTTCACATAAGTTGAGGATATCCATCTTCCTTGCACCACCAATTAATATCATCCCACTAATTGAAGAAATAAGCTACAATTGGTCCACAAGCTAATGTAAATGTTAACTTGTCCTTGTGTACACCATTGGTAGACATAAAGGACTAAGAATTGTATGAAATCCTATTTCTTTTATATAAATAGATTTTTAGAACCCAGCACACATTTGTTTTTGCCCTGGTTTCTAACCTATTGAATTTTGAATCATTTGCCAGCTTTCCATTTTTTTCCATTGTTCTAAATAGTCCTTCCATACTTAGGGCACATATTGTCTTGCAAAATGATAATATCGAAGATTCCTCTGCAGCTTACTGTAAATCCTTGCAGTACATTAATTTAGTATTACAAGTATCATACGCTATTTATTTATCTGTCAGCTATTTATTTATCCGTCAGTGCAAGGTTTCATTTCGATGTTTCCAAAAATAACGCCACGTAAGTATAAGATCATTTAATTGATGAATGAAACACATCATCCAATGTATTGTTTCACTTTTGGTGTTTCATAGGCAATACATGAAGACACAAAAAAATTTGGAAACCGTGCATACATGTTTTCATCTACATGCACCTAATTTTATCTCTCTCCTCGTTCACTCACTGCTACATCATCAGAAATGTTGACATGACACCCAAATTTAATGAAAATAAAACTCCCATTGGGAGTAGCCTTATGATAGTATCGTACTCAGATTGGAAAATAATTATAGCACATCCTTTCGCCTAGATTACTTTTAATATTATGGTACGGACATTGCAACAAGATCAATAAAACAATATCATACAATTCAGTTGGTCACCATGCACCCTCAAAAATTAGATGGAGCAACCTAGTGCTTCAATTATCACTATGTGAAATATTCCTACATCCAGCCTCCAGCTAGTTCTCCATCAAAATAAATCACTACTGGAAACCCCATATTTGCCGAGTGTCTGCTGCTTTGCCGAGTGTTTTCTATCGGGCACTCGGCAAACAACTGTTTTGCCGAGTGTAGGCAATGGTACACTCGGCAAAAAACGACACTTGGCATATACATGCTTTGCCGAGTGCCAAATAAAATACACTCGGCAATCAACCACACGTGACAACCTCGTGCGATGGCCAAGCGACGGTTGGGGCGGCTGTTAGGACTTTGCCGAGTGTCTTTAGAGGCACTCGGTAAAGACTGTTTCGTCGAATGCATTTTGAAGGGACCCAGTAAAAACAATGGATTTTTCTCTCCAAACTTTTTCTACTATCCACATTCAATACTGGCTACTCCATGTTAAAATTTGGTTTACTTCTCGGCCTGTTTGCTATATTTACTTAATTTATGTCATTTAAAGGAATTTTTTGGTTGAAGTCAGATTTGAACTGCAAGTGATTCAAATAATAGAACGAAGTGAGTGGAAAAATTATATTCATGTTACC
>JAZFNS010083328.1:310-12683 GCA_037127165.1 Alloteropsis angusta | reverse complement strand
TAGCATTCAGATTTCTTCGTAAACCCGGGTGTGACAGGCATGGGGGATGACAGAACGGGTGTACTCCTCCAGCTCCGGCCTCCGTCTTCTGGGAGGTTGACAGTGTCTAGTTTCCAAGTATTCAGGCGAGATGACCGGTTGGGTCTAGTGTTGTCGACTTGTACGTCCGTCCTTGGTCGCCAGGTGTAGCGATTCAAGTAGGAGGAGGTTGCTTCCGGATGAAGAGTACCCCTATTGGATTTGACGGGGGTTACTGTGGTTGTGGTGGCAGAGGACGGCGCCCATCCCCGCTGTCGAATCTAGTACCTAGGGGGTACGGATCGGGATGGGCTAAAGCACGGAGTTGGAAACAAGAAACCTTAGTCGGGCGAGGCGGAGGCTAGTCGGGCGAATCAGAGACTAGTCGGGCGCTGCCAGGCTAGTCGGGCGAGGGGGAGGAAGGTCAGGCGAGGGGGATATCAGTAGGGCGTCTCCAAGGGTACCTTGCCTTGACGTAGCTGCTTGATTGGGATTTGTTTTTTTGTTTTTGGAAGAGTCCTATTAGGGCTTGATTTGGTCATCCCTAATTCTACCCCTCGTCACCGCTATTTTGGAATCAAACCGGAGAAAGTCAAGTGTTTGGACCTGAAATTCATAAAGAAGCTGAGAGACAGGTACAAACAATGAAACAAAACATGAAGATAGCACAGTACAAACAAAAGAGTTATGCTGATGTCAGACAAAGGGATCTTAGTTTTGAAATCCGGGATTATATGTATCTAAAGGTGTCTCCTATGAGGGGAGTATGCGGGTTCAATGTCAAGGGCAAGCATGGACCTAGGTATATCGGTCCATTCAAAGTTTTAGAAACAAAAGGAGAGGTCGCCTATTAGTTGGATCTACTAGATAGACTGTCTGGTGTACACAATGTGTTCCACATGCACCAACTGAAGAAATGGTTGTGAGTGTCGGAAGATCAATTACCTCTGCAAGAACTCAATGTGCAGGAAGATCTCACTTATAAAGAGTATCCTATTAGAGTATTAGAAGTGGCAGAAATGGTTAACAGAAATAAGAGGATTCATTTGTGTAAATATAATGAAGTCAACATTCAAAAGATGAGGCAACTTGGGATAGTGAAGAGTCTTTGAAGACAGAATATCCTCAACTGCTTGAAGCTGCATCCGAATCTCGAGGACAAGATTCATCCTAATAAGATAAACCTTATGACTGTAGTATGAAGAATTATTTTTGGGTGGATCAACTCAAGATTTTCCTTCTCTGATTCGAGACTAAGAAGCTGATCATTCCATTTTTTGTGTAACTCCTCTTTGCTAGCCTTTCTATTCATGCATTATGGATTTCCACACCAGAAATTTCACAAACCTCACTAGACATCGTACCACCCAATTATCTTTTTGAGAGAAACTTCCTTGACCACAACTCAATTTGAGTATGGAGTTCAGATCGTCTTTGAAGCTTGGTAGTCGATTACCCCTATGTACCCTTGTGGAGGAAAAATACCTCATGAAGGAGGAAGTATTTTTGGGGGAAAGTGTGAAAGTTTGGGACAGTACCGGGTTCGAAGGTTGATACTCTCCAAAGGGATACTTACTCTCATATTGCCAATGCTGTATTGCTCAAGGACGAGCAGTCGTCTAAGCATGGCGGGGAAGCAGAGTAAGTATCAATGTCGTTCAAAATTCTAGAGGTGCAAAAAGAAAAAATAAAAGAATAAAAAATTGAGCAAAAGAAGAGAAAAATATATGAAAATAAAAAATAAAAAAGCCTTTGAAGCTTGGTAGTTGATTACCCCTATGTACCCTTGTGGAGGAGAAAAACCTCGTGAAGGAGGAAGTATGTTTGGGGGAAAGTGCGAAAGTTTGGGGCAAAACAAAAACAAGTACCGATTAAATGCTCCTTAGTGTTTTTGCTTCATAGTGCATAATGATCATGCCATACTCAAATATNGCAATCCGATTGCGGGGACTTCATTTGTGCCTCGTGATCAACCTTTGCCACTTGNCACATGTCCACTATCTAAAGTGTGTGTTCCATTTTCTCTCTGTCCACAAAGACATTATATTCCAACGATCTTTTTGACGAGTCTCGGTAATTCCAAGAGAAGGATTTCTTGCTTTGATAATACCTCGATTATAATTACTTTTGTTAGGACTAACTTTTCCCATAAGCTCTAGATAAAGCCTTCCACATATATATGAGAGAAAGGGAGATGAGAGCCCTAGCAGATTTGAGAGATATAATGACACAAGAGTTTTCCATGAGTAATTGCATAAAGGTTTAAACTATCGATCTTGGTCTAGCAGTGCTTTTTGAAAACTCACTTTCTAAATTTTGAGACTTGTTTAACTAGAGAGTATATACTTAAAAAATTGTGGGGAGCATTTATTTCCTATCTACCCTCCATACTAGAGAAGACATAGTCTCAACTTGAATATTTAATTGTAAGTAATTAGAGAGCATTATGTTTTCTCGTGTATGGTTAAGTGCAGTGAATGGACACCGAAAGGCAATGCTGGTTTCTATTGAAGACTTACTCAATGACGAGCAAGATTTAAGCATAGGGGGATTGTTGACGCTCGTTAAATGCATATTTTTACCCCTATTTATCTTCAATAATGACATGAATTTGACATCTAAACTAACGATAATAGTCTATAACCGGGAGGTTTTCGTATGTGCATATGTGTTTTGGAGGTGTTGTGATTTTGTAGGATTATCAANGTATTTGGACAAGACTTGGGATCAAGCACAAATATGGAAGAGTTCGTGTCCAATGCGTGTGCAATAATGACAAATCAAGACTCCACGAATATAGAAGGCAAGTGCCACAGAAGGAAGTTGTAATCTTCAGGGACAAGTTGCAAGTTGCAAAGCAGGGAAATTTATAGCCCGTGTGTCTATCTCGTGAAATCCCGAAGGAAACGATGTCAAAAGGCTGACACATAAGCCCACAAGCGAAGTCCACGTAGTAAGCAACTCCTAGAAGAAAATTGGGGCTGGGCTGGGCCAAAAATGGGCCAGGCCGGCTGGCCCAGCCCATTCTAGGCCAACTGCGGGTCCCCTTCGGACTAGGGTTTCCCCACTATATGAGGAGGCCCCGTGCTGCAGTTTCACGCATAAAATCAACTCGCCAGGCGCCGCCGAGGAGCAGAGATGTTAGAGGGAGAGAGCCAAGGGTCATGCGAAGTTGTCTGGGGAATTCCTCCCTAGCCGACGTGGAAACCCTGCGCGGAAGACCACGTCGGAGTTCCAGGAGCTAGGATTNAATCAAGATCAAGGTAAGATCCTGGTTGTGATCTAGATTGGTGTACTACATTCATGGTTAATAAATCTGAGTTTCCGATTTTTTGGCAATCTGAGTTCCTNCCTTTTATGACCTTGTAGCATTTGGGTTTTATCTTCCCCAATATTTTATCGAGATAGATTGTGAAAGGATTTTCTTTTAGCCATGGTGGCTAGAGACTCATACCCTGACCTACCAAGTGTAGCAACCTACTCGTTTTTGGGTTTGCTTGCGGAATAGCCTTCGCCGATATGGGGTCCTAGCGACAGTAGGGTGATCTGTGTAAGGGGGATCTCACGAGGATTAGACCGAAGGACAACGATTTAGTTACACCTTTATTGAGATTCTCTTATCTTATTTGCTAATTTGTCTCGGAACTACAACTAAGCACGATCTAGGTAATCTAGATCGGTTATCTCTATGCTCTCTCTTGCTACCTTTGGTGATTGTTTTGGTTTTAGTAGATTAAATTGATTTGGATTTAATAGATCTGTTTGGTTTTCAACCCCCCACTAAAAGAAACAAAGAGCACTAATGATAGTTCGGTTGTTTATTGATTGCTAGTTTCATGGATTGACAAAACCTTGGGGGAATACTTTGAGGGAAAAAAGCTACACATGATCCGTGCGCTTGCGCCCCGCAATTGGGTGCTTAAATGACGTCAACATGTATTTCATCCAGATGCATATCTTTTTGTAATGAGAGGGCTTGTGTGTGGGTCCTAAAACCCTAAGTGCTAAAAAGCCTGGCCCAAAACCCTTAGCCCTAGCCCTAGCCCTAGCCCTAGCCCTACCCTAATCCTATACAAGTATACAAGACATGACCTAGCCCAAACTCAACTTGGGCTTAAAGACCCTAACCAGCCGGCCCTAAACCACTTTTCCCCGTTCCTTTCTTTTTATTCGTGACCCAGTCACCCCTCCTCTTTTTCTAGCTAGCCTGGCCCACCGCCCTCTGCTCTCACCCTCCTCCCCCCGNTGTGTGCTACGGACCACCACGCCGACCCAGCCGCAATCTGCCTTCCCCCTCCATTCGACCCACAACAAAGCGCCTTCGGCCGAATCTATCTTCGCCCTGCGCCCGAGCTCTCCTCCTCTTCCTCCTCTCTCTCTGCCTACGGGCCCCGTCCATCAGCTCCTTCCCCCGTCTTCCCCGTGACGCAATGTTGTTGTCCTTGGCCTTGCTGCAGCGAGGCCCTGCCCACCAGTGTCTCTGCCCGCGTGCGCCGCACCCCTCCATGACCCCCGGCACATGACACCATAACAGACCCCCGACCGACGCCCCGAAATAATCACATTCAATGGCATTAACGCCATTGATGGCTACCGGCCGAGCTGCATGCACCCGCCCTCGCCAGGCCTATAAACCCCTCCTACCGCTCTTCACGCTCCTTACACCCCCTCTCTCACCCACTCACTCTCTGTGTGCCAAAGCTTTCTCCCCGCCGCTCGCTGGTGCCGAGCAAGGTGAGTTCCGCCGTGATCGTCGTCCACTGTCCCATGGGCCTGAAACTCACCTCTCTCCCCTCCTTTGTGATCTCAGGGACACAATGTCCCAGAGCCCCGGATTGAGCCCAAACGCTGCCACCGACGCTCGTTGTAGACCACTGTCTGCCCCTTCAACGCCGAGCATCCCCCGCTGCCTAATCAACCTGAAGAACCCCTTAGTAAGCTTCCCTATGATCCCCTCTCTCTCCCTGGCCAAACCCTGCGTGAAATAGAGCCGCGTAGCCCCCATGCCGCCTCGCCACCGGTGACCATAACGCGCAAACAAATCCTGGCCGTCCGATCCTCATCCAACGACCCGGATCACATACCCCTTTGGGGTCTGTTATCGGTCCACCGTGGACTCGGTCCACCAGGCCGGTCCACGGCCACGCCAGCAACCGCATGGTGCCACGTCAGCACTTCATTTGTCGCAGATCCCCTGCTGGCACTTTTGCATTTAGGCCCCTGAGTTTATTAGAAATCAACCCGTAGTATGAGCGCATGTTAAATAATTAGAATTTAGTCCATTTTTTGTTTAGGCCCCTGAGTTTTTACATATTAGGACTCGCTGTCCAGAGCTAAGTTTTAGCATGTGAGACCCTGAGTTTTTATATGTAATTGTGTATAGGTCCTCAGTTTCTTACAGTTAGGCCGTTGGAAGCTTTAAACTTTTGACAGCAAGCCCTTGTACCTTGTTTTAAGCATTGTTTCTTCGTTTTAGCTCCGATTTGAGTGATTCTTGCGCTCATGTGATCGTAGTATGTAGAATAGCCTTTTGCTTTTGTTTATATTGTATGGTGTACTATTCTAATAAAACAATATTTGTTTGCATGTATTGGCTTGTGGTGAATGCTTGTATGGGTTTGGAATGATTCTGTAGATAGTGGGCAGTATGAGGTTGGGGTTGAGCAAGACTTTGAAGAGCTAGATCAGCAAGAGTTCTTTAAGGAAAGTGTAACAAGATTAAACCTTGTTTACCTATGCACTATATATTCACATTCTTGCATTTACATACTTGTGTCTAATTTGTATAAACCTTAAGGATGACTAGAGTCTTTTATGTTATATACCTTGACTACCTTGGGTTTATGCATGTGGGTAGATAGGTTAGCATTGCTTAGTTGCTTAAACTGTAATGATCGATGTTAATTGTTAATCTTGATTAATG
Source organism: Alloteropsis angusta (assembly GCA_037127165.1). Taxonomy (NCBI): domain Eukaryota; kingdom Viridiplantae; phylum Streptophyta; class Magnoliopsida; order Poales; family Poaceae; genus Alloteropsis; species Alloteropsis angusta. The sequence goes on along the minus strand of JAZFNS010083328.1, from coordinate 6,742 downwards.
GTTATATGGAATTAATACAAAATAAGCTTTTTAACAACTTGGTTTAGAGAACGAGAGCATGTGCTTTGGATTGGTCTAGTGTCTCTCCTTAAGGTCTGGTTCTTAAAGCGGTGACACATGACTTATTGTACAACCACATGAACCATATGGCTCTGGTGTTGACTTAGTACGTTGTACGACTCTAGCTTGATTAGTGGTTACGGAAAGGCGCAAGTTGGGTTGCCAGGTTTAAGTGTGGATCGGTTTGTGTTTATGTGTTGTTTTTGTTGGAGGTGGAGGGATCTATGCGCCTATCCGAAAACCATACTAGCCACTAACTTGTTAGGGCATCTATCGAAAGGTCGCGTAGTGAAACCCCGTACTACCTTATTATGGCGTCGGTTGAAAGGTCATGTAGTGAAACCCTGTAGTCATTTTGGGAGTACCTTGCCTATGGCAAAGGGGAATCACAACTTGTGGGGAAAGTTGTACAACCCCTGCAGTGTATATTAATCTGATATATCAGCCATACTCATGGTCAAAAGCGACCTGTATTTTTTTTGATGTGGTTCCTTATTTCTAAATCAATGGTTTAATATGTTGTTGGTCATTCATATACATCACATGTATTTATAATTCTGGGTTACAACCGCGATGTCACTAACCTTAGTAATTTAATAAAAAAAATAAAAACAACTAAAATGGGAACCCCAGTTGTCACTAAACTTCTATTTCAACAAAATCTCGGATGGGTATTCAGATGAGCCACCTATGGATGCTTTTGTCTTCCTCGAAAAGTCCCGGACTTCTAGGCAGTGCACTCTCCCAATCATAGCCCCTATGGAGGCACTTTAGATTAGATGCTTTACCTTCCGTTAGTTTGATGGTTATAATAAATATTTTCCAGTGATGTAAAGGCTTATTCTGATTTATGTTATCGAATACTATTTCCCTTTCTTTGATATTAATTTCTAGACCATATGCGTGTTGCGGACTTCCTGGGTTCGCATATGGATACATTCGAGTTTCTTGTAAATCCGGGTGTGACAATGATTTATACAAGTCGGTGTAGTCCACACACATCCTCCATGTTCCGTTTGGTTTCTTCACCATGACAAGGTTGGCTAACCATTCCGGAAAAGGGACTTCTCGAATGAAGTTGGCTTTGAGCAGCCCGTTGATTTCGTCATTGATGGCGATTTGTTTCTCTGGGGTATATCTTCTCTGCTTCTACTTAACTAGTCGAGAGTCAGTTTGAATACCAAGTTTGTGCTCGATCACCTGGATCCCAGGTATATCGGACGGCTCCCAAGCGAACACATCACTATTTGCCTGAAGGAAAGCAAGGACCTCGAGTTCCTATTTCACTCCTAGGCCTGTCACGATCAAGGTAGTCTTGTTCGGGTCGTCTAGGTTCACCTGCACAAAATTTTTTAATATTAAATTATAATAAAATACAAATTTGTGATCCCACTATGCTCAGAGTCAAATAGTACTGAAGAACTAAACAAATTGAAGAATAAAACACAATCTAAGATATTATGGATCGTATCCTATCTTAAGTCCAAACAATGTTTTTTGTCTACAAGAAGACACAACCTTAAATCTCAAATATAATCAAATTTAGATAAAGCCGACGATACCTTTGTACTAGATCATACGCATCACTTTCGGTACATAAATAAATTCACTTTGTTTTATATAAGAGGGTGACAACTGGGGAGAGAAAGGCAGAGAAGATGAAAGGCCACAAGCTTGATAGGGGTAAAAAGCTTGATGCCTTTTTAGAAAAAAAAATCCCACATTGAATTATATGCACGAGAGGTGAGGGGGCGCAAGGATCCGAGACCATTTTAGAGCCTGCAGAATATGCTGCTTCATGTTCATACATTGTCCACCGCGATTACTGTAGTTACACGACCTAGAGCCCTGGGAATCTACGATTGCGTCAATCCTAGGCACTTTAGTAGACTAGTATAATGCCCGTGCTAATGCTACGGCAATATTTGATTCACATAAAACAACTGGAAAATAATATCTATTTTTGAAGTTTATACATTTTAAAATTTCATACTCAATGTCAAGCCAACCCAAAACAATTATATGCAATATTCTTTAAGTTCACACACGCTGAACTTTCCAACATGAGGGATGGCCGTCGCTAGAGAGCCTCGCCCGCCACCAGTAGAACCCCCGCCATGGCCGGATCCGATCCTCTGGGATGGCCGGCCGGCTTGGGGCCTCGTCGACGGCTCCGCAATCGGCCTCGCAGTCACGCTCGTCCCTATCTACATCTCCGAGACGGCGTCGCCAGAGATCCGGGGCCATACATAACCGTTACANTGGAATGACTCTGGAATCTACGGATCGAGGCGACGGGCGACTAGAAGGCGATTCCCGTGCGACCACCGGAGAACTCCGTTGGTGATCGGCGCGGCCATGGAAACTGACTGGTGACCGGCATCGGGAGACCAGAACTGCTTGGACTCTCTCTACCGGGGTACTTGATCGTGATCTCCTGCTTTCCACCGATCGTTTGGATGCGGTGTNACAACCTAGGGTTGATCCTGTATCATTCAGAGCCCGGTCTCTGTTCGGATACTGATTGGTGGAAGGAGTCCTGCTTCCCCACGTCTTGTGCTGCGGATTTCCCCGATATACAAGTTGGCATCTGCTAGGGTTTTGGCTGTTTCAGTTCTTTCCCTAGGCAGCGTTGGAAACCTTGTGTTCACGGCGACTAGGGCACGCGACCTCGGAGTTTGGTGGGGGCGATCAAGGGATTTTTGGTGAGGAAATTGCCTGCTCGAAGCCATACCTCGAGCGTTCTACTGCTCTCTCCGCTCGTTGACCTAGACATGGCAACCCTCGGTGCTGAAGCGAACCCTGCAAACCGAGATGGGAAGACGGATGGCCAGGGTGATGAGAAGCTGAAGGGGGTGCATCCCGAGGAGCCGGGGAAGGATGGAGCGGAAGTTGACGCCGCTGGTCAGCAAGATCTCCCGGATACGGGCGATGGGAACGACTCGGCAATGGCGGCCGGGGTGGACGATGTCCAGCACTTTGATGGAAGAATTGTCCTGGCTATGGGTAAGAGAAGCGAGGAGGAAGGGTCAGATGACGAAGACGAATATGTCTTCGAGGAAGATGCTAAAGCCACCAAGTTCCAGTCCAAGTGGCTGGCGATCGCTAGATACTACTCGGGGCAGGAGTTCAAGACCTGGGTGGTTTTCAATCATCTGGCTAAGCTCTAGGGCAGGCAGGAACCAATCCTAGTACATGCGCTTGGTGATCATAGGTATTTGGTGGAGTTCGATTCCGAGAAGCTTTGGAAGAAAGTTTTGTCTGGTGGCCCATGGAAATTTGAAGGGGATGCAATGATTTTCGTACCATATGATGGAATCCAGCGCACCTCTGATGTGTTGATCGAGTCGATCGCTCTGTGGATTCGCATATATGACATTCCAATTGCCATGATGACTGAGGGCTTTGTTAGAGCCCTAGCTGGAAAGGTGGGAGAAGTTCTGATGATAGGGGAGGCAGTCAAGAACTATAAACGGGTGCGTGTTGATTTCCCGTTGGAAAAAGCCCTCATGGCGAGTGTCAAACAGAAGGTGAGAGGCCATGGTCCCATGGAGTTCCTGATCCGCTATGAAAATGTGCCCTTTTTCTGTTTCTGCTGCGGTCGGATTGGGCATAACCAAAGAGAATGTCCAGATGAAGAAAGCGAGGGGAATGTGAAGTTTGGTAAAGAGCTACGGTGTTCACCACAAAAAAGAGAGGAGGGCAGAATTACTATTCAGCCGATAGACCCACGGGTTAAACGGAGTCTGCACTTCAGCGGCGCCCAGAGAATGAAGGTGATGTCAGGGGGTTTCTCTTACACCAGCCCCCCCAGGGATCTGGCAGCAAACAAAGGGCAAATAAGGAGGATGGACCGGCGTCCGAGTCCAAGGGATAGCCGGGGCATTCAGAGCAGCAAGAGGAAGGGAAGTCGGCAGAAGAACTGGCAGAGGAGGTCAGCAAGATGTCGGTGGATAACTTGCTGGACCTGAACGCACAATACCAGCCGAGAAGGGTGTCTGGCCTTGATTCCTATGATGGCTCGAGCGAAAATAGCTCTCTAGGGGCGTCAGAGAGATGTAAGCTAAGCAGGATGATGCAAGCTAAGCAGGGAAGAGGAGGTGTGGGGCTGGAAAAGAAACATTCGGCCAAGGGCCTAGGGGGTGTGGAGAAAGAGATAGGCAAACAGAAGAAAGCTAAACTGAGCAACCATCCGAGCATGGCTGAATCGATCAGGCAGCTGGGATAGGCATCGGGCTAGGGAATATGAGAGAGGATAAGGCAGTGAACCAGGGGGCGGAGGCGCTTGGGATGCCCCTGACCAGAAACAGTACAACAGATGATGAGAAGCGAGCACACCTGACGGGATCTCATGGCGAGACCCGTCAGGAGCCATGAATGCGTTGGCATGGAACTGCCGGGGGTGGGGAACTCCCGGATAGTTCAAGAGCTATAAAGCCTTGTCAGGCTTCATCACCCCAAGTTAGTTTTCCTTTCGGAGACCAGGATATGTGAGATTAAAGCCATAAATTTAAAGTGGAGATTAGGGTTTCGAAACAGTTTAGTAGTTAGTAGTGTGGGTCTTAGCGGTGGTCTCGTTTTATTTTGGGATGAGTCAATAAATGTCACCCTGCTGTCCCAGGGTAGTCGTTATATCGATGTAATGGTGCAAGAGGACTTAATGGAAGCTCCATGGCGAGCAACTTTTGTTTACGGCGAACCTCGGTCGGAAAACCGGGGGAACATGTGGAATATTTTACGGGATTTATGTGGGGTTTGGGATGGGCCATGGTTAGTCATGGGTGATTTTAATGAGGCCATGTGGCAATTTGAACATTTTTCTGAAACACCTCGATCGGAACGTCTTATGCTGGACTTTCGAGAGGTTTTAAGTCACTGTGATTTACATGATTTGGGATTTTCAGGTTTGCCATGGACGTACAATAATAACCAAGGTGGACGGCGCAACGTTCGAGTTAGGCTGGATTGGGGTGTAGCCAATACTGAATGGGGATTGCGCTTCCCCTGATGCCATGATCAAACCATAAGGCCCTCCTGCTGCGAACGGGTGGTGAGCTTGCTGTTACCCGCGTCGCCTCGCCGTTCAGGTATGAAGTTATGTGGGAAAGGGATAATAATCTTACTGCTGTTATCGAGGGTGCATGGCTAAAACGTAATCCAGGCAGTGACCTGGGTGCGCTTGCGGAAAACCTGGAGAGAGTTGCAAGAGAGCTACGGGCTTGGAGCAAGAGCAACTTCGGCAACGTTAACAGACAGCTGCAGGAACTCCGGCAACAACTTGAACAGTTGGAAGCTACTGACCCGATTCAGAACAGGGACGCTATATTAAAAACGAAGTATGAATTGGACGAGATGTTGTATCGTGAAGAGATGTTATGGCTCCAACGTTCGCGTGTCAGCTGGCTTAGAGAGGGTGACAAAAACACGAAATATTTCCACAGGAAAGCTACCTGGTGAGCACGCAAAAAAGAATTCGCCAACTCCGGTGTTCAGACAGTTCCTGGTGCTCCGATCAGGTTGGTATGCAGGTAATGGCCGAGGAATATTTTTCTAGTCTATTTACGGCTGATGAGAACATTAATCCATCCACCATAGTGGAGTTATTTGAACAGGTTATTACTCCGGAGATGAATCAGGACCTGATGAAGCGTTATTCGATGGAAGAGATAGGAGATGCACTGTTCCAGATCGGCCCCTTGAAGGCGCCAGGGCCCAACGGCCTCCCTGGCCGCTTCTTCCAAAGGAATTTGCTTCTAATGAAGGATGAGGTAACTAAAGCGGTTCAGGAATTTTTTGACATTGGCGTTATGCCGGATGGCGTTAATGAAACAACCATTGTTCTAATCCCGAAATCGCAGTGCCCGGAAACACTAAAAGACTTTAGACCCATCAGCTTATGTAATGTGATTTATAAGGTTGTATCAAAATGTATCGTTAACCGCTTACGCCCTCTGCTCCAAGATATTATTTCTGCAGAACAGAGCGCTTTTTTCCTAGGACGGATGATTACGGATAATGCCCTCATTGCCTTCGAGTGTATTCACGCCATCAATGCCTACTCTGATGCAAGAGGAGAGTTTTGCGCGTATAAGCTGGATTTATCCAAAGCATATGATCGTGTTGATTGGAGTTTTCTGAACAAAGTTCTTCTGAAGCTAGGCTTTCACCGGTTATGGGTACTGTTTACACCAGATTTTCGCACCGGAATTATCGGATGACGTGGCAGTATTTGCGCTGAGCGNGCCATTGACTAGTCAAAAGCGGAAAAGGAAGGCTGATGTGGGAAAGGAATCTGACGTGGACAGATACAGTGCGGAGTCCGATTCGGCGACGGGCAGAAAGAGGAAAGCAAATCGGCCAAGAAGGAAAGCA
>JAZFNS010049525.1:5663-16814 GCA_037127165.1 Alloteropsis angusta | reverse complement strand
GCAAAATCTGTCACCCAGCTGCCATTTCTGCAAAAACGTTAAAAAAAAATTAAAAATAAAAAAAAAATTCATGCGCGCGTATGGTTTGCTTCTGTCAGCGGTAGTGAGTTGAAGACAAGAAAACCCCATAGTTCGCAGACCAATTATTCAAGTTGCTTCTTGCGATAAGAGTATCAAAACTAAGCTGCACTCGACATTTGAACGATAGTATTGATAATTTGTGATAGTGTTTTATCTTTCCCAAGTATTGTTAATGGTATACAAAAGCTATGACCATTTTAGTGAACAACACTAAAAGAAACACATGGATAGCTACTCAATGTTAAAGGATCTAGAGCTTATTCGGCTAGTATGTTGGACAGTGCTCGGCTGACAGGTTTCGGCTTATTTCTTCTCACACAATACTATTCATTCTACCAGCCGAACACTATTTATTCTACCAGCCGAACGGGCTCCTATATACCATAAATTCAATACATAGAAGAATTCAAGTGTAGTGACTAAAATATTTATAGACCTATATTGAATGTAGGACAATATAAGACATCACATTGACTATTTTGTTTTGTTCTTGCATGCTTTTCAGACAATATCATGCTTTTGGACAGAACCCACCTGCAACCTCGACATATGAACAAATTGGAACTACCTTTTGTTATATATAGCAGTTCCTTTTTTTTTGATGAAATATATAGCAGTTCCTTCAGACAATGGTTAGAGTAGATAACAACAAAACCATTATCTTTCCCAAAATCATCTAATATATCACACTTTTGCTGTATGTAATGGATCTTCTCGGTCCTACATCTTATGAAACTGATTCCCAACATGTCAAAGAACAAGGTGGATATTTTGTTGTAAATAGTCACTAAGATCACCCTCTACCTTATTACATATTGTCAACCAGTCACTACTACCTTAAACTTTGATCCTCAGAGTGAGCATGCTCTTTTCTGAGTCATCATTGCCTATCGAAATGTAAAGTTGTAGAAGCGCATGCTCATCCATTCTGCTGCCGGTGCCCGGTGGAATACTTTCCTAGGTCACTGTACTTAACAGGGCAAAGCTGGCAATAACCAGAGGCCTAGCATGACTCCAACTTACAAACAAAACTCAAAATCTATGAAAACCATATACTCTTAAAAAAAAGTATACTGTGAAATGGTGATGCCAACTAATACAACTCAGTTTCAAACCTAACGCATCCCAACTAAAAAAGCACACACTGGCCTAACCAACGTTTCTAGTACAAGATTAAATTTTGTTTCTTTTACATCTGTGCACTAACCGGGAGCTAAACAACAAAATTAGTCTAGCCCACTTTGCGGCATGCACGTGAGAAAGGTTTGATGACAGAGAATCTTCTGTTGGCAAATAAAGAAACACCACCCTTAATTAATTTGGATATATTCTTCTCGCTTGCTTTTGGGATCGTCGTGGGTTTCAGCGGAAAATCGGTGACCAGGCCCAGTAGGAACTCACCTGACGTAACGCGAGCGTGTTGTTGTAGCCGGCGACGTGCCGGAGCAAGCAGCGCCGGTAGTCCCCGCCGCAGCGGCGGGCGCATGCTCTGGATTCATGGCCGCCTTCGTGTCCGCGCGCGCGGCGCTCCTGCCCTCAGCCAGCCAACGCAAAAACAACAAGACACGCACAAAGATCGATCGACCCAAATATATCGTGGACTCATTATGCTCATATGCATGGTCAATATGGAACGGAATTAAAGGTGAGCAGCGTTTTTCTACCACGGGCACGCGCCCTGGTTTCCTCACTAGCTCATCGATCGTAACGAAATTACCAAGTTCGAAAGGGACAGAGATTTAAAAGATGTTATCTTAGGCCGCGCCTAAAGCAAAACAGCAACAGCGCGCCAACCCCTGCTAATCACGTTGGCTGAGTAGCGATGACTAGTATGAGTACGTACTAGCAGTAGGTGTGAGAGTTGGTCAAAGTCCGTATAAAAAGATTATTGGCGTCCACTATATTATATGTGATATATTCCCTCAACACTCCTTAATTGTCTTTTTTTTTTGTGAAAGAACACTCCTTAATTGTCAACGTGATCTCGTGGCTGGATTAAGGAGAGAGATGTGATCTTGCAGCTGGATTACTATTTCACTAGTTTCGGGTCGGGGTACAAATGGGGATTACCTAATATGCGCACGTTTATCTTTTAGAAATGAACTAGCATGTCTGTATTTTCAACAAAAAAACCACATTACTATATGTATGAAACTTCATTCCAGCTTTTATCACAAAAAACTTATTTTTTAATCTTAGGCTATGTTTGGATCCACCTAGTTAAATCATAGCTGGCTAAACTTTAGCCATGAGTTATGTTTGATCCCAGTTAAACTTTATTATATGTCTTACCTACCATCAAGCTGGATGGACCCAAACGGAACCTTAGGAGCGGCACCCAATATCACAACATTATATATATGGTACTCTCTATTTGTTTCCAATTTTAGGTTGTTTTGTCAGCTACTCCTTCTGTCCTCGAATATAAGGTATCGAAGGGTTCAAAATTCGATATTCTAGATCCTTAGGACAAATATTAAAGTAAATCATTTAACTTTCCTTGGCTCTCCGCTTCATACTGACATGTTCTATTCCTAACTCTGCTGGTTAACCTTAGAAACAACTTTAACTGTGCTGGTTAATCTTAGAAACAACTTTAGTCATGGGTGGTAAACGAGGATGTATTGGAGGGTACATGTACGTTCTGTTCTGCCTCTTAATCTATTTTAAAGTCGCTATAATGCCTTATAAAACAAAACATTGAGATCATGTTGCAAGACATAATGTATATCGTGATACATAGCAAAAGCTAGAATTGCATTTTTCGTGAGATAAATGGAGTATAGTTATATCAATTTGTATTATACTTCTATACCGTTTATGTTATACCCATTTTGTTTCAAAATATTAGTAGTTTTATCTTTTAAGTCCAATCTCTGCAAATATATGCCAAATTTATATAAAATTTATAAATTTTCACAATACCAAATAAATACATTACCATTACATAACTCATGATGGATTTAGTGGGCCAATTTGATGTTGTAGATGTTAAATCTCCTTTTTAGACTCCATAAAAAATAGAAAAGTTTAACTTAATTAATATAAAGCTAAAATGACCCATAAATATGCCTATTTGGATGGACTAAAACTATTTTTTAGTCTGGACTAAACTTTAATTACCTAAATATTATTAGTTGACTATTTTGCCGGTAGAATCTTTTAGATGTTTGCTGCTCCCATTATGAAACGCGTCAGGACAAGTGAAAAGATAACCAAAAAGAGGAAATTGTCAAGAAAAACTAGAAGTCAGAACTACACACGTTTGCTGTTACATGCACGTATGGAGCATGTTGCGTGCATGGTGCATGGATATTAATTGTCTTTGTGTGGCATGCATCCATTCACACGCCCGCACCTCAACTTAAAGTAGGGCACAAAGAAAGCGATATGGAAAGCTAATGACTTGTTCGCTGATCTAAGCAAATGCGACTTTTTCGCTGAGGAAGTAGCAGTAGATCATTATCTCTCGTTGGAAAGCTTTTTAATTGTTGTCGAGGAGCGGATTAGGACGTGTCAGCTTCGAATGGGTATTCGATGTATGGTGATTGGTCAATTACGGAAGCTAGATATCTTTAGAGCTTTTTGTAGGGAGCTAATTAATCAATCAATGTATCTTGGGATCTAACAAGATATACTTGGGAGTAAATAAAGAAGGAAGCATACACAGGGCCAACATAAACACTTAATGATCGAGCAACGTAACCTAACCATAATCCAAAAGCAAGTAACTAATGAAGTAGCCAAAGAGATCATATATGCTCCTGTCACAGTGGTTAACGCGAATGCACGCCAGCTCAGGAGGTGCCTAGTTCGACTCCCGGGCGGCAAAGGTGACCTTAGGCTTCATTATCGATTAATTTCACGGTCCACTCCTCTAAGTGGACGCCGGGCGGCCAGACACGGCGGTGGATGCAGGGATGGATGGTTGTTCATGCGTGCCCACCGGGTAGGCTGCGGAAGCGTTGTTGGCGTGGTGATACTGGTCGTGGCCAAGTACCGCCGGTGTGGGGGCGGAGCTGCCGCCATAGCCCAGCCCGGGAGAGAGCATGGCGTTGCCCGTGCCACTAAGCACGGCGGTGGCGACGGTGTTGAAGGAGGCGTCGTCCATGTCGCCAAGGACGTTGAAGAGATGGTCGTGGCCCAGCATGGCGTTGCCCATCCCACCAAGCATGATGGTGGCAACGGCGGCGGCGGCGGTGTCGAAGGGGCCGGCGCCAAAGTCGTTGAAGCGGTGGTCGTGGCCCAGCTCGTGGTAGCGCCGGAGCACGGCAATGGTAGCGGCAGTATCGTTGGCGTCGGAGGACACGGTGGGGGCAGAGCTGCCGCCATGGCCCAGCCCGGAAGAGAGCATGGCGTTGCCCGTGCCACCAAGCACGGCGGGGACGGAGGCGGCGGTGATGTTGGAGGGGCTAGCATCATGCATATCGCCGAGGACGTTGAACAGATGGTCGTGGCCCAGCATGGTGTTGCCCGTGCCACCANAACATGGTGGTGGCAACGGCGGCGGTGGTGTTGAAAGGGCTGGCGCCGAAGATGTTGAAGCGGTGATCGTGGCCCAGCCCGAGGTGGCACCCGAGCACGGCAGTGGCAGCGGCATCGTTGGCATTGGAGGACACGGTGGGGGCGGAGCTGCTGCCATAGCCCAGCCCGGGAGAGAGCATGGTGTTGCCCGTGCCGCCAAGCACCAGCCCGGGAGAGAGCATGGCGTTGCCCGTGCCACCAAGCACGGCAGGGGTAGAGGCGGTGGTGGTGTTGAAGGGGCTAGCGCCGTCCATGTCGCCGAGGACGTTGAACAGATGGTCGTGGCCCAGCATGGTATTGCCCATGCCACCAAGCATGTTGGTGGCAACGGCGGCGTCGGTGTCGAAGANGGCTGGCGCCGAAGATGTTGAAGCGGTGGTCGTGGCCCAGCCCGAGGTGGCGCCGGAGCATGGCAGTGGCAGCGGCATCATTGGCGTCGGAGGACACAGTGGGGGCGGAGCTGCCGCCATAGCCCAGCCTGGGAGAGAGCATGGCGTTGCCCGTTCCACCAAGCACGGCAGGGACGGAGGCGGCGGCGGTGTTGAAGGGGTTAGCGCCGCCCATGTCGCCGGTGGCGTTGAACAGATGGTTGTAGCCCAGCATGGTGTTGCCCGTGCCACCAAGCATGGTGGTGGCAATGGCAGAGTCGGTGTTGAAGGGGCTGGCGTCGAAGAGGTTAAAGTGGTGGTCGTGGCCCTGCCCGAGGTGGTGGCAGAGCACGGCAGTGGCAGCAGCATCGTTGGCGTTGGAGGAGCGGGCGTCGTCAGTGGCGCCACCGTGGCTCGGTCCGGCATAGAGTACGACGAAGTTGGCGAGGTGATGCTGCTGTTCGCCACCATCAGGCATGAGCAAGCTTTGCATCTCCTGTAGCGCGGCGGTGGCGGCGTGGTCGTTGGCGAGGTGATGCTGATCTTCGCCATCATCTTCCATCAGCAGGCTTTCCACTTCCTGCAGCGCTCTGGACAGCCCTTGAGATGGCCTGTACACTTTGCAGAGAACAATGTAATCACGGTCCTTAATACTGTATTGCATCATCGACCACCCTGGCTTGACAGTCCCGGAGGCTCTCTTCTCCTCGTAGGAGAAGTAAGTCCGGTACCCGTCAGTGCTCCCCTGCACTCTCTTCTTGCCCTCCGAATGCCAGGTTCCCTTGCCGTCCGCGCCAACGACCCGCGACCTCTTGCCTCGCCGGGATGGGCTGGTGTAGTGGAGGGGGCTAAAGAAATACCAAACGCTCCTGTTGCCTGTTCCAGGCGCCGGTGGGTACCGAGCGACAAGATCATAGGGTGGTGCGGCGTAGACGTCGGCAACTGGGATGATGTAGTGGCCGCCGGAATTGTGGAGCTCGCCGGCAAGCTTGCGGCGGAGGAAGTAGCTGATAAGCTCGGAATCACTAGGGTTGAAGGTGATGCCCACAATGGGATTGTTGGTCATCGCCAGGGTGAATTTGTCTAGTCGAGACTCGAGACTGCTAAGGAGGAGATAGAGAATGATGACAAGGGTTTAGCAGAATCTGTGTGCAAGGTTTGCATGCCCACTGGCAACCTTTTATGCTGCTGGTCGGGTGAAGGAGGCTCGCGAAAGTGAGCCGAGTGCTCGCAAAAAGAATGATGGATGGGGCTCGGACTTCTAATGCGGCTGAAAGTGATCGAGTGGGAGATGATTTAGCCCTAACCAAAGGAGCGTACTATTGTTACGTCTCATATGCGAGGAAGAGCATGTGATTCCTCAAAAAGTTAGGTGGACTGATGTTTTTCATAATTACCAACTTCCAGCTAGCCTTCATTTTGATATGCAATATTGACCAAAATTGTCCGAGCTAGAGCTAGCCTCTGCACTGTTTTTCTTCGAACGGGGGACCGACGGACCGTCTTTTACAAGACGTCGACATCCACCGGCCAGGGATCTCATCTTTGTTCGGGCTTCGGACATTGACGGAAAACCTTGATCCAATGGCGTCTTTGATTTTGTCTCGATCGTTGCTTTGGCTCTCGGCACTTACCAGGGGCGTAGGACAGGTGGCTCCAACATGAGCACCACAACACAATCATCACAGTACAAAAGGTCGTAGCTATATGTTCAGATGATTAAGAATTGATGCATCCAAGTACCCCCGAATTCTTCATTTGTGTAGCGAGAGATTGACAGTTAACACTCCTTGCCCTTGATTGTTGTTGCTGGCAATATTTTATTCATGCTTTGGAAGGCATTGTTGCATTCGGTGCATGCCCCTTGCATGGTCGAGGGTGAGGTGAAGTTAGAGTTAGGAGAAGCAAGATGAGGACCGACTGAAAATTACCCCGCGCTAATAGAGCTCTTTTACTGTACTCCATACTACCAATGAGTGGTATATAGTATAGATCTCCATAAGTAAAGGGTGATTCGGTAATTTTACTTGGATAAAAATAAAATTAAAGCTTGGAAATACAAAAATATATATCAAGGATCAAAATGATTGTTTAAAATATAAATATTTCAATTATATTGTTAATGTTTTTCCCAAAAGATCCATATACTACTCACTGTATACTACTATACTACTGTCAATGTCTCAGNGTATACAATTAATTTCAACCGTACGATCTTTCTATACTAGTCCTTTTTAGACACTAGTATAGAGTGGTATGGAGTACTGTAAAAGAGCTCCGCTAATAATGCACAGCTCTGAGGTAGGATAAAACAGCTTACAGGCAATTTCGTTACCATCCACAGCCCACAGGCACGGGCAGTTTATATCACTTCATTGATACAAGGAGTACATTACCACACAATACAAGGAGAAAGAAAACAAAACGATGAAGATTTTGATTCGTTGATGCATCTTACTATTATTAATTGGAGGCTCCTTTTGAAGCCTCTAGGTGAAGCCATATACTCCTAGAATACTAGGTGGACACTCAAAAAAGAGAGAAATCCTAGAAATTCTCACAAAAAAGCAAAACATCCGACCATCAATTGGAACACTTAAATCATCGTAGCCATTAGATCTATTATTTTTTCTAAAAATTTACCCACCATGCCATTATGAAAATAGTTTAAAGTAACCCCCTAAATTTATGTCTAAATTACCCACCTGTGCCATTACATAAATTAAACCGAAGTAACCCCTAATCTTCATCAAAATTACCCACTTGTGCCATTATAAACAATATTTAAAATAACCAGCGAAATTTGCAACTAAATTAGCCACTAAAAATACTTAAAAAAATAACTTAAAGTAACCCCTCAACTTTACTTCTATATTACTCATATAGGTCATTATTAAAAATAGCATTAGATAATTCCACATTTGAATCCAAATCGTAGTAATTAAAATATACACCAGCATAAGATTCTAAATTGTGTATTTTGTACATATATGATATTGTGATTAATGTATAAAAATGATGTGCGTTGTCATTTATAAAAATATAGGAGAGGTGACAAGAATATAGATTTCTACGTTAAAATTATAGTTCAAACTTAGGGTTTACTAAATAAATTTAAATGCATACATGTGATATAATGTGAAAATTTAAATGTCATAAATGTGTATGAAAACATTATAGAATAATTACTAACTAAAATCTATCACAATTGGAGAAAAATAATAAATATATATCTATAAAGGTATTATGTTCGAAAAGTTAACAAATGAGATATATCTCGAGGTAATAGTTCGGTAGCAATGTAGCTTTAATTTTTTAAATAGGATATTTTGTATTAGTTCTCACGAGACACGATATAAAAAAGACAAATCCTAAAATTCTCACAAAAATCAGAAACATCATTCCTGTAAACTCTAATAAACATAGTCATTTGTTTATTATATTTTTCAAAAGTTACCCATCACTGTCATTATAAAAATATGCTAACATAAACTTTAAAACTCTACATAAGTTCTCAAGCTATGTCATTATAACAATAATTTAAATTACCCCATAATTATTATCTAATTTACTANATAATTATAAATGATAACTTAAAATGACACTCAAAATTTGTATCTAAGTTTAAAGATAACCTAAGTTAAACACCTAAATTCTAATCTAATTATGCTCACGTGCATCCTACTAAACAATCCAAAAGTAGACTAATATATGACTTTAAATTAATTATATGTCATCGTTAATATAGAAATAATAAGTTGAGATATATACACATGATGAAAATATTGTTTTTTATGCTAAATAAAATATGGAGGTGCGATACAAAATGAAAGAAGTTTGTGGATTAAAACCAATCATGAATAAAAAAGATAAACACAATTATGGTTATTAGATAGAATTTTAATTTTAAAATAAAATAGCTTTTAAAAATATTAGTTCGTGCGGAAGCACGGGTTGATGGACTAATTTTTTAGATAATAGAGTAGCATTCCGGCTTCACCCTCTTCCAGGAAGGAGGATCAGACCAACTTTATTACAACTAAACTTGACCCTTCCAGTTAGAGCAAAACATCAGTTTTGCTGGTTGACTGTTTCAAGAGGAATCAACTGACTTTGGTTTGCAGGTTTTTAATTAGTGGGATCGACATGGGGCGCACGGACACATCACGCACATACAAACTTGGCTATCTTTTGATTCCTTTTGAATGAAGATCACCTGGGGCTGAAAGATACATGAACACCTGCTACTAAATCTACTACACAAGAGGAGCAAACGTTAAGTACATGTCAACATCAAATGTCAACATCAACAACCGCAAAGCCAAATGCATGGCCACTACTGACTGATGATAAAAGTTAACTTGTCAATCGATGCATGCAGGTGGGCATGTGTGCAGATCGATACTAGCTTTGAACTTATCCTTGGCTACCAGTACATCGTACGTCCACCGCGCCCAAATTTGAAGAATAGATCCTCTGGTGATGGGGATTTCAAGAGATTATTACAAAGCCAAAGGCAAAGGCAAAGGCAAACGGAGGGTACAGAGTGAGCAACATTTCGCGCAGGAAAGCGGTTTTTTTGCTAAAAGGTTGTCCCAATATTGATGCAAGCTAGGCAGGTAAGGCCAAAACCAAATGCACGGTCCCGCTGATTTCTCGCTGGCGACAGCGAGCGAGGTGAGTGCTCTTGTAATGCGATCGAGTCAGCTGGAATAACGAATATGCAGGAAGTGTGACTTTTGTTATGTCTGCTATCCGTGGAAGAGTGTAGTTGATCTTCAACAGCTTCAGCGATTAGGTGGACTGATGCTTTTTAATTCACACTTACCGGCCTTTCTTCATGCTAATCGTGTCTTCTAGGAGGAGAGACGTCGACATCCACGGCGATCTCGTCTTAGTTCAGGCTTCGGACATTGACGAAAACTTCATCCAAGGGTGTCTTTTTCCCCTGGATTATTGGCGCTCTTCATCCAAGGGTGTCTTTTTCCCCTGGATTATTGGCGCTTTGCCGTTTATTACAATGACATACGTACGTATTACAGCCTTACAGGTGCACGAGCCTTACAGGTGGCGTGCACGGTCGGAGAACCCATTAGCTCCAACTTTTGCTGCATAACACAATCACAGTACAAAAGATCGCCGTATGTAGCTAGTCCATGATTGTTGTTGGCAATGGTCTTTATGCTTTTTGGAAGGCATTGTTGCATTCCATGCATGCCTCTAGCTTGGTCGACTGTGAGTTACGGAGTAGTTTATTTACCTCGATCGCGAGGGGAAGTAGAGCTAGGAGGATCAGATGGGGACCGACGGAAAATTGACGAGCGCTAATGTACAGCTTTGATGTACAGGAAACAGGATAAAAGAAAGAAATGATGAAGATTCCGGTGGATGGGAGCATCAGTTTGGTTGAAAGGGAAATTAAAGGGAAGAATGAATGAAGGCACAGATACCGACTCGATGGACTCCGTGCTTTCTCCCCCAAACCAGCTCCCATCTGCACGCGGCGGTCTCTGCTTCTGAGGTTACCGCAGCAGTTGCCAATGCAAACCAAACGACCCTGTTTGTCACAAGGTTAGGTGGAAAAGTGGCTGGTTGTACTACTACCTTGACTAGTCTGAATACATACATATATCCAGCTGAGAACGAAAGGGTTTAATAATTTACTGCATATTTAACTTGAGGCCAACAAGCTGAGAACGAAAGGGTTTAATAGTTTACTGCATATTTGAATTGAGGCCAACAAGCTGAGAACGAAATGGTTTAATAATTTACTGTATGCCACCCTTTCGTTTTTCAGTTTTTGAGCTCGTCATGGGACGCGCGGGTGCATTGGCAAAGACACTGCTGGAAAATATTTCAAGCCCCAGCGTCAGCATCGATGTCGGACCTATAGATGAGACCATGAGCTTTTCTCGAGTCACAGACGCATCAACTTTCACCAATGTTGTGGTGCCTGAATTTCCTCTGCACTGCAGTAGTGCTTGAATTTCGTTTGCAGGTTTTTAGCCCTTCGTGTGGGTCGACGCGCGCGTGTGTTCCAGTGTTTCTCCACCAGCAGCAGAGCTCGCACCTGCACGCGCGCTGTCTCCGCTCTCCGCTTCTAGGTTCTCGCAGCAGCTGACAAAGGATCCTGCTCGTCACTGAGTTAGGTGTAGGGATGTCAACGGGGAATTCCCCG
>JAZFNS010055118.1:596-10758 GCA_037127165.1 Alloteropsis angusta | reverse complement strand
ACTCCAAGTCTCTCCCTCATATGTACTCATATATATACCCCCGAGGGTCAATGCAATACAACAACTCAAACAATAGATTATTAGGGTATTACCCCGTTCCAATAGTTTCCACAACTGGGACTGGGAGAATGCAGTACCGTTGGCTAGGTCCAAGCCTTAGCTAACACTGATCAATCATTAGTCGTCTATTCTGATGACTATTTGACGTGCGTAGTATTTCTCTATCTAGATAGGGTGTTTATATTGGAGGAAAGTGGGGAAAAACGCTATTACGGAAATGTCACATCAAAAGAAATATAGCATTTAGGAGTAGTAAATGTAGACTAATAAAACAAATTACAGATCTAGCTTGGAAATAGCGAGACGAATTTAATGAGAGATAATTATATGATATTTAACTAATAATTAGTGGATGGTTACTCTAGCATTATTATTGCAAAACATAGATTAAATAGGATCATTAGATCCGTCTTGCGACGTACATATAAAATTCTTTTGATACGACATTCCGTAAATAGTAAATTCCTGCAATCTAATAAACAACAAAGTTAGGCTTTTGTTTGGTGCGACAATTGACCGCTCCGGTTTCGTCTTCGTCTTTCGTCCTTGGCTTCGTCCACGCCCCTCTCCCGTCCGAGAGCCATCGGGGACCCCGCACGTCCTCGTCCTCCCCATTTCCATCCAGAGCCCCGAGAGTGGGCACTACCACTGAAGAGGCAATTCGGCGGGACGCCGCCCTCGAAGTGGTCGCTTGAGAAATTCCGGCCGTCGCCGAGCCGAGCGAAGGACGTGCGGNTTGTCACAGCGCAGGCTGCGGAAACCAGTCCAAACCGCCGGGAGAGACCCCGTGCACTTGCCGAGGAAGAGGAGCTCCTTGTTTTTGAGCAATCACAGCAGGTGCTCTGCCTTTTCATTCATAGTAGAGGAAGCAAAGAAATATACAAGAGTGGCCAACGCCAACAAACAACATTAAAAACTAAAAACAAAGGAGCAGGAAAAGAGAAGAGAAAGAAGGANGACTAGGCATTATGTACAGCTACAACACCATCCAGAACAACTAAGTAGGTTGAAAAGGTAAGTTCAGGTCTGAATCAGCTGCTCTGTAGTCTGCTATATCAGAAGCAATAGTCAGTGCCAGAAGCTCATGGTTCAGTGCTTTGTTGTCGAAAACCCTGCGACATCTTTCCTTCCAAATATTCCATGCCGTGTAAAACATTATTTGGGCAAACCGTTCATGCTGAGTTGGATTCGCATCCCACAACTTTTGCCACCAGTTTCTGATGTTCCTGTGCCCTGTAAACTGAACAAGCTGAATGTTTTGCCTTGCTGCAATTGTTTGCCAAACCGTTTGGGAGTAAGAGCAAGTAGACATCATATGCAGAATAGACTCCTCTCTTGTTCGACACAGTTGACATATTGGGTTTGCCTGCCCTCCATTCTTGATAATTCGATTGGCGGTTGGCCGTTGGCAGCCTGTCTAATAGCAGTAGCCACATAAATAGTTTGCATTTAGGCGCCACCTTAGCACTCCACACTCTGCTCCAGCAGGAATCAGAGAAGGAGCCAACAAATTGGGCCTTATATGCAGATTGTGCTGTGTACTATCCGCTACTTGTGAAGGTGTGAAGCGCCATGTGATCTGATCAGGTTCTTGGGTGAGACTGACCTGCTGAAGTTGGGTCCAGAGTTCAACAAACTGTCGAAGCGCTGCATCAGTGTTGATCCTTCTCAACCCTCTCATCCATTGGCGGTTTTCCAGCCCCCTGGCCACTGTAAAGTTTTTCCGCCAAGCTAGCTTGAAACAATCAGGCGCTATATCTTTGGGCGCACAGCCATTGAGCCAGCGATCCTTCCAGAATTTTGTCCGTTCCCCATTTCCCACGGACACAGTGGTACATGCTTGGAATAGTTGCAGTTCTGCTGCGGTAAGATGTATCTGTATGCCAGCCCATGGCCTTGTTGGCTTTGCTGAAGGCGAGTGGCTTGAGATCGGGGCCGGGCGAGATGTTGAACGTCGGCACAGGGCAGCCGGTTAGCAGCGGGAGGTTGTCGTCGAGAGCACCCGGTACGCCTGGGCGATGGGTTTGCTCAGGAAAGCGCTGCTGTTTGTGCACTTGAGCTGGAACGACGGCGGACCGCACGGCGGCCGGCCGGGCTCCTCCAGCCAGAAAGGGTAGGTGATGTTCAGGCTCCCGCATGCCTTGGGCCAGCAGCTTGACGGCTGCGCCGCCGCCGCCGGNCGGCCATAGGAGGAAGGAAGCGAGGAGGAGGAGGAGGAGGAGGAGGAGGAGGAGCGGAAGCATAGGAGGAGCAGGACGGGTGGCAATGGCGGAGTGGTCTGGCTTTCAGAGTTCGGTCAGCGAACTGGAATGCCGAATGCGAGGACGAAATGGATAGCTTAACGGGGACGGATATGATTATGAGATGACGAGGGGGCGAAAGGANAAGGATGGTGGCGATCGGTTTGACTAGTCATGGTCCACGCCTCCTAAACGTTTGATTAGTCCACGGTTTTTTGGGTTTGTTTTTTTCTGTCATTTGGAATTTCTTCCTGAAGATAAGACCGTTCAGATAGCCCTTTATCAAATCAGTGCATAAATAAACAGACCGGCGACTCAGTAGTCTCTCGCTCTCTACGCTGGCGAGCTGGTTTGAAGCCTTTCTAGATTGACCTGACGAGTGCACTTGCTCGTCCTAGTGTCATACTAAGCTCCCTGACATTATTATTATTTTTTAGACAATGGAACTAAGAAGTCCCTGCCTCTACACCATCGAGATGGTGTACACAGCAAAGTTTGATACAAAAGGAAGCGTCTAGGCTTCGGGTTGTCTCATGAGAGGCACTACCAATCAGAACACGAGATACAGTCCAAAGACAAAACAGCAAAAACCCCCGCACAACAGGGAGCTTAAACTCCTAACAGAACCACACTCAGAAGTGCTATGCGGCTGCAATCCTATTAGAGGACTTCCAGACGAATTTAGCATACATCTCCATGACAACGATCTCCATTTGGCGACAAGCATTCTTCAAGTTTACTTGAGCATCTTCATCCCTAAGCAGCAGTGACCATGTGCGGGTCCAGTAGGTTGCCCTGAAAATCCCCTGTAAAATAGAGTTAGACTTTAAACGGTTGAAGACCATATCATTCCTTGTAAGCCAAATAGCCCAAACTATGGCCGTTAGGCCCACACATGCTTGTTTTTTAAGTTCGGGCGTCATGTTTGCTAGCCATGTTCCAAACATATTGGTGGTATTGGTAGGTGGTTGTACCCCGAATGTAATATAAACAATGTTCCAAATGAACCGTGCATATTGGCACTCAAAGAAGAGATGTTTAATGGTTTCTGGGTGGTTACAGAAGCAGCATTTTACATCTCCTTTCCACCTTCTTTTAGCTAGGTTATCTTTTGTGAGGGTGACTCCTTTCTTTAGGTACCAAAGGAATATTTTAATTTTTAAAGGTACTCTAATTTTCCATATTGGGCACCGTTGTGGTATGATTCCTTGTTTTAGGATTGCCATATACATGGACCGTGGAGAGAATATTCCGGTTTTGTGTAGATCCCAAATAAAGATGTCTCTTGCATTAACAAGTTCGACATTTATAATTTTCCCCACTAATTCATACCATGAATCCAGATTATTGCCAATCAGTGCCCTTCGGAAGGAGATATTCAGTGGTATAGTGCTTAGCACTTCAGCCACTGTTGCAGATTTCTTCCTCACAATGTTATATAGATTTGGGTCGAGCAGCTTAAGTGGTCGCGTCTCGACCCACTTGTCTTCCCAAAATCTGATCTCCGACCCATTCTGGACTTTGAAATGGCCGTATTGTAGGAAAAGTTCCTTTACTTCCATCAGGCCGGTCCAGAAATGTGAGTCTCCAGGTTGTTTTGTTACTTGAGATAAGGTTTTATTTGACAAGTATTTCCTCCTTAGAAGGTTTTGCCAAATCCCTTCCTCATTAATCAGTTTGAAGAGCCATTTGCTCAGGAGGCATTGGTTTTGGATTTCCAAATTTTTAATGCCGACTCCCCCGCAATCCAGTGGTGTACACAGGATACTCCACTTAGTGAGTCTATATTTTTTCTTGTGTTCATCACATTGCCAGTAAAATCTAGATCGGTAGTAGTCTAGCTTTTTGAGCACTCCGTTCGGTACTTCGAAGAAAGATAGCATATACATAGCTAGGCTGGTGAGGACTGAGTTAATTAACACTAGCCTTCCGCCTACTGACAGTAATTTCCCTTTCCAGCTGCTCAACTTCTTTTGGAACTTTTCCTCAATTATCATCCAGTCCTTGTTTGATAGCCTCCTATGATTCATGGGTATACCAAGATACTTGAAAGGAGTGTTTCCTGTGTTACAACCATTGATGCATACATACTCAGATTGAGCATCTTTTGCAGCCCCGTAACAATAGAGTTCACTCTTATGGAAGTTTATCTTAAGTCCTGAGAGCTGCTCAAAAGCACTTAAAACTAGTTTAAGGTTTTTGGCTTTTTCCAGGTCATGTTCCATAAAGAGTATTGTGTCGTCAGCGTATTGGAGAATAGATAGTCCCCCATCCACCAAGTGTGGCACCACTCCACAAAAGTCGCCATTATTTTTGGCTCTCTCTATGAGAATAGCCAACAGATCGGCCACAATGTTGAAGAGGATCGGGGACAAAGGGTCTCCTTGTCTAAGTCCTTTTTTGGTTTGGAAGTAATGCCCAATATCATCATTCACCTTGATTCCCACACTACCTCCTCTGACTATCTGGTCAATCCAATGGCACCATAACGAGGAGAAACCCTTCATTCGTAGTGCCTGTTGGAGAAAACTCCAATTGACTTTGTCATAAGCCTTTTCAAAGTCGAGTTTTAGCACGACCCCATCTAGTTTTTTCCTGTGCATCTCGTGGATTGTCTCGTGTAGGATTACTACTCCTTCCATGATATTTCGCCCTGTCATGAAAGTTGTTTGAGATGGCTTAATGACCTTTTGTGCTACTAGCGCTACACGATTAGTCATCACCTTTGTAAAGACCTTGAAGCTTACATTAAGTAGGCATATGGGTCGGAACTGCTGAATTTGTTTGGCTTCCATTTGTTTTGGGATTAGAGTGATGATCCCAAAGTTCAGGCTGAACAGCGGGAGGTTTCCTTTATGGAACTCGCAAAACAGAGAAAGGAGATCATATTTTATGGTTTCCCAAAAAGCTTGATAGAACTCCGCTGGGAACCCATCCGGTCTCGGTGCCTTATTATGTTCCATTTGGAAGATTGCCTTCTTTACCTCCTCTTCTAAGAAAGGTGAAATAAGGATCTCATTCTCTACTTCCAAAATTTGTGGGATATCCTCTCTGATTGACTCCATTAAGGAAAAGTTATTTCTTTCTGGTGGTCCAAAGAGGCCTTTATAGTAGCTAGTGATGTAACTTTTAAGTTTCTCGTCTCCTTCAATAATGCCCTCTTCTTGCTCTAGCCGAAAGATTCGAGTTCTTCTATGCTTTCCATTCGCTACCAGCTGGAAGTATTTGGTGTTACAATTGNCAACTTAGTTGTTTTGGCTCTTTGATACCACTTTATTTCTTCCTCTCTTAGTAGCTGGACAAGCCGTTGTTTTAGACATTGTTTTAGATCAAGCTCCTGAGGGCTTACCCTCTGAGTCTCAGCTTTTTTGTCTAAAGAATCGGCTTTCTTTATGATCTCTTCCTTTTCTTTTTTATATGTCCCGCTAGTATTCTTCGCCCAACCCCTTAGGAATTGGCGCAATTTTTGTATTTTGAATTGCCATTTTTGCAGTGGTGTCACGCCTCTTTTTTCCTCTTTCCAGACTTTTGTTACCATTTCGGGAAAACCCTCCCTTAACAACCATCCTAGTTCAAACCTAAAGAGTGGTTGCTTGTGAGAGTGTGTTCCATTGCCCGTGTTCAATAGAAGGGGCGTCTGATCCGAGATTTCTCTAGTCAACGCCTGGACTGTTGTGAGGGGGAACTTAGCCTCCCAGTCCGTCGTCACCAAGATGCGGTCCAAGGTTTCAAAGGTCGGTGTCGTCCTGTCGTTCGCCCATGTGAACTTACGATTAGATAAATCAAGTTCTCTTAGGTCCAAGCTATCTATGACTGCATTAAACAGAAAAGGCCATCGATCATTATATCTATTATTGTTCTTCTCTTGTGGATTCCTGATTATATTAAAATCTCCACCTATAAGTAAAGGTAATTCCTCTTTGGCGCATGTTTGTACCAACTCCGCGAGGAAGTTTTCCTTGTGTTCGTCCTGCGCTGCCCCATACACGGCCACTAGGACCCAACAGAAGTCATCGCTTTTGTTTCTAAGGTGGAATTTCACATAGAAATCCCCTTCATCAATACTGCCAATGTCAAATACTTCCATATTGATCCCAAGCAGGATTCCCCCAGATCTACCATGGGGTTCTGACCAGTGCCACAGAAAGTTTTGACCGCCACAAATATTATTAAGTGTGCTCTGTGGGAAGTCTTTTTTCCCAGTTTCCAGTAGAGCGATGAAGTCTAGCTTCTCTTCTCTACTTGTATCAGACAGGAACCTAAATTTAGCCAAGTCACTTAGACATCTGCTATTCCAGAAGATTCCTTTCATTTTACACACCTATTAAATTTTTTAACTATCTTAACCTTAGCGTTCCTTTTATTTCTGGAGGAGATTCTTGATTTGTTTTTTTTTAAAGACAGTTTCAAAGTCACAGCTTAGGTGATCACTGTCATCATCCATGACCTCCTCCATCAGATCGCCACATAAGTGGCCAAGAGTAAGGTTTTCTAACTCAGTATCCTCCTCTTCTTCAAAGATTTCATTTCGCCCAAAAACCCCATTACCGGATTGAGGTAAAGTATCAGGTTCCGCTCTAAGTCTAAGCATCTCATTATTTTTAAGCAAAGAAATGGACTCAGAAATTTGCAAAGGGTTATGACCTATGGCTATCCCTAAGTTACTAATATTAGTAGTAATGCAATTATCTGAAAGCGAACAAAATGACAAGGAATTACCTCCCAAGTCGAGGTTCCTCCTTGCTGCCCGCTTCTTTGCCTTGTCCAGAGTATGCTCGTCCGTCGCTCCTTGTAGCCGTGGGCTCGAGCGCGTTGGAGGCGAGACGGCCTCCCGAACTGCCGCGGCTGCCTCCATGCGCTCCGCACGTTGCTGCTTCGTCGGCTCCCCCTGCAGCAGCTTAGCTGCAGGCTGCTGTCCTGCAGCGCTTAGTGCCGGTTGTGCCAGCGCAGCTGCTACAGGAGCCGTCAGCACGGCCCGCTGATCCTTGCCCTGGGCTGGTGCTGCGTCCAGCCGAGGGGGTGTCGAGCCTGCCCCCCGGCTTGCCCCATCCTGCTGCCCAGCCTGCCCAGTCAGGGGTCCAGCCGGCCCGGCAGGGGCCGTGACCAGTCCGGCTGTAGGTGCTGGGACCAGCCCAAACCGTGGTCCGGCCCCCAGACCGGTCAGGGTCTCTTCCTCTGTATCCATGTCGAGCAAATCATCCTCTTCCCCAGTGTATTCATCCTCAAAAATGCCTTCGACATGATCCGTATCGTTTTCCTCCAAAACCTTGTTTGCCACAAAATCCAAAGTATTGTCCACCGCCATGTCAATAATTTCGTTGGCCATTCTCTGGATTTTTCCTTCCACCTCCTCCCTTTGCTCAAGCATAGCGGAAGAAGTGCCAGAACGGTTGGCCCCCTTCCCTCCTTTACCAAGTTGGGAGTCACTGTCTCTTTGGCCATCAGTAGCTTCTTTTCTCATTCTCTTACCCTCCCTGTCTACATCATATTCATCTTCTTCCATATCTTGGTCACCCCCTTCATTCCCATCTTCAAAGTCAAATTGTACTTCTTCTCCATTGTCATCAAAGCCCATTGGTTCTAGTTCAAACTTCAACTCGAAGTAATGGTCCCCAATGACAACGTCAAGCTTGGATGGCAAAAGCTTCGGGTCTAGGACAGCCACTAGGATACGCCCATAATTGCTCTTGCGTGTCGTTTCCATATCAACGGTTTGGGTGGACCCAAGCATAGTGCCAATCGCCCACAAGTTTAAGAATTCCCTCAGCTTTTTCCGGATATTAGACACCCGGATCCATACCTTGGGTAGAAGATATCCCTCTTCCTTCTCATGCCATTCTTCAAACTGTAGCCGGGCTCCCGTAGGGACTCCATTTACTCTCACATCTGCACCCCCATAGGCAATAGCTCGCTGCAGTTCGATCTTGGAGGGGAAGGGGACAGTGAAGGAGTTCCCATCATGTTTAGTAGGTTCCCACTTCCATCTACCTGGCACCACCCTCTGTAGTTGCATCATTACTTGTTCTTCGGTGAGAGAACCGCCAATCACCTTGACAAGTGCAGTTCTAGACTCTTTCTTGCGGGACAATGGTGGATGTGGAATATGGTAGAACCCTAGTCCGGAAACCGCATATCCCACCGCATGAGCGACCGGACGTGGTAACTTCAACAGATGGCATTTGTGATTGACATGGTCTGTAGCATCACAAATCACACAGTATACCTGAGCAGTACACTCTGTTGCATTGTGGCCTCTCTGTGTGCATCTTGTACAGCTTCGCTCCTTCTTCCCAAACCTGCCTGGCTCTCTGTCCTCCATCTCCTGCACGCTTAGGCCATCAGCGCCCAGATGCTGTGGCGCCGTGCGGTCACCGCCGCCCAGCCCCGTGCCAGGGCCACCCCCGTGCGTGGGTCCGCCATGGTATGCACCGCCGGCCGCAGGGGGTAGTCGACCACCGTGATGGCGGTCTGCTCCTCCACCCCGAGCGCTTCTGTCCTGGGAACCTCCGCGGCGAGCAGCAGAGGTTCCGGCCGCCCGTGGGCGGTAGGCTCCTCTCGTCCGCCCCCGGCCGCGACCAAGGTGGTCGGCGTAGCCTGGGGCGAACCCTGCACCGGCTCCCTGGAAGACACCATCCGTCCCAGGAGCTCTTTCCTCCTCAGCCCCACGCCCGGCTCCAAAGCCATGGCCGCGGCCGCGCCCGCCCGGAGGGAAGTCGCCGCGTGGAGGGGCCCCGGTATTGCTTCTTCCTGCGCCATTCTTGCCCCAGGCGGTTGCGCCGTTCCTCTCCATGGCCAGGCTTTCTCGTGTGGCGGCGGCCAGGCGTCGGGAGCCCTCGGTTACCGAGTTCAGCGATTGAATGGATCCATCGATCGAAGCGACGCGAAGAGGCGGCGGACGAAGCACACGGTGCGGTTGCGTCAAAGCCGGTGGGCGCCCCGCCCGAGCGAAAAGTTCGCCAAGTCCCTCAGTGAAGCGGAAGTGGGCCGGCTTGGCCCAAAGCCTGCTGCGCCTAGGCCCATTTGCTTCTCAAACCGGCGGCCGACCAGGGACCCCGAGATCCCGCGCCCCTGGTCGGAATTTGAATTTTGATCCACTCCGGCCGCCGGCGATGTCGCCGTCGCCGCCCCACGGTGGCCGGATTTCTTGTCGAGTCTAGCTGAAGCTAGGACGTCCGCGAATGTAAGGCACGGTGAGATCCTTGCTGCCGGTAATGGTCCACGCCACGGTTTGGCGGTCACCTTCCTCCGTGCCGACTCTTGTTCGTCGTTCATCGGCTTCTTCTTCCTTTCTGCCTCCTGAAATCCTGAAACAACACTGGAACCGCCAGTTATCTTCTCCGCCATAGGCGGCTCATTGCCAATCGCGTTCGTCAGACCACATTGATCGGCGCTAGGCCGTTGTGGTGGCGAGCGTTCTAGAGGAGCTTCGTCCTCCTCGTCGTCGTCCGAGCTAAGCTCCTCCGCTAGTGGCCAAAATTTGGAGCCATAGGCCCTACTTTTGAGGCCTGCCAGAGGATCAGGCTGAGCTCGGTTAGCCCATCTTCCATCGTTCTCATCTGCAACCCCACGTACCTCCGAATCCACGGTTGTGGCTGGCGGCGGCGCCAGCGTGAGCCTGCGAGCGCCTGGCTTCTCCTTCCTGCCGCTCAATCTTACCTCGGCATCAGTCACTTCCCCGTCCCATCATGCTTCCCCAGTCGCCTCCTTCAGGCGGGATTCCGGAGATTCTGTCGATGTCCGGTGAGCCTCCGATAGCCGGCAGGCGGCGCAGCGACGGGGCGGCATCGCCGCCTCAGCGCCACAGCTCTATAGCCGCGATTAACTTCACCGAGGAGTGTGAGTGTGTTTGAGTCCCGAGGTGC
>JAZFNS010050874.1:6121-16391 GCA_037127165.1 Alloteropsis angusta | reverse complement strand
TCCGGCTAACCGGAACCGGCCGGGACCGGTTCGGTTCACCGGTTCGAAATAAAAAACCCTGCTCATGACCAGGCTGCATGAGCATGGCTGGCCCCTTCTGCATGGGATGGAAACCCATGGGCAGTCCAACACAAAAAAACTGTAGTTTCTTGTCCCTTGGTTCACGAGCCAACGTGGTTTCTCACCTGAGAAACCGTTTCCTCTCTTTTCTCCCTCTCTCCTCATTAAATCTAGTGCCACATCATCTATTTTGTCTACATGGCAGTATATTAAATGCTATGGAAACTATCCTAGGTGGATGGTTGTGCATGCCCTGAGGTCCCCTACTAGGCTACTAGTGGAGTGTTGTCATGGGGAGTTGGATGTCACATGCGANTTTAATCTATTGCCATCCTTACGGAGTGAATGNCCTGTCAGTGACTCAGGTGGTCCCACCTGTCAGTGACACGTGATTTAGTTCCCTCCGTAAGGATGACAAAAAAATTAAATACCCCACATGCGATAAATCCTCTGCCCATGGCTTTGTCCTGGCGCGATTCGCCGATCCTGCGTATCTCCGCGCTAGATGGCGCCGAATCGCGAGGGCGGCGGCTCCCCGCTTGCGGCCATTAAATGTGCGTTCTGTTTCATAATTCGGACGATGAACAAACGTGTCAACAGTTTAGCAAAGGGGAGGGCAAACCATTCTGTGTCTCATCGTCAATGGCATTCTTGCTTGATTGTACTAGTTGACGAGGGCGTGTAGTTTATTGGCAACAGTTTGTCAAAACAGAACCATAGTGACCACGTCCATGTATATGATAATCCATCCTTTTAAAAACACAAGTCTACGTAGCTTTTTTTTATGAATTTAGACATCCGTGATGTCTAAATACATAGGAAAAAACCGTGCTACTAAAAATCAGAACAACTTATAATTTTTTAAAAAGAAAGCGTTAAGTTTGCACTTTCGAAGAAATTTAGCGTTCAATGCATATGCTTATGCGCGGAAAATCTTACAAAGTAATATAACCTCGAATTCAACCGTAATTATTTTAGTGTGATAAACATTTTGGAGCTATGAAAAAATATCAATAGCTTATTCCGAGAAATTACACGATATTTTTTCGTAATAAATTACAAAAAATCGGAGCTATGAGAAAAATATCGATAGCTTATTCTGAGAAATTACACGATATTTTTTTGTAACAAATTACAAAAATTTGACAAATGTGGCAAAAAGAAAACATAGCGAAACTTTCCCCAGGACACAAAGTCCCCAGCATGCCTCCTCGAAAACAAAAGAAAAAAGAAAAAAAAACAGCATGCCATCGAGATGGTCCGGCTCGACCACATCGCACGGCGGCACGGCCCCGCCCCCGACCCGTTCCAAAATCCAAACCTCCGATCCGCAGAGCGGAGGCGGCGAGGCGCCGTCCCTTGATCCTTCCCCTCCGCGTCGCCGGTTCGCCGCCCTCCTGAGCCTTGACTCCACGGCGGCGGCGCGCGCCGGGCCGTCCCGTCGTCCGCGCCCCTCCCGGCGAGGTACACCTCCACCCCGCGCAATGCTGAAGCCTCGCCTCGCGATCAAGCTCCTCCGCCGGTCTCGGCCCTTCCTCGCCTCTGCTCCGACGAAGCATCACCGCGGGATGCGTCACCGGGCACTATTATTTGCCCGTGGTTTGAAACGTCCTTTGCGTCCGCTGATGATGCTTGGAGCGCAGCAGGTACCACCAGGAAATTTAGATCGCTTCCTAAGGAGATTCCAGGTTTCCAAGCCGTCCGAACATGATGGTGAAATATCTGTACTCGCCAAACCTGCAGCGTCCGTAGTCAAGCACGCATCAACCGTCCGGTCCAGCTCGATCTTGACCCTCACCCCGATCATCCGATGGGAGCACAGCAGCACGGTCCAATTGGAGGAAGGATGCTCCAATTATTCAAGGTGGCCAGGGCTTTCGTGCAGTGGGGGCACAAATGTCTCCGTTGGATGCCGGCATGACGCTGGCCCACGGCGGCGTTCCGGTTACAGGAGGGCGGACTGGATATTATCTTGGCACGGCCGATAAATGTGTTGCATTTTGGCAGAGTATTGACAATGTTGACTCACCACCAATCCAAGGTAAACTATACTACAATCCTATAGTTATACTATTTACATTACAAGATGCTACTTTGTCTTCTCGTTAAATGGGACGTTTAGGAACGGACAGGTCTAAGCGCATAGTATTATTGACATTTTTGGGTAGATACCCCCTTTGCCCTGTGCGGAACAATAATTTCGATAAAGTTTACAAAAACACACATTTATCCACATAAAATTATTTTTTGTTAAATTCACTATGGAAAATGTCTTGGTAGCACATTTATTTGGTACAGTACCATGGATGGTTTTTCTAAAAAAATGATTAAATTAGAACAATTTGATTAAAGATAAAAGGTAAAATGAAGAATACATTGGAATGAATGGAGTAATTATAGAGCTAGACTTATCTGCTTAGCTAACTCAGAGTTTAGGTCAGTTAGTGGATGTCTGTGTGTACATCTCAACTCTTAAATTTGAATTCAGGTGCCAATTCTCTTCTTATCATCAAAATTTATAGCTAGGTAGATGCAATATTTTCTCTCTCTCTCGTGCATGCTGAACTGTTGGGATTCGTTTGGATAGTATTGAGCTTTGCCAGATGCTAGTACTTTGTAGAACATTAACTTAACTATACCTGCTGAAGGGTGATGTACCCAAGAGGAGAGCTAACAAAAAGCTGAGTTGGTACACCACGAGCTTTTAATTTTATGCGTACTCACCTATGACCAATAGAATAGCCGCATAATTGGTGCCGCGACGATGCGTATGGCGAATCAGAACGCCCCATGTCAGTACGCGTTATCGTGAAGAAAGAAGCAACCGGAAGTTGTGGTGGACACACCGCCAAGTCCCTCCCACCAGCCCGAGCAGAGCTGCCAAGCTGAGTTGAGGCGAGTTGAGTAGGTTTAAACCCTCCAAACCCCCCCACCCCACCCAATAATCCTCCACAACAATAATCAACGAACACCAGCAGCAATAATAAAGAAGATGGAGGGGGAGAAACAGCTTTCTCTAGCAGGCCCTCCAATTATTTTTATATTGGGTGTTGTTGTTTGTTGTTAGTGGGTGGTGCTGGATTTCTTTATTCTTGGGGCAGGAAGGAGGAAGAAGAAGCAGCAGAGGAGAGAGAGAGGGTGGTGGCTAGCGAGAGAGAGGGAGCTTCTCTCTCCTCCATTTTCCTTTTGGTATTGTTATCTTGGGATCTGATTTTGTCCCCATACTGGGAGGGAGAGGGGGGTGGGTGTCTTTCTCCTCTCTTCTTCTTTCTTCACCTCTGCTGCTCACCTCACCTCACCGCCCCTCTTCCCAAGGCTGAGCATCGGCTCGGGTCTGGTGACAGCAATCGCTGCCGTCTTGCCCTGCCCCCCCACGAGGAGCACACCATCAGGTCGGCCTCCATTTTCCTATTGCTTAATCAATCGCCTCCGCATCATTGGCTCGCACCTGTTGGTTGCAGCAGCAACAACAGGAATTCTTTGGTGCATATTCCCTGGATACATGATTCGGTTTCCTTGCTCTGGTTCTTCTTCTTCTTCTCTGCTTTTGTAATTGTGTCTCGTCCTGATTTCGGTGGGTGCAACCAATCCTTTTGGTTCCCATGGTTGCTGTTATGACTCCAATGATTGGTTGGTCTCCTCTCGGTTATAGGATATTTGTGCCAGAGCACAGGGTTTTCTTGGTTCCTGAATTCTGAGGGCTCCGGGATAGCTGGTCTCTAAATTGTGAGGTTTCTTGGGTTCTTCAGCTGGCTTGGGGATCTTTATCTGTGAGAGCTTCATCGGGAAATTCCATCGGGTCAGGGTTCCTGCGATTGTGTTGGCTTGGGATATTTAGCTGCGAGAGCTTCATCGGGAAATTCCAGCGGGTCAGGGTTCCTCCGATTGTGTTGAGTTCGCTTTCTTGTGCAAGTGCAGGTATGGGGCTCAGACTGCTGAATTCATGGCCCATCTTTAACTCCTGAGCTCAAATTTTTGATTTTTTTTGGGTGTTGTTGCTTTGGAGAATTCACCCCTCTTCTTCACCTGGGCTCAGAATTCTTGCTTAATTTCTTGAATTCCGCGTTTCTTGGTGGTTCTTGTAGCTGGATTGTCGCCGCTTGATATTGCACAGTTCTGAGTTTCTAGTTGCTCCCTCAGCTACCGTGAGGGGTGGCTTTTTTTGTGGCGATGAAAGAATTGAGCTTGATTACGGTGGAGCCCTTTTGGATTTGTTGCTGATTCTTGAATCTCTTCTTTTATCTCCCCTAGGATGCTGCATGAAAGCCATGCTCTTAAAGAACTGTTCCCTTTTTATCTTCAAATCATTTCCCCCTCTTTTTTTTTTCAGAAGGCGGTTCTTGTGTTGGATTATTTGCTTCATTACTCATATTCTTTATGTGATGGAATTCACTCTTTTTATCGGAGTTGGAGTGCCCTCTTATTTTTATAGTGTGACAACTAAGTTTTGCCTAGGACAGTTCTCCTGGTTCCACCTCTTTCATATCATTAAAATAGTGAAAATTACAGCTGCAAACGAGCAGTGAAGCACCCCAGTCTCTTCTTGGAAATTTCGAGCTAGAAAACTCATGCTATTTCATCTCTTCTTCCAGAGTGATTCTGCAGCAGTATTCGTTCTATCGGTGTGCTGAGCTGGTGAAGGAGCTCTGATATACCTAGCGCACACATCAGTCATCAGCCAAGTGATTGTAAAAGGTATTGATATCTTGCAAGCGTTTTCTGTTCAAAGAACTTCCGTCAAAATCAAAATTTGTTCGTGGTTTTGCAATTTGCCTGTGTTGTAGAATGGAATTTCTGGTTGGGTGCCTTGAATAGCTGTATTATTTGGTTAAGCAGAAGGAATTTAGAACCACATTCTCATCCTCTTTGAAAGGAGCAACAAAGAGACAACAACTTAGCTAATGTCATGTATGAAGGACCACTTGTACCTATAGGTCACAAACCAGCGTCTTACCTTGTCAGTTATATTCTACTATTTGATGAACATCATGCCTGTTTGCCCTCCAGAAATGTTAGAGAAAAGAACAAGATAGTGGTAACTACTGCCAAAACTGAGGGTTTGGCCCTGGGCCTCACGCTCGTGACTGGCCTCATAGCGCGTCTTTTATGATCTTATCTCTGTAGAAGTAGAAGCAGTTTATTGTTTAGCTTCTTTCACCCTACCTTTTTCTGGAAGCTTTTTTTACCCTATTATTACTGCAAATGGAAGTTCTGTTTCTTTATCTTCTATATCACTGTGCACAGAATAATTCCTTAAGCTGAATTTTGTCAATTAATTCCATTCCCCTAATTGCAGGAAGCCAGCAGAAGTATTGGTTCAGGGATCTGTAGTTGCTTCTCCACACTTTTCTATGCCTTTGAAGTAATCTTGATAAGTGAGTAGTCAAACCTGGGACATGGCTACTTATTACTCGAGCCCTGGCAGTGAAAGAGATTCACAAACCATGTACTCAACAGAGTCAGGGAATGCATCATATCCCATGCCATCAGCCCTAGGGAACTTGCTTTACCCAAACAATGCATCTTCTGGACCATACACTGAATTTAGTGGCATTATCCAGTCTCAGCAGAATTTCATGGAGCTTCCTGGCCATCCTTCAGCAATGTCACATGATTCATCATCCAACGAAGCACCTAACATGGGCGATTCCCTCACAGAGCAGCGCTCTTTTGTTCCTTTGAAAGATATGAGAAATGAGATGTTGATGCATTTGATGGATGGAGCACACAGCAGTGGCACTGATCTCATCCATAATGATGCCCATAACACTGCACAAGTCGAGTTTGGCATGTTAAACAACCACAACTCAACAAGTGTCCCGTCAGCACCGGGCCAAGGGCTGTCTCTGAGTCTCAACACGCATATCTTGGCGCCTTCCTATCCATACTGGTCTGCAAAGCCAGACTTACTGACCCCAAATTCTTACCAGGGTGATGACAACAGAATGAAGAACACGCAATCTGAGGCCTCACGGGCAATCCGGAATTCTAAATATCTGAAGGCAGCTCAAGAATTGCTTGACGATATTGTCAGTGTTTGGAAGAGTGTTAAGCAGAAATCAGATAAAGGACCTGCTGAAGTATCAAAAGCAGATGGCAAAGAGACTGAAGGGGGAACTAAAAGCGAGGGAGTGTCTTCCAATCCACAAGAGTCTGGTGCCAATGCGACAGCTGAGCTTTCAACTGCTGAGAAACAAGAGCTCCAGAATAAGATGGCAAAACTTATGGCAATGTTGGATGAGGTATTTGAGTCTACTGCACTTGTACCTTACCATTTAAATCGAACTTTAGTAACACAATGATGTTTTTGCTAGACTGGTTGATGTAGAATGTAGAGGTAATCTACATGAAGATTCAGATACTTGTTGGCAAAGATTAGTGTCACTTATAATCCTTTAAATGTACGGATAATCCAATATAAAGTTTGATAAATCAATACTTTATTATCTAGGGACGGCTGTAGATTACTTTTTCTCATACATCAAAGTCAACTCCATTTTCTGCCTTTTGTTCTTAGAGAAATATCCGAGGAAGCCCAACTCCATCGGTTCTGTTTGAGTTGGGGACTAAATATTGAGTCCAATTGTTGTTTCCTGATCCAAAAGGTCACTTCACATTTGCGATGGTTCAGCTCCTAACAAGGGCTTCACGTTGAGTTCTTGGAAAAGCTGGGGGGAGCTTGGTCAATTGTTGTTAGTTTAGGAGGATCTAGCCTTCTTGCTAATGTCTAGCTGCCCACAATCATAGCCATTTAACAATGCTTGAACCTATATATGGCCAGCTGTTTTAGCTAAAAGGTCCTCTAAACAAGCACTGAGCATTTGCAGGAACAGCTTTATTATTAAAACTGTTATTCAGGGTAGGATCACCACCAAATGAAGAAAAAGCCACCCCCCTATCAAAATGCTAGATGGTTAACTTAAACATATTTCTCCCTAAGAGTAAATTGGTCTTAACAAGGGATCGATCAGAGGAACGAGTTAGGTGATTTTTTGTTGTTTTACTAGTATATCTGATTTTTTAAGATCACATTGATATTTGCTTTCAGGTGGACCGAAAGTACAAACACTATTATCATCAGATGCAACTTGTAATGTCATCGTTCGATATGGTTGCTGGTTCTGGAGCTGCCAAGCCTTATACTGCAGTTGCTCTACAGACAATCTCGCGTCATTTCCGATGTCTCAAGGATGCTATCAATGATCAAATTGGTGTTATCCGCAAGAAACTTGGAGAGGACGACAATACATCTGGCAAAGAAGGCAAATTAACTCGCCTTCGTTATATTGATCAGCAAATAAGGCAACAGCGAGCTTTCCAACAGTACGGTATGCTACAGCAAAATGCTTGGAGGCCACAGAGGGGACTACCTGAAAATTCAGTCTCAATTCTTCGTGCCTGGCTTTTTGAACACTTCCTTCATCCGTAAGTTTTTTAACTTATAGATATGTTACTCACCCTTCTTTTTTCTTTTGTCTCATGACACTCTGACACCCTTTCAGGTATCCAAAAGATTCTGAAAAGCTAATGTTATCAAGACAAACTGGGCTAACAAGAAGTCAGGTATTTTTGTTTGCTTAAGATATATTTTCTCTTGCTAGCTAGTAGCTAGACTAAATAGCACATCAATTTTGCAAATTCATGGTACGGTATGATATTAAAATCCATGGCCATGTTTTGAAAGAACTAATTTAGGTTATTATGTAGCTGTATATGATCTTGCTGCAGACATATTCTATATGTTGCAGG
This sequence comes from Alloteropsis angusta, assembly GCA_037127165.1. Taxonomy (NCBI): domain Eukaryota; kingdom Viridiplantae; phylum Streptophyta; class Magnoliopsida; order Poales; family Poaceae; genus Alloteropsis; species Alloteropsis angusta. The sequence goes on along the minus strand of JAZFNS010050874.1, from coordinate 8,582 downwards.
GCTGCTGCTTATCTGCATGAGTAATATATACCTTAAAATTCTTATCCAACCTTTAGTCCAAAATCTACAAATAGGACACCTAAAATTTTGTTCCAACAACAAACAACATTTAAATGGACTGTACAATTGCCATCTCTGCGACAAGACACGTTAACACGTCGAATTTTTGGTTTTGAATGAGTCATGCCGATCTGATGGTTTACTGCCTTTGTAGTAGTTTGTGTTCTGTACTGGACAATGGAAAGGATCATTTACTAAAACCCATCCATGTTCTCCTCCTCTTGCAGATTTCAAATTGGTTTATTAATGCCCGTGTCCGGCTCTGGAAGCCAATGATCGAAGACATGTACAAAGAAGAGGTTGGTGATGTGGAGTTGGACTCAAATTCCTCCTCAGACAACGGAGCACGAAGCAAGGACAAAGCGCCATCTTCTGAAGAAAAGGAGGACCTGAAGACTTCAACAAGCCAGGCTTGCCAAAGTAGCCAGCTTGAAGAATCTAAAGCCAACGTCGGTGGGATGATGAGCCTCAGTGGAGCCCCAGCTGGCAGCTTCCACAACGAGGCGAACCCCGAGGACAGTTTCATGAGCCTGATGCTGAAGGCCCAGAGACCAGTAGAAACTGATGGCAGCGGCCTCTTCCACCATGCCGTTGGCCATCACCCGGACGAGAGCACGCAGTTCATGGCGTATCACCTGGCGGAGCTCGGGAGGTACGGGAGCAACAACGTGTCCCTGACGCTGGGTCTGCAGCACGCCGAGAACAACCTCTCTTCAGTGCCAAACACCCAGCCGGGCTTCCCCGGCGTCAGAGACGAAGACATCTACAACGCCACAGCTCCTCTCAACGTTACCTCCACTTCTTCACAGTACGAATCCACGAACCAAATGGATCAGCAACAACGGCAGCGGTTCGAGCCATCGCCTCTGATGCATGATTTTGTGGCCTGAATTTCAGTTCACACAACCCTATAAAGTGTGGGAAAAGATTGGCATTTGTATTGCCAGGATGAATAACACGCCTGGATTGAATTTTCAGGCGCAAATTGTAGCTGTAGTTGCAATTGGGGTACAGAAGGGGAGGGGGAGGTATATAGCGTAAATGTAATGTAAATTTAGGTGGTGGGGTGATAGTGGTAAAGAAATCCTGTAAAGATGCATACGTTTATACATGTAAAGTGCTGTGATTTAAGGGTCATGCTGTAAAAAAGATTTATCTGTAAGGAGTAATTGTGATCCAGATATATACACACACACTGTTCAGGCTGTTAAAAGAAAAGAGGTTAAACTGAGATGGATTGCAGGAGAATCTTCAGCCTTTCTTGCAAGTGCACGATTCAAGCTTTATGTTACTGGGGTTGTGGTGAGGAGGACCAGCTGCTGTGCTCCCTTTTTATCTCGTGCGACTGAAGGTACAGCATGCTGATCCTTTTGATATGCCAATGTTTACTTTTACGGTTCGTTCAAAAAAAAAAAAGTTCGTTCAAAACGTTTACTTTTACGGTGCAAGGTTCCCACTGATTTTTCTCTCTCGAGTCTCGATAAGGTAATGCTTTCTGTTCTCAAACTTTTTTTTAAAGAAAATCGAAGCTCGTGTCATTTTCATTGGAATTTTGACATGGTACCTTGTGTCGGTGGAGGTGAGTTATGGATGCTTTGCTGCGCCGGAGAATGGCTTGTATTCATACGAGTAAATGCGGGGGCCATTGCTGCCATGTGGGCCCGGGTATGGTGCTCCGGTGGGTCCGAGGAGCTCGATCTCCATGCGCTCTGGCGGGTTGGAATTGGATTGCCACGGAGCTGATTATCTTGGGCAAACAGGACTGATGATTTGTCGTCAGATCGTTCGTCTTTGGACTTCAATTCTGTCCTCTGCCCTCGGACTTTCACTCCTCAAATCCCAACCAAATCGATGTATTTTCAACAGTAATTTTCCTTGGCACCAGGGATAGATTCACTGCAGAAACTGCCTCCGGAGTATCAGTGCAAAATTCAGTTTGATGCTCTGAAACTCCATTACCATCGCGTGGCTGTGTCGTTCAGTAAAGACAAGTATTTCAGCAGGGACTCACTCACGTTGCTACCCACCACCACACAAGAAGTTTGGCAGGTGGGCTGGAAAGTGAGCAAGGATTCATGGGTCAAACGTGTGCCGTTCAAAGGAGAAGCGGTCTCAAATGGAGCAGGCGCATGCAGGTTTGAACGTCACTGTAGAGATCGATGGATCACCCATCACCTGAAGCAGCAGAAAAGGCACCGCACTGCCCCCCAGAAACAAACAGCACCCTGCACCCGTCCCTCTCTTAGGATCTGTCCAATCAGTCACTTGAGACTAGACTACTCCCCAAAGCAATGGCACCTCCCAAAACTGTATCCATCTTGACCGTCTCCTTTCCACGACCACACCTCTCTCTGTCTCTAGATCCATTGCTGTTCCTACTGATGTGTTCATGTTCATCCAC
>JAZFNS010014139.1:7067-19113 GCA_037127165.1 Alloteropsis angusta | reverse complement strand
TAGGCGCATCATCAAGATTTAAAATAAACAATCCATTCACAATGGATGCAAAAGCCACAAACATGACATTCTTAGAGATCACACAACAAATGTTTTCACTCGCGAATGAATAACCATCCTTCATCAGACATGGAGGACAAACAATGTTTCGACTCAAACTAGGAACAGAACAACAATTATTTAATTCCAAAATAAATCCTGACCGGAGGTGAAGTTGCATTTGCCGACACTCAATGCAGCAACTCTTGCATTATTTCCCACTCGGAAATCAACTCTTGCTTATCGAAAGATGAACCTGTACTAGAACCAGCATCATGAGATAGTTGAGAAGAACCGGATTTTGCGTCAGTCCTTGCAGGTTTGTCATCTGACTTCCTTCCTTGTTTTTGCATGAAGCAGAGTTCATTTTCTGATGTGATCATGTTGTGTAGAGAAAGGAAGTCTAACGGGGGAGCTGTCTGGCAAGCTGACAAATTGGAAGAACGACTTCTATAGGGAGCAGGAGCGAGGCATCAATGCCGAGACACGTGAGGAGTCACATGGCTGAGGTTATCAAGGTCAATGCGCAGCTCTATGACACAGATGTGCAGCTATCATAGATGATGCAGACGATTCATGATCATGATGCAGAACTCAGAGTCTTGAGGACTGATCTCGATAGCATCAAGCAATTCGCAATCTCCATAGTCGACCTTGTAGCTCAGGTTCCTGCTGGCAGCGCTTGTCCTCCCTTAGTGGATAGGCTTCGTGCAGCCCCTGGATAGGTCCAGGCGTACAATCAGCGGGTAGCCACATCGTGTACTTGACAGGTACTTGGTATAGTACGCTCATTGTGGTCTACTCAGAAGTTGAGCATGACCGAGGGCAGGGTAAATCCTGCGTGTACTCGGGACATGTTCAATGGCTATCTTGAGGAGGAGGCCGAAACCGCCGACAAGATAGTTGCTAGGCTCAAGTTCTAGATTGCTTGTAAAGAAGAATCTTTTGGATGAACTTGATTTGTAGTATGTAAATACTCATGTTAATATATTAACTTATGGTATTTGTATCATTGCCATGTGTATGGGTCACCAGATCTCTCTGTGTGGAAATAAAGAGTTGTTGGCTATAATTCTTATGAATGTTGGTTTTTAAGTTGTGTTAAAACAACTCAGCATAATTTATAGGAGAAGTTGTATAGCTCTAAAAATATATCTGGGATTCCAAGCTTCAAGTCTTAGAAATATAAACATTTTTTTATTATTATGGGCGTGAAGCCAAGTCAGTACATTTATAGGACTAACTTTATTGAATATTGAAAACAAATAGACTCCTTATACTTCTAAGCATAAATTCGCGGCAAGCGCTCGATATTCCAAGTATTGGTGTTGAGGCCTTAATACCAGGGTGCCAGACCACAAGAATTATCGACTACCGACTCCAAAGTGAAGAAGACTCCAAACAGGACACGATAGTTGGATCGCAGAATGAAAGACGACAATTAGAATTCCAATAGGTTTGTTCTATTTTGTCTTATGATATAAATAGTTGAGTGTCCTGCACGTAGAGGGTATCCCATAGTCGTATCTCTTAGCTCATACACCCGAGGGTATTTGTTACGCCATTATAATCGAACTCACCGAAATAATACAAGTAGCAACTGGACGTAGGGTTGTTACTCGATCTTGATGGCCCGAACCAGTATAAAATGTTGACTCTATTTGTTCATCCACTGTGATCAATCTTCGCACAAAACGGGGTGCTTGTCGGACAAATACCTTTCGAGTATAACCTCGACAATTGGGCACACCAGACCTGGGCCAATAACCCTTGATACTATGAACGGGCCTTCACATGGCGAGGATAGCTTGTGTTGACCTTATGATCTCTGGATTCTTCATAGGACCAGATCGCCGATGTTGAACAACCTAGCTTGGAAAGGTGTGGTATCGTCGTAGGTCTTGGAGATACTTTGTTGTCCTGATCAATGCAGCCAACCTTGCTTCTTTGGCCATGTCGACATCCTCTGCTCTACTTTGCTCTACTGCTTTGTCTGAGTAATTTTCAATTCTTGGAGCTTTGTACTCGATGTCTATTGGAAGTACTGCCTCAGAGCCAAAGCAAGAAGAAGGGTGTCTCTTATGGGGCTCGACTGGGTTGTGTTCGTAGCGCCCAGACTATCGAGGGGAGTTCTTGGGTCCACTTGCCGCAAATTTAGTGGTTCGTAGAGCCGAGCCTTCAAACCTTGTAATATTAGGTCGTTGGCCCTCTCGACTTGTCCATTAGCTCATGGATGTGCCACCGATGCGTAATGGACTGTGATCCCCATCCCTTTGCAACAATCAAAGAACTCGTCCCATGTGAACTAGGAACCAAGGTCAGTGATCATATGATTAGGGACATTGAAACGATGCGCAATGTCCTAGATGAACTCAACCGCCTTTGGTCCAGTAGCTTTGACCAGTGGCTTGACTTCTATACACTTGGTGAACTTGTCGATGGCCACGGAGAGATACTCAAATCCTCCTGGCGCTTTCTTTAGTGGTTTGACCATATCTAGCCCCAGCATGTGAAAGGCCATGATGATGGTATGGTGTTGAGCACCGTGGTGGGGATGTGGGCCTACTAGGCAAAAAAATTGGTAGCCCTGACATGTCCTCACGAGTTCTTTGGCATCTACGACTGCAGACGGCTAATAGTAGCCAGAGTGGAAGGCTTTACTGACGATTGTGCGATGTGCAACATGGTTCCAGCAGATTGTTGCATGGATTTCTTCAATAATCTCCCATCTGACTTCTAGGATGATGCACTTCATCATGACTCCTGAGGATGCGCCTTGTCTGAATAGCTTAGACCCGACCATCACGTAGTGTTTGCTTCATAGGGCGACTTGTTCTACTTCAGCTTCGTCCTTGGGTTCTTTCTTGTGTAGAATGTACTCGATGAAGGGCTTCGTCTACTCGGGTGTAATCACCATGGCTTGTTGATGAAGGAGTGTTATAGTTGGTTGCACCTCCTGCTCCTTGATGGATGGATGAAGCAGTTCCTGAATGAAAACATCACCTGGTACTTGCACTCGTTGTGAAGCGAGTTTCAAAAGTGCATTTGCAGCCATGTTGTTGTCCCTCAGGACGTGATGAAACACGAGTCCATAGAAATATTTCTCGAGCTTGTGGACTTCCATGCGGTACGCGTCCATGTTCTCCTTGGTGCAGTCCCAGTCCTTGTTGACTTGGTTGATGACCACCGAGGGATCATCGTAAACAACCATGTGTTTGATTTCAAGCGAGGTAGCTAGATGGAGCCCGTGAGTAGATCCTTGTACTTGGCTTCATTATTAGTAGCCTTCCAGAGAATTTGAAGCACGTACTTGAGTTGGTCTCCCTTGGGGGAGATGAAAAGTACTCCTGCAACAACTCCTTCCAGCTTCATTGACCCGTCGAGGCACATGATCTAGTGCCATGGGGGTTCTTCGGGTGTTGAATGTTGTATTCCCGATGACTCAATGACGAAACCGACCAGAGCCTGAGACTTGATTGCTGAGCATGGAAAAAAAATCAATGGCTTGAGAGCCGAGCTCAACCGCCCAGTTGGATATGCGCCCAGTCGTGTCTTTGTTGTGGAGGATATCGCAAATTGGGAATCATGTGATCACAACAACTCGGTGTGAGTCGAAGTAGTGGGGCAGCTTCCGCAATGTGATCAAGGCAGCACATAGTAGCTTCTCAACATGGGGGATAGCGTAATTTAGAATCTGTTAGCACCTCTCCGATGACGTAAACTGGCCATTGTACTCTAAATATATGGCCGGGTTCCTCCCGCTCTACTACGATTGCGGTGCTCACTAGGTGAGTTGTGGCCACGGTGTAGAAGAGCAGTGGTTCATCATCAGATGGTGTGGTGAGAATTGGTGGTGACTAAAGGAATTTCTTGAGATCTTCATATGCTTCATCGGCTTCTACAGTCCACATGAACTTGTCTTGCTTTTTCAAGAGTTTGAAGAAAGGTAGTCCTTTGTCGCCCAATCTTGATATAAATCTGCTGAGGGCCGCCATGCATCCTGTCAGCTTTTGGGCATCTTTGAGGGACTTTGGGGACTTCACGGATGTGATGGCGTTAATCTTCTCAGGTTAGCCTCAATCCCGTGGTGGCACGCCAAACACGCACTTGGTTGGGTTGAGTTTCCACTGGAACTACCTGAGGTGTGCGAAACTTTCGGACAGGTCATTGATTAGGTTGTTTGGGTTCTTTCTCTTGACCATGATGTCATCCATGTAGGCTTCCACACTGCACCCAATCTGAGTTTTTAAACAGCTCTGGATTGCGTGTTGATATGTTGCTCCTCTGTTCCTGAGTCTGAAGGACATTGTGGTGTAGCAGTAAGCGACGAACGGGTTGATGAACACTGTCTTGATTTGGTCATGTAACTAGAGGCTTATGTGATGATAGCCTAAGTAACAATCGCAGAAGCAGAGTAGGGAGCATCCGACTGTAGAATCCACCACATGATCAATTTGAGGCAGTCCGAAAGGGTCCTTTGGGCAGTGCTTGTTCAAGTTAGTGTAGTCGACGCACATCCTCCACTCATTGTTGTTCTTATTTTGCACCAGAACAAGATTGCTAGCCAATCAGGGTGGAAGACTTCTTTGATGAACCCGGCTGCTAGTAGTTTTGCCAGGTCCATACGTATGGTTTCTTTCTTTTTGTGAGCGAATCTCCGTAGTCATTGTTTCTTTGGATTGGTGGTGGGATCGACATTTAATTTGTGCTCAGCTAGCTCCCCTGGGACTCCCGGCATGTCATAGGGCTTCCATGCAAAGATATCGTGGCTGTCGCATAAGAAGCTATTGAGCGTACTTTCCTATTTGTTAGATAGGTTCGCACCAATCAGCGCTGTCTTTGAGGGGTCGCCCATCCCTAGATCAATTGTCTTTAGTGGAACTTCTTTCTTTGAGTCCATCAATGGAACTTCTTGGGAGGGCTTCATGGTAGTTGTGGCTAACTTCTTGTTCGGAACATATAGTTCTGCCTCGCTGAGTTGTTTTGCCATTGCGTCTATGAATACGGTCGGGCTCGGCTGCTCTAAACTTTCAGCAATTGGCACTGCCTCGGTGTCACAATCGTAGGAGGTCCCTTTAGGGATAGGATCCCTTTAGGGTCTGGTATCTTCAAGATGAGGTAGATGTAGTGCAATATCGCCATGAATTTTGCCAGCGTGGGTCTTCCCAAGATTGTATCGAACAATGAGTCAAAGCCAGCGACATCGAATGAAATGCACTTGGTCCTGTAGTTAGCATCGGTTCTGAATGTAACTAGAAGTAATATCTAGCCTAAACAAACCACCGCGTTACCTGGGACGATGCCATAGAATGGAGTCTCTATAGATTTGAGGACATTGGTGATGTCTAGGCCCATCTCCTTCAGAGTTCTAGCGAAGAGTATGTTGAGTCCGCTTGCTCCATCGATCAGTGCCCCTGTCAGTCGTGTTCCAGCCACCACCGGATCTAGCACCAGGGGATATCTCCTCAGGTTCTTGATGTTGGTCCATTAGTCATCGCGGGAGAAATTTATCAGGGCTTCCAACCACTTCAGGAAGGTAGGGGTAGCTGGTTTGATAAACATGATTTTGCAGCAAATCAACTTTTGCTTACGCTTTGAATCTGTCTGATTATCCCTCTGAAGATGACATTGACCACCTTGTCGACGTTCTGAAAGCCAGTAGCCATACCGGTTTTCCCCCTCCATTGCTGTCATCTAGCTTATCTGAGGGTCCTTTTGGGCCGATGGCCTTCTTGAGCCCGATGCACTCCCTGCTGGAGTGTTTGTCCTTGTGATGGAAAGGACACTGCTTGTCTAGTAGTTTCTCAAATTTCTTGCGGGATGGGCCTCACTCAGTAATATTGACAGTATCCTCAGGCTTGCACTTCTTTTTGTTGTTGTAGTCGCATTGTCTACTCTCGATCTGCTTGCCCTTATTCCTGTCATTGTTGCTGCTGGGACGGTCTACCCTAGGCTTGTTGAACCTGTCACGTTGTAGATCTTCTGCGTCGGCCCATCTATTGATGAGTTCGTGCATGGCTTCTATTGTTTTGGGCCGATTCCTGCCGAAGTCGAGGTGTAGGGTTCGGTCGATAAGGCCGCCATGGAAGCACATATGATGTCTTGGTCAGTGAGAGCTACACATGTGGATCACTTTTTGCAAAAGCGTCAGATGTAGCTCCTGAAGCACTCGTTCTGCCCTTGTTTGCATTGAGCCAAGTCAAAACGATTGCCCGGCATCTGCCATGGTCCCTAGAAGTTGTTAATGAAGACTTTGCAGAGTTCGTCCCATGAATGAATGGAGTCGGCGGGCAATCCTTTGAGCCAAGTCAGGGGAGCGGCGCCGAGGACTACGTGCAAGTATGTGCACATAGTGTCCAAGTTCCCCTTAGCCGCCTTGATTGCCGAGTAGTAGATGCAGATCCACTGCTCGGGTCGCGTTTCCGGTTGTACTTCTGGATGCCCATTGGTTTGAACTTGTGAGGCCATATTGTAGCCCGGATTCTGTTTGAAATGCTTCCCTAAGGATAATAAATATCATACCTTGGAAACCTTTTTGGTGAAATACTATAACATACTTCGCAATCCAAAAGAAGGTTGTTCATAATCGTGCCTGTCTAGAAGGACGTGTCGCCAAAAGATATGCAATAGATGTCATTGAGTTCTAACTTGACTTTATTTGTGAACTTAAACCAATTGGATTGCTTGAATCGGACCATGAGGGGAGACTAAAAGGAAAGGGCAATCTAGGGAGGAAAGAAGATATGAACATTGATGATGTTTCAACCCTTAAAGAACACTTTACAATACTACTACTGTGGGAGAGGCTTCAAGAGTAGATCCTTCACTACCCACACCATGGGAGCGATGACTAGCTCGTCCTCCAAATGTTCTAAAATGGGCTAATCACGCATGCGCCCATATCAACGCTGCTATTGGAGGAGCCTTCCCCGAGCTCACCATTGCTAGAGCGACTGTTGTAGTCAAGAAGATGGTTTCCAAAAAGGGTTGGCGCGAGGACCAGCTCAGACCTTGCACAAGGGGGCATGCTCTTCAAGGAGATGAACATGCTTGCTGCCAAAATGAACCTCCTGCACTCCAACGCCTAGAAGAATGGGAGAAGAAAGGACCTCATGTACAACCCCGTCCAAGCTATGGACTTGCACCTTACGTGTGAGGTCTACGGGATTGATGGACACTCGGGGAACGACTACCCCGAAACCCATGAAGTTTCATACATGAACAAGAACAATGGCAACAATGGGTACTATCCACAGGGAGGCCAAGGGTGGAACAAGTCGCGCCAACAATAATAGGGAGGTAACAATAATTTCAACTCAAATCAACCTTCCTTAAAGGGTCTTATTTTTTCCAAGATAAGATAAATGAGTCAATTTCTAAAAAGCTATCAACCAATTAGAAAACCCTAGAAAGTTTAAGCATAAAGATCAAAAGTCTTTCATAGGCTTTTAAAAACAAATTGAGATTTAACAAAATGATCGAAACTAAACTTACTCATATTGCTGGTGTTCAACCTATCTCTGATTTTGTTACCACGAGGAGTGGTAAGCTCACTCATGATCCACCATACCCTAACCATGTAGGAAACACGGCAGACCCAAAGAAGGTCGAAGGGTCGTTGTCCCAGGAAGAAGCCAGGGAACACGAGAGGGAACGACACCACAAGAGTTCATAGATATGAGCTTCCTGCCATACCCTACTCACAACTCGAAACCAACTGCGGACAACTAGTTCACTCGCTTTGTTGAGATGATCCAAAAGATACATATTAATGTCTCTCTGCTGGATGTGATGCATATACCAACATACGCACGATACATCAAGGACATCATCAACAACAAGCGATAGCTGGCCACCACTAAGAAGAAGAGAGACCTAGATGCCTAACGACCACATGCTTGATCGGGGCACAATGCTTCGACCACACCTTGTGTGACGCTAGGGAAGGCCGCGGTAATGGGGCTGCCGCTGCACGTGAGACTTGGCAGCGGTGCTGCTCGGCCTGCCTATGCCCATGCCCAGGGTGGAAGCCCGCTCGTGAGCTCGTCCCCGCAGCCGGGGCGACAGTGGCGCTCGGCCTGCCTGCACCTATTGCTAGGTGGTGACGCGTGGCCAAACTTGGCGCAACTCAGGGCGAGACACAGGGTCGATGAAGCTGAGCAAATATGACGTGATAGATCGACCACATCCCTTTGGCTGGCACCGTTGTGAGGAGATCATGTGGTTGGGGAGAGTAAGAAGGAAAGACGGGAGCATAAGGGAGAGGTGTCAAATCCCCTTTCCAAAGAGGAGAGGAGAGGGGCAAAGGAGTTTGAGAAAAAATAATAGGAAATGAGGTTGTGAAAGGGGATATGTTGCAGATTATTTTTTTTGCCTCACGATCTCCTTAAACCAGAAACAAAAGAGAAAAGTGATTGTAGAATGAGATTTGTTGGAGATGCTCTAAAGTTTCTCCAATGTAAGAAAAACAGGATCTAACCACAGCCACATGATGTGGCTTAAATCTGCACGCACAGAGATTCAAACTATCATTGGTAGCTCTACACTATAATGAGCTACCCAACTAGGCTAGAGTCTCCGATGTGTAGCTACGCCACTAGCAGAAACAATATTCGGCTTGCGTCACTGAAGTTGCACATGTTTAAGTGCTCTTTTGTTTCACCGCGCGTTGTATTCATCCATATTTGCTAGCGATCCTGTAACCCTTTTGGAGACGCACTAACGCCGACAGCGATGTAACCCCCTAACAGCCCCTCCATCGCAGATTGTCTGACGTGATGAAGGGAAGTCAGAGGTAACTTTCCCCTTGCTAGATGTCGTCCATGGCCCATCCAACGGATGCCGAGCTATCCGTCTTTCAAGTACACAGCCAGTTGGGTCTAGCTGCTGTTGTTGGCCTAAAATAAGACCCACTTCGAGAGTGAGTCAAGAAACTGGCCCATCCAACGGCTACCGAAGCTGTCAATCTTTCAAGTACACAGCCGGTTGGGTCTAACTGCTGTTATTGGCCTAAAATAAGGCCCACTTCAAGAGTGAGTCAAGAAACTGCATGTGACAGGTACATTTGACTCGATAATTGAACAGAGTTACCACTAAAAATAATTGAAGAATTAGACAAGCATTTATTCAAGTAATTTGAACAGTTGCATGATCTTTGCATAAGTATTGCAACTGCAGAGTGCAGCAGCTTTCTTCTACATTGTTTCTGCTGCACCGGAAAAGTGTATAAGACAGGTACAACATGTGTTTCCTTTATAAGGAATATGTGCTTTGGTGGGCAACAAAAATTCAAGAACAGAAGGAATGAAGCCACTGGTGCAAGATCAGGACTGCAACATCAGATGGGTTTATACTATAGAGCTTTCACGTCTAATTGATTACCTGTGGAGATCTTAAATTTTGTGTGTTATATGTACAAAGCTAGCTGATGTGGTTGTGGGTTTTGTGGAAGTTACTTTGGTTATTTGTATCGTGGAGCTGTTCAAAAGACTTAAATAAAATGTTTGCTTAACGTTTGAAATTATTTGAGAGTTAATTCTTCAACTGTCAAGTGAAATTTGTCTTAAATGAAGTTTCTTGTCTCACTCTTGAACCGGGCCTATTTGGGCCGATTACAACAAATGGACCCAACTGATGGTGCCTTGACAATATTGATTGCTTCAACATCCGTTGGATGGGTAATGGACAACATTTAGCAGAGGGAATGCCACCTGTCAGATAATCCTCGCCGCCATCCTAAACTCTGCTGTGTTGCTTTGGGGAAGACAAAAAGGGCAGCGGGGCCACACACTTGTAGAGTGGGTGCTTCTACGACATAATTAGACCATAGCCGCACGCAGGATTGGGAACCTTTCCTAGAATCGCCTACCATGGGTGGTGTTCACGGGATCAACTCTCTCATGACCTGGTGATACAAAACTTTTTTGTATTTTTTGAAATATTTGGCCATGTTGTTGCTTCAAGAAATATATGGAGAGACGCGCATCTGTAGCTGCAAAAATATTATATCTAAAGCTGGAGATCATATTAGATGATTCATTTTATTTACAGTTTGAATATAAACAATTAAACCTCTAGCTTAAAAACTATACACGGCCTGTTTGTTTTCGCTTCTTTCAGCCATGCTTAGATTCTAAGGTAGCGAATATTTTGTTGATTCTTAACTTTCGCTTATGATAGTTCAAATCTCTGAATCAGATTATCACAAAAGGGAGGTAAGCAAAAATAAGAAGGATGTTTGGTAGGGTTCTCACTTATTTTCACCAATAAGTTGGTTATAAGCGGAAACAAATAGAGCCCTAGCATGGAACCCATCGCAGGGCTTTTAATTTAAGCATACCGTTCGTTTTATAAGAGAAAAGGGGTGCATGGGACTGTCCAGGCTCCAGGCCTTGAAGTTGTCCCGACCCAACCCACTCGGGCGGCACAAGCACACGACATAACGTGGCCATGTGCCTTCTTTGCACTGTCCTCTCCACCTAGACATTGCCGAAGCATGCTATGCAGAAGTCCGCACAACCATAGTGATGGCAGTAATGGGGCCTCCTTGGTTTCTCCAGCCCTCCCCCTCCATTCTCCCTAGTCCTCTTTGGCATTGGTGGCTGGCAGTGGCGAGGTCTGCTCCCTCCCATCTGAATCCAAATGCTAGGGGCCAAATCCATGCTATTTGGGTTGGATCCAATAGGTGAGATCCTCCTCCATCGCGTCTTCCTACAACATTCTTGACCACCATGGCCTCACCCTAACTATACTCATGTCGATGGCTGGCGGTGATGTTTCTCCTCCCACCGGATTCGGAGGCTAGTGGACTGCATCCATGCTTCTACGGGGACGATCCAGGTGCCATGCTCCTTCTCCGTCCCGACGTCCTTCGGGGCATTGTGGCCCTGTTCGCGGTGGCGGCAACCCAATCCGTGTTGCACGGAGCCGATACTTTCCTATGGTGGCGGCGGTGCTACAACGGTGGTGAGGGCTATGGCCACAGAGGTGACGTGCTGCATGAGTGCTTGCCGGAGATGTCCCGGCATTGGAGACGACAGAGGCCACACTTGAGAGATGTGGTAGTGGAGGTGGGCGGTGAGACTCTCTTGCGGCTGGGTGTGGGACTTCATCTAGGGTGGTTGCTTGCAGTGGTTGGCTCCCGATAGCTTGGGTCTGCAAAGATGGAGGCGATGATGTTGCCTTGCAAGAGTTTTGGGCAAGAGCTCTACGAAACTATTGTGTTGGTGTCAGCAATGGTTTCCCTATTTGGGCGTAGTTCCCTCCCTTGATGTGTTGTTATCTTGTTTACACAAAAGTTTAGTGGTTCTTCGGTTTTGAAAACTCAACTCCAGATGAGTGGCAACATCGCTTCATCATTAGAGGTGTCATCTTGGAGATCATCTGGACTAGCATTCATTATCTTGTCTGAGTCTATTTATGTGTTCACAATGCAACAAGATTTGGCGAGCAATGAAAGACAAGTTTTTCTAGCATGTCAACTTAACATCAAGTTTCTGATTAGATGAGAGATGTGATGGATCCGCACTGCATGACGATAATGCAAGGTTGACATATGGTTGTAGAATAAGATTAGAGCTTAGTCTTATATATATCTTTTTTGTGTCTTAGAGCTTTTTATTGTGTTTGAGCCTCTCAAAGAATTAGAATCTCACAACTTTTTGAAGTTTTAGCGGTATATGTTGAGCATGTGGATGAAGTAGGCCGGATTTTTATCTTTAATCTTAATAAAATAAGGCAAAATAGCCATTTTGGTCCTTCGACTTTGTGTTAAGGGTCAAGTTTGCCCCTCACTTTGCCAATTTAGTCCCTCAACTTTTGTTTTTAGATCAAACTCATCCTTGTGTTGATATGGTGCCCCATACTTGCATGAGGCTAATGCAAAAAGTTGTTTTTACATATGGTTTATTTTTCCCCATTCTTAAGTATAAACAACAAAGTTAACTAAACTCATATAAGGCTAGATATCAATGTCCACTACAACACAAACCTCAGCTAGAGACATTTT